>OX421889.1:19323056-19923056 GCA_949128085.1 Cetonia aurata
CAACAAGCTGCTATCTACACTCTGCTTGTTCTTTCCATAATTCACATCAATTGGTACATGTGATTCCCTTTGCATTACAAAGATTAAATTCAGTTATAATCTTACCAATATATCTTGATTGACATAGATAGAAATTTCCTTCCAAATCATTGCTGACTTCTATTCCCAAATATAACTTGATGTTTCCTAAATCTACAATGTCAAATTTTGATTGAATATTTTGTTTTATTTTATTAATCACACTCTGCGTCTTCCCTGCTACTACCAAATCATCAACATAAATTAATAAAAAATACCATTCACTACCTTCTTTCTTACAGTAAAGACATGGATCTGCTTTACTTTGTTGAAATCCCATCTCAATTAGTGTAGTATGAATAGTAGAATTCCATGTTTTTGCTGCTTGTTTAAGACCATATAAACTCTTCTTTAGTAAACATACCAATTCAGATTTTCCTTCTTCTTCAAAACCTGGTGGTTGCTTCATATATATAGTTTCGGTTAACGTACCATTTAAAAAAGCTGTTTTGGCATCAAAATGTCGTACAATAAGTTTTTCTTTTGATGCAATTGATAATAATACCCTGAATGTAGTTTGCTTTACTACTGGCGCAAAGACCTGATCATAATCTATACCATACTTTTGTGAAAAACCTTGAGCAACCAGTCGCGCCTTAAATCGTTTAATGTTTTCGTCTGCACCTGTCTTTATTTTATAAACCCATTTACAGCCTATAACCGCTCGATCTTCTGGTAATTTGCATAATTCCCATGTTTTATTCTTCCGTAGTGATGCTATTTCTTCCTCCATCGCATGAATCCATGCCGTTTTGTTTTCACTCGATAGTACTTCCTCCAAATTGTGTGGCTCAATTCCTTGATTTTGCACAGCGTTAATTTCCTCAATTAGTCTACGTGAATGTATACCTTTATTTACACGTTGCGAAACTCTTGTTGCTTGCGTTTGAGCTGTCCCTCTTTCTGATCCTTCACTGTTGTGAACATCAGATGATGCATCACTAAATCTAACTTCAATATCTTTATCTTTATCTTCTGATTCCTTTGGTGATAAAAATTCACCACTTATTTCCTTGGATGTATTGTCAACACTATCTATAAAACGTACATCACGACTTATAATTAACCTCTTTGTAACAGGATCATAACAACGAAACGCCTTTGAATTATTATCATAACCAACAAATATCATCGACGTTGCAGTGTTATTAAGTTTTTGTCGTTTCTGTGAAGGTACGTGAACATAACATTTGGATCCAAATAATCTTAAGTGTTGCACACTGGGTTTCTTATTATTCCATTTCTCGTACGGTGTTCTATCAACAGCCTTTGTCATTGAGCAATTTTGTAAGTAATTTGCAGTGTTTACTGCCTCTGCCCAAAAAATATAAGGTAGATCAGCATCCAATAACATGCACCGCGTCATTTCAATTAAAGTCCGGTTTTTTCTCTCTGCTACACCATTTTGCTGTGGTGTATAAGGTGCTGTATATTGTATTTGAATACCTTCATTTTTTAAGTAATTTACTAAATTATTTGCAATATACTCTCCTCCTCGATCTGATCTGATGGCTTTCGGTTTCTTTAAAAATTTAGTTTTTACCATTTCAACATATTCCTTAATTTTACCTTCCACCTCAGATTTTTTATTTAACAAGTAAATGACTGAGTATCTGGAAAAACCATCAATTAGAGTTAATAAATATCGCTTACCACTCGGCGATTCTGTTTGCATTGGTCCGCAAACGTCACTATGAACAAGATCGAGTATTGATTGCGATTTCCGTGATGATTGTTTGGGAAATGGTAATTTCGTTGTTTTTCCCTGAAGGCATACTTCACATTGGACCTTAATACCACAATTAACGATTTTCAAATCTTCAGTCATATTTTCCGAACACATTAACTTGATGGCTTCTGGATCACGATGTCCGAAAATCCGATGCCAATAATGAATACAATTCTTGTGCTCTTTAATGCTATATACCTTTTGTGGTTGACATAACTTATATAAATTTGTTTCGGCATTTGCGACTGCTATCTGTTGACCACCCTGCATGATTTCACACATACCATTTTTAAAACATACATAGAAACCTTTATTTACTAGTTTCTTTATTGAAACTAAATTTCCTTCAATTTGGGGTGCATATAAGACATCTGTTAACGTTACTGTTGACGTTTTACCATAAGAATTTATAACTTCAATTTTGCATGTGCCTCTTCCTTTAACCTGCACCTTTTCACCATTAGCTACATTTAAATTGGCACTCATATTTTCAAATGTGTCAAATAGGCTTCTATTACATGTGACATGATTTGTAGCACCTGAATCTACAATCCATTCATGTATATTACATGATGCAACTGTGAAGAGAAAATCTTCTGTTTGCTCTATTTTCCTTACATTTTCACTTGAAGAATGATGTATCTCCTTATTTCTCTTTTCTTTCCATGATTTATATTTCCTGCAGTCCTTTTTCATATGATTTGCCTTTTTACAAAAGAAACAAGTAACATTTTTATTCTGTAGTTTTAATGCTAGCTCTTTACTGTCGCTCCTAGAAATACTTTCCTTGCGACGTTGATATTCACTGATTAGCTTTGACTGGACTAACGATAACGTTAGATCTGTTTCTTGTCTTGTTTCTAATGCTGTTACCAAAGTGTCGTAGCTTGGTGGTAAACTACTGAGCACCATTGCAACAGTCCAGCTTTCCGATAACTGATTTTCACCCAAGTCAGTTAATTTTTGGAATAAATTTGTCATTTCAGCAATATGCTGCTCCATGTTGTCATTTTCTTCCATCTTACAACTGCAAATACGCCTCATTAAGCTGACTTTATTAGTAAGCGTACCTTTTTCGTGATAATTCTTTAATGCTGTCCACGTATCTTTAGCTGAAGTTTGAGTTCGAATATGACACAATTGACTATCTTCTACCGACAAGCCAATCCAGGCTCTCGCTTGATCGTCTCTTTTCTTCCATTGTACCAAGGCATTTTTGTTAGCTTCATCTGACGTTTCCATTGGTTTTTCTTTACTTAATACGTCCCATAGATTTTCCTTTATAAGCAATAACTCCATTTTGTACTTCCATGTGAAGTAGTTCTCATTGTTTAGTTTTGCAATTGACACCTTATTTGCATCTGCCATTCCGTACTCTACTTACACACTTGGTTCTACTATTGTTCTAACTTTAGTAATACAAGCTACCTGGGCCCATAACCTGTTGGTACTGACGGTAGATTAGAGTATTACTTCTTTAAATATTAGAAAAGCAGACAAAACAAGTTACTGCAAACTTGACGTACAAATATATTTATTATACTTTTTGACAACAACAACATTCAACTATTTGTATCTCTATGGTATTAATTTATGGATGTATTGATTGATTGCAGTATTATATCCAACAATATATTGGTACTGACGGTAGATTAGAGTATTACTTCTTTAAATATTAGAAAAGCAGACAAAACAAGTTACTGCAAACTTGACGTACAAATATATTTATTATGCTTTTTGACAACAACAACATTCAACTGTTTGTATCTCTATAGTATTAATTTATGGATGTATTGATTGATTGCAGTATTATATCCAACACTCCTCCTCAATCGATCAAACCACAACTCTTTCGCAGTATCTTGTATCTTGATATCGCCAAGGGCTTCGTTAGTAGATCTGCTAGCATTGTCTGTGTGGGACAATAAACACATGTCACTATTTGGCGAATTATGTAATCCTTCACAAAATGATATCTTGTGTCAATGTGCTTGGTACGATTCGATAATTTCTCATCTTCAATAATCTTCAGACAGCTCTGGTTGTCTTCATAAATTGTTGTAGCAGATTCGATTTTCTGTTGTAAATCTTCTAATAGTCGACGTAGCCAAAATGCCTCTTTACAAGCTTCTGATAAAGCTATAAACTCAGCCTCCGTTGAAGATAATGCCACACAACTTTGTTTGCGATATGCCCAACTCACTACACCTCCATTTACCAAAAATACATAACCGCTGTTCGATTTTCTATCTAACGTACTCTCCGCCCAACTTGCATCTGCATACCCATAGAGCAAATTGTCTTCATTACAAGGATTTCTTAATGCCAACTTTAACTTTGTTGTACCCTTTAAATATCGAAGTACACGTTTTAACTCCTTCCAATCTTCTTGTCGTGGTTTACTAGTCCTTTGCGCTAATATCGAAATACTAGCTGAAATATCGGGACGTGTATTCACAGAAATATACAACAAGCAGCCAATAAGTTTCTGGTACTCAGTATTAGACAACAAGTTGCTATCTACACTCTGCTTGTTCTTTCCATAATTCACATCAATTGGTACACGTGATTCCTTTGCATTACAAAGATTAAATTCAGTTATAATCTTACCAATATATCTTGATTGACATAGATAGAAATTTCCTTCCAAATCATTGCTGACTTCTATTCCCAAATATAACTTGATGTTTCCTAAATCCACAATGTCAAATTTTGATTGAATATTTTGTTTTATTTTATTAATCACACTCTGCGTCTTCCCTGCTACTACCAAATCATCAACATAAATTAATAAAAAATACCATTCACTACCTTCTTTCTTACAGTAAAGACATGGATCTGCTTTACTTTGTTGAAATCCCATCTCAATTAGTGTAGTATGAATAGTAGAATTCCATGTTAACTTTTTTAAGTGCAAGCCTAGTATTCCTGGTCTCTCGGGGGAGGTCTGATGCCCTTAGCTTGGCAATATCAGCTTGCTGTTCCTGAAACTCCAATACAGCCTCACGTGGAGCGTCTGCGGCAGGTGTCGGAAAGAGGTTCGTGATTTCGTATAAGTCATTCCCTAGGACAATGTGTGCACCATTGTTGGTCTGATCCCCGAGCAACATTAAGGGGGACATTTCCTCATTCAGAATACTGTTCGAAATAGTAGTGAGATTCTTTGCGATTGCTTCAAGCTCCTTTTGAGTCTTGGAAGCAAAGTTTATAGGTGTTCCTTGGTAATTGGTCCTAGCTTTACCAAGATTATCCAGACTGACATAATACCCTATAAATGCCAAATCAGCATACTCTTTCATCTGTACTGGTGGATCTAGCAAAGAACAGAAAGGATCATATATTAAATGAGCAGCTAATTCTGCCAGTTTTTTGAATTGGGGTATCCCAAATATTTTAACCAAATAGGGGATGGGAGTGTATGTTGTTTTTGACACAAACTCCGCGAATGCTAAAGCTAGGGTGACATTGGATGTGGTTGCTTGTTCTATGATCCATTTTGCTGGCCCAATGTCATCCTCAGTTGCCCATAGGTATAGGGAGGCTAGCATTGAATAAACTTCATCTGTTTTAAGATGTGCTTTGGGATACATGATGTTGAAGTGTTTAATGATGTCTAAGTTAACCTCGTCCACAAGGTCCAGCGCAACTGAAGCATCTTGGAAACGTGTTAAACGGTTAGTTATCCAATCAGGTGTAATATTTGCCCCTTTGACCAATGTCGACAATGCAACAAAATAAGCGCATATGAGGTCAGTCCTTCGCCTGTTATACTCAGCATGTGAGGCAGCTTCGTAAAATGCTAGTATCTGATCTTCAGTAGAACCTTTCCATTTCATCTCGTAGTCATTGGCAACTGTTACGTTCTGATTTGATGGGTCCACTTTTGGAATTGTAGCTTGGTTGATAATTGAAAGAGCTTTTGCAAAATCTTTAAGCTCCTGGTGAGCCTGGACTAATTCCCAATTAACAGCATTCATTTTGTGTGCATACCATTGGTTAATACGGAAATCATACTCAGGGAGAGTCATATCAGCTACATCAAGGTCTAGAGATTGAGCAAGTTGATCTCGCTTGATTTTAGCACTACTTCCGTACTTTAATGTCTGGTAAATGCAGTGGTTAAATGTTGATGTTATTAAGTTTGGTGGAGGGGGGTTGTTTGTGAGAGTGTCAACAATTTGGGTTCGAGCACCTAACACTTGATCAAGAGTCATCCCTTCTTCTACTCTCCATGCAGCTGCGATCTCACCATACACAGTGGCCTTAATACGGTCAGCGTCTTGGTTGCGTTGCCCCCGATGCATAGCGGTCACAAAGTGATGAGCGAATGTCGGAATTGCGTGGATATTGATCCAGGCATATACTTGACCAGCTCCTTCCCCAACAGGTATATGAGAGTTCACACCAAGAGCCGTGAGTAGGTGGGATCGTGTTAGTGACCCTGACCCATCCATTTCTTTCTTTAGTAATGTCAGTGCCGGGGATACTTTATTGGCCCTACAAATGTTGATCCTTCTGACCTGGGTAGTTTTCTGTAGATAAGCCATTGCTTTTATCGCCAAAAGAAAATCTACATTATTAATTTATGGATGTATTGATTGATTGCAGTATTATATCCAACACTCCTCCTCAATCGATCAAACCACAACTCTTTCGCAGTATCTTGAATCTTGATATCGCCAAGGGCTTCGTTAGTAGATCTGCTAGCATTGTCTGTGTGGGACAATAAACACATGTCACTATTTGGCGAATTATGTAATCCTTCACAAAATGATATCTTGTGTCAATGTGCTTGGTACGATTCGATAATTTCTCATCTTCAACAATCTTCAGACAGCTCTGGTTATCTTCATAAATTGTTGTAGCAGATTCGATTTTCTGTTGTAAATCTTCTAATAGTCGACGTAGCCAAAATGCCTCTTTACAAGCTTCTGATAAAGCTATAAACTCAGCCTCCGTTGAAGATAATGCCACACAACTTTGTTTGCGACATGCCCAACTCACTACACCTCCATTTACCAAAAACACATAACCGCTGTTCGATTTTCTATCTGACGTATTATCCGCCCAACTTGCATCTGCATACCCATAGAGCAAATTGTCTTCATTACAAGGATTTCTTAATGCCAACTTTAACTTTGTTGTACCCTTTAAATATCGAAGTACACGTTTTAACTCCTTCCAATGTTCTTGTCGTGGTTTACTAGTCCTTTGCGCTAATATCGAAATACTAGCTGAAATATCGGGACGTGTATTCACAGAAATATACAACAAGCAGCCAATAACTTTCTGGTACTCAGTATTAGACAACAAGCTGCTATCTACACTCTGCTTGTTCTTTCCATAATTCACATCAATTGGTACATGTGATTCCCTTTGCATTACAAAGATTAAATTCAGTTATAATCTTACCAATATATCTTGATTGACATAGATAGAAATTTCCTTCCAAATCATTGCTGACTTCTATTCCCAAATATAACTTGATGTTTCCTAAATCTACAATGTCAAATTTTGATTGAATATTTTGTTTTATTTTATTAATCACACTCTGCGTCTTCCCTGCTACTACCAAATCATCAACATAAATTAATAAAAAATACCATTCACTACCTTCTTTCTTACAGTAAAGACATGGATCTGCTTTACTTTGTTGAAATCCCATCTCAATTAGTGTAGTATGAATAGTAGAATTCCATGTTTTTGCTGCTTGTTTAAGACCATATAAACTCTTCTTTAGTAAACATACCAATTCAGATTTTCCTTCTTCTTCAAAACCTGGTGGTTGCTTCATATATATAGTTTCGGTTAACGTACCATTTAAAAAAGCTGTTTTGGCATCAAAATGTCGTACAATAAGTTTTTCTTTTGATGCAATTGATAATAATACCCTGAATGTAGTTTGCTTTACTACTGGCGCAAAGACCTGATCATAATCTATACCATACTTTTGTGAAAAACCTTGAGCAACCAGTCGCGCCTTAAATCGTTTAATGTTTTCGTCTGCACCTGTCTTTATTTTATAAACCCATTTACAGCCTATAACCGCTCGATCTTCTGGTAATTTGCATAATTCCCATGTTTTATTCTTCCGTAGTGATGCTATTTCTTCCTCCATCGCATGAATCCATGCCGTTTTGTTTTCACTCGATAGTACTTCCTCCAAATTGTGTGGCTCAATTCCTTGATTTTGCACAGCGTTAATTTCCTCAATTAGTCTACGTGAATGTATACCTTTATTTACACGTTGCGAAACTCTTGTTGCTTGCGTTTGAGCTGTCCCTCTTTCTGATCCTTCACTGTTGTGAACATCAGATGATGCATCACTAAATCTAACTTCAATATCTTTATCTTTATCTTCTGATTCCTTTGGTGATAAAAATTCACCACTTATTTCCTTGGATGTATTGTCAACACTATCTATAAAACGTACATCACGACTTATAATTAACCTCTTTGTAACAGGATCATAACAACGAAACGCCTTTGAATTATTATCATAACCAACAAATATCATCGACGTTGCAGTGTTATTAAGTTTTTGTCGTTTCTGTGAAGGTACGTGAACATAACATTTGGATCCAAATAATCTTAAGTGTTGCACACTGGGTTTCTTATTATTCCATTTCTCGTACGGTGTTCTATCAACAGCCTTTGTCATTGAGCAATTTTGTAAGTAATTTGCAGTGTTTACTGCCTCTGCCCAAAAAATATAAGGTAGATCAGCATCCAATAACATGCACCGCGTCATTTCAATTAAAGTCCGGTTTTTTCTCTCTGCTACACCATTTTGCTGTGGTGTATAAGGTGCTGTATATTGTATTTGAATACCTTCATTTTTTAAGTAATTTACTAAATTATTTGCAATATACTCTCCTCCTCGATCTGATCTGATGGCTTTCGGTTTCTTTAAAAATTTAGTTTTTACCATTTCAACATATTCCTTAATTTTACCTTCCACCTCAGATTTTTTATTTAACAAGTAAATGACTGAGTATCTGGAAAAACCATCAATTAGAGTTAATAAATATCGCTTACCACTCGGCGATTCTGTTTGCATTGGTCCGCAAACGTCACTATGAACAAGATCGAGTATTGATTGCGATTTCCGTGATGATTGTTTGGGAAATGGTAATTTCGTTGTTTTTCCCTGAAGGCATACTTCACATTGGACCTTAATACCACAATTAACGATTTTCAAATCTTCAGTCATATTTTCCGAACACATTAACTTGATGGCTTCTGGATCACGATGTCCGAAAATCCGATGCCAATAATGAATACAATTCTTGTGCTCTTTAATGCTATATACCTTTTGTGGTTGACATAACTTATATAAATTTGTTTCGGCATTTGCGACTGCTATCTGTTGACCACCCTGCATGATTTCACACATACCATTTTTAAAACATACATAGAAACCTTTATTTACTAGTTTCTTTATTGAAACTAAATTTCCTTCAATTTGGGGTGCATATAAGACATCTGTTAACGTTACTGTTGACGTTTTACCATAAGAATTTATAACTTCAATTTTGCATGTGCCTCTTCCTTTAACCTGCACCTTTTCACCATTAGCTACATTTAAATTGGCACTCATATTTTCAAATGTGTCAAATAGGCTTCTATTACATGTGACATGATTTGTAGCACCTGAATCTACAATCCATTCATGTATATTACATGATGCAACTGTGAAGAGAAAATCTTCTGTTTGCTCTATTTTCCTTACATTTTCACTTGAAGAATGATGTATCTCCTTATTTCTCTTTTCTTTCCATGATTTATATTTCCTGCAGTCCTTTTTCATATGATTTGCCTTTTTACAAAAGAAACAAGTAACATTTTTATTCTGTAGTTTTAATGCTAGCTCTTTACTGTCGCTCCTAGAAATACTTTCCTTGCGACGTTGATATTCACTGATTAGCTTTGACTGGACTAACGATAACGTTAGATCTGTTTCTTGTCTTGTTTCTAATGCTGTTACCAAAGTGTCGTAGCTTGGTGGTAAACTACTGAGCACCATTGCAACAGTCCAGCTTTCCGATAACTGATTTTCACCCAAGTCAGTTAATTTTTGGAATAAATTTGTCATTTCAGCAATATGCTGCTCCATGTTGTCATTTTCTTCCATCTTACAACTGCAAATACGCCTCATTAAGCTGACTTTATTAGTAAGCGTACCTTTTTCGTGATAATTCTTTAATGCTGTCCACGTATCTTTAGCTGAAGTTTGAGTTCGAATATGACACAATTGACTATCTTCTACCGACAAGCCAATCCAGGCTCTCGCTTGATCGTCTCTTTTCTTCCATTGTACCAAGGCATTTTTGTTAGCTTCATCTGACGTTTCCATTGGTTTTTCTTTACTTAATACGTCCCATAGATTTTCCTTTATAAGCAATAACTCCATTTTGTACTTCCATGTGAAGTAGTTCTCATTGTTTAGTTTTGCAATTGACACCTTATTTGCATCTGCCATTCCGTACTCTACTTACACACTTGGTTCTACTATTGTTCTAACTTTAGTAATACAAGCTACCTGGGCCCATAACCTGTTGGTACTGACGGTAGATTAGAGTATTACTTCTTTAAATATTAGAAAAGCAGACAAAACAAGTTACTGCAAACTTGACGTACAAATATATTTATTATACTTTTTGACAACAACAACATTCAACTATTTGTATCTCTATGGTATTAATTTATGGATGTATTGATTGATTGCAGTATTATATCCAACAATATATTGGTACTGACGGTAGATTAGAGTATTACTTCTTTAAATATTAGAAAAGCAGACAAAACAAGTTACTGCAAACTTGACGTACAAATATATTTATTATGCTTTTTGACAACAACAACATTCAACTGTTTGTATCTCTATAGTATTAATTTATGGATGTATTGATTGATTGCAGTATTATATCCAACACTCCTCCTCAATCGATCAAACCACAACTCTTTCGCAGTATCTTGTATCTTGATATCGCCAAGGGCTTCGTTAGTAGATCTGCTAGCATTGTCTGTGTGGGACAATAAACACATGTCACTATTTGGCGAATTATGTAATCCTTCACAAAATGATATCTTGTGTCAATGTGCTTGGTACGATTCGATAATTTCTCATCTTCAATAATCTTCAGACAGCTCTGGTTGTCTTCATAAATTGTTGTAGCAGATTCGATTTTCTGTTGTAAATCTTCTAATAGTCGACGTAGCCAAAATGCCTCTTTACAAGCTTCTGATAAAGCTATAAACTCAGCCTCCGTTGAAGATAATGCCACACAACTTTGTTTGCGACATGCCCAACTCACTACACCTCCATTTACCAAAAATACATAACCGCTGTTCGATTTTCTATCTAACGTACTCTCCGCCCAACTTGCATCTGCATACCCATAGAGCAAATTGTCTTCATTACAAGGATTTCTTAATGCCAACTTTAACTTTGTTGTACCCTTTAAATATCGAAGTACACGTTTTAACTCCTTCCAATCTTCTTGTCGTGGTTTACTAGTCCTTTGCGCTAATATCGAAATACTAGCTGAAATATCGGGACGTGTATTCACAGAAATATACAACAAGCAGCCAATAAGTTTCTGGTACTCAGTATTAGACAACAAGTTGCTATCTACACTCTGCTTGTTCTTTCCATAATTCACATCAATTGGTACACGTGATTCCTTTGCATTACAAAGATTAAATTCAGTTATAATCTTACCAATATATCTTGATTGACATAGATAGAAATTTCCTTCCAAATCATTGCTGACTTCTATTCCCAAATATAACTTGATGTTTCCTAAATCTACAATGTCAAATTTTGATTGAATATTTTGTTTTATTTTATTAATCACACTCTGCGTCTTCCCTGCTACTACCAAATCATCAACATAAATTAATAAAAAATACCATTCACTACCTTCTTTCTTACAGTAAAGACATGGATCTGCTTTACTTTGTTGAAATCCCATCTCAATTAGTGTAGTATGAATAGTAGAATTCCATGTTAACTTTTTTAAGTGCAAGCCTAGTATTCCTGGTCTCTCGGGGGAGGTCTGATGCCCTTAGCTTGGCAATATCAGCTTGCTGTTCCTGAAACTCCAATACAGCCTCACGTGGAGCGTCTGCGGCAGGTGTCGGAAAGAGGTTCGTGATTTCGTATAAATCATTCCCTAGGACAATGTGTGCACCATTGTTGGTCTGATCCCCGAGCAACATTAAGGGGGACATTTCCTCATTCAGAATACTGTTCGAAATAGTAGTGAGATTCTTTGCGATTGCTTCAAGCTCCTTTTGAGTCTTGGAAGCAAAGTTTATAGGTGTTCCTTGGTAATTGGTCCTAGCTTTACCAAGATTATCCAGACTGACATAATACCCTATAAATGCCAAATCAGCATACTCTTTCATCTGTACTGGTGGATCTAGCAAAGAACAGAAAGGATCATATATTAAATGAGCAGCTAATTCTGCCAGTTTTTTGAATTGGGGTATCCCAAATATTTTAACCAAATAGGGGATGGGAGTGTATGTTGTTTTTGACACAAACTCCGCGAATGCTAAAGCTAGGGTGACATTGGATGTGGTTGCTTGTTCTATGATCCATTTTGCTGGCCCAATGTCATCCTCAGTTGCCCATAGGTATAGGGAGGCTAGCATTGAATAAACTTCATCTGTTTTAAGATGTGCTTTGGGATACATGATGTTGAAGTGTTTAATGATGTCTAAGTTAACCTCGTCCACAAGGTCCAGCCCAACTGAAGCATCTTGGAAACGTGTTAAACGGTTAGTTATCCAATCAGGTGTAATATTTGCCCCTTTGACCAATGTCGACAATGCAACAAAATAAGCGCATATGAGGTCAGTCCTTCGCCTGTTATACTCAGCATGTGAGGCAGCTTCGTAAAATGCTAGTATCTGATCTTCAGTAGAACCTTTCCATTTCATCTCGTAGTCATTGGCAACTGTTACGTTCTGATTTGATGGGTCCACTTTTGGAATTGTAGCTTGGTTGATAATTGAAAGAGCTTTTGCAAAATCTTTAAGCTCCTGGTGAGCCTGGACTAATTCCCAATTAACAGCATTCATTTTGTGTGCATACCATTGGTTAATACGGAAATCATACTCAGGGAGAGTCATATCAGCTACATCAAGGTCTAGAGATTGAGCAAGTTGATCTCGCTTGATTTTAGCACTGCTTCCGTACTTTAATGTCTGGTAAATGCAGTGGTTAAATGTTGATGTTATTAAGTTTGGTGGAGGGGGGTTGTTTGTGAGAGTGTCAACAATTTGGGTTCGAGCACCTAACACTTGATCAAGAGTCATCCCTTCTTCTACTCTCCATGCAGCTGCGATCTCACCATACACAGTGGCCTTAATACGGTCAGCGTCTTGGTTGCGTTGCCCCCGATGCATAGCGGTCACAAAGTGATGAGCGAATGTCGGAATTGCGTGGATATTGATCCAGGCATATACTTGACCAGCTCCTTCCCCAACAGGTATATGAGAGTTCACACCAAGAGCCGTGAGTAGGTGGGATCGTGTTAGTGACCCTGACCCATCCATTTCTTTCTTTAGTAATGTCAGTGCCGGGGATACTTTATTGGCCCTACAAATGTTGATCCTTCTGACCTGGGTAGTTTTCTGTAGATAAGCCATTGCTTTTATCGCCAAAAGAAAATCTACATTATTAATTTATGGATGTATTGATTGATTGCAGTATTATATCCAACACTCCTCCTCAATCGATCAAACCACAACTCTTTCGCAGTATCTTGAATCTTGATATCGCCAAGGGCTTCGTTAGTAGATCTGCTAGCATTGTCTGTGTGGGACAATAAACACATGTCACTATTTGGCGAATTATGTAATCCTTCACAAAATGATATCTTGTGTCAATGTGCTTGGTACGATTCGATAATTTCTCATCTTCAACAATCTTCAGACAGCTCTGGTTATCTTCATAAATTGTTGTAGCAGATTCGATTTTCTGTTGTAAATCTTCTAATAGTCGACGTAGCCAAAATGCCTCTTTACAAGCTTCTGATAAAGCTATAAACTCAGCCTCCGTTGAACTCACTACACCTCCATTTACCAAAAACACATAACCGCTGTTCGATTTTCTATCTGACGTATTATCCGCCCAACTTGCATCTGCATACCCATAGAGCAAATTGTCTTCATTACAAGGATTTCTTAATGCCAACTTTAACTTTGTTGTACCCTTTAAATATCGAAGTACACGTTTTAACTCCTTCCAATGTTCTTGTCGTGGTTTACTAGTCCTTTGCGCTAATATCGAAATACTAGCTGAAATATCGGGACGTGTATTCACAGAAATATACAACAAGCAGCCAATAACTTTCTGGTACTCAGTATTAGACAACAAGCTGCTATCTACACTCTGCTTGTTCTTTCCATAATTCACATCAATTGGTACATGTGATTCCTTTGCATTACAAAGATTAAATTCAGTTATAATCTTACCAATATATCTTGATTGACATAGATAGAAATTTCCTTCCAAATCATTGCTGACTTCTATTCCCAAATATAACTTGATGTTTCCTAAATCTACAATGTCAAATTTTGATTGAATATTTTGTTTTATTTTATTAATCACACTCTGCGTCTTCCCTGCTACTACCAAATCATCAACATAAATTAATAAAAAATACCATTCACTACCTTCTTTCTTACAGTAAAGACATGGATCTGCTTTACTTTGTTGAAATCCCATCTCAATTAGTGTAGTATGAATAGTAGAATTCCATGTTTTTGCTGCTTGTTTAAGACCATATAAACTCTTCTTTAGTAAACATACCAATTCAGATTTTCCTTCTTCTTCAAAACCTGGTGGTTGCTTCATATATATAGTTTCGGTTAACGTACCATTTAAAAAAGCTGTTTTGGCATCAAAATGTCGTACAATAAGTTTTTCTTTTGATGCAATTGATAATAATACCCTGAATGTAGTTTGCTTTACTACTGGCGCAAAGACCTGATCATAATCTATACCATACTTTTGTGAAAAACCTTGAGCAACCAGTCGCGCCTTAAATCGTTTAATGTTTTCGTCTGCACCTGTCTTTATTTTATAAACCCATTTACAGCCTATAACCGCTCGATCTTCTGGTAATTTGCATAATTCCCATGTTTTATACTTCCGTAGTGATGCTATTTCTTCCTCCATCGCATGAATCCATTCCGTTTTATTTTCACTCGATAGTACTTCCTCCAAATTGTGTGGCTCAATTCCTTGATTTTGCACAGTGTTAATTTCCTCAATTAGTCTACATGAATGTATACCTTTATTTACACGTTGCGAAACTCTTGTTGCTTGCGTTTGAGCTGTCCCTCTTTCTGATCCTTCACTGTTGTGAACATCAGATGATGCATCACTAAATCTAACTTCAATATCTTTATCTTTATCTTCTGATTCCTTTGGTGATAAAAATTCACCACTTATTTCCTTGGATGTATTGTCAACACTATCTATAAAACGTACATCACGACTTATAATTAACCTCTTTGTAACAGGATCATAACAACGAAACGCCTTTGAATTATTATCATAACCAACAAATATCATCGACGTTGCAGTGTTATTAAGTTTTTGTCGTTTCTGTGAAGGTACGTGAACATAACATTTGGATCCAAATAATCTTAAGTGTTGCACACTGGGTTTCTTATTATTCCATTTCTCGTACGGTGTTCTATCAACAGCCTTTGTCATTGAGCAATTTTGTAAGTAATTTGCAGTGTTTACTGCCTCTGCCCAAAAAATATAAGGTAGATCAGCATCCAATAACATGCACCGCGTCATTTCAATTAAAGTCCGGTTTTTTCTCTCTGCTACACCATTTTGCTGTGGTGTATAAGGTGCTGTATATTGTATTTGAATACCTTCATTTTTTAAGTAATTTACTAAATTATTTGCAATATACTCTCCTCCTCGATCTGATCTGATGGCTTTCGGTTTCTTTAAAAATTTAGTTTTTACCATTTCAACATATTCCTTAATTTTACCTTCCACCTCAGATTTTTTATTTAACAAGTAAATGACTGAGTATCTGGAAAAACCATCAATTAGAGTTAATAAATATCGCTTACCACTCGGCGATTCTGTTTGCATTGGTCCGCAAACGTCACTATGAACAAGATCGAGTATTGATTGCGATTTCCGTGATGATTGTTTGGGAAATGGTAATTTCGTTGTTTTTCCCTGAAGGCATACTTCACATTGGACCTTAATACCACAATTAACGATTTTCAAATCTTCAGTCATATTTTCCGAACACATTAACTTGATGGCTTCTGGATCACGATGTCCGAAAATCCGATGCCAATAATGAATACAATTCTTGTGCTCTTTAATGCTATATACCTTTTGTGGTTGACATAACTTATATAAATTTGTTTCGGCATTTGCGACTGCTATCTGTTGACCACCCTGCATGATTTCACACATACCATTTTTAAAACATACATAGAAACCTTTATTTACTAGTTTCTTTATTGAAACTAAATTTCCTTCAATTTGGGGTGCATATAAGACATCTGTTAACGTTACTGTTGACGTTTTACCATAAGAATTTATAACTTCAATTTTGCATGTGCCTCTTCCTTTAACCTGCACCTTTTCACCATTAGCTACATTTAAATTGGCACTCATATTTTCAAATATGTCAAATAGGCTTCTATTACATGTGACATGACTTGTAGCACCTGAATCTACAATCCATTCATGTATCTTACATGATGCAACTGTGAAGAGAAAATCTTCTGTTTGCTCTATTTTCCTTACATTTTCACTTGAAGAATGATGTATCTCCTTATTTCTCTTTTCTTTCCATGATTTATATTTCCTGCAATCCTTTTTCATATGATTTGCCTTTTTACAAAAGAAACAAGTAACATTTTTATTCTGTAGTTTTAATGCTAGCTCTTTACTGTCGCTCCTAGAAATACTTTCCTTGCGACGTTGATATTCACTGATTAGCTTTGACTGGACTAACGATAATGTTAGATCTGTTTCTTGTCTTGTTTCTAATGCTGTTACCAAAGTGTCGTAGCTTGGTGGTAAACTACTGAGCACCATTGCAACAGTCCAGCTTTCCGATAACTGATTTTCACCCAAGTCAGTTAATTTTTGGAATAAATTTGTCATTTCAGCAATATGCTGCTCCATGTTGTCATTTTCTTCCATCTTACAACTGCAAATACGCCTCATTAAACTGACTTTATTAGTAAGCGTACCTTTTTCGTGATAATTCTTTAATGCTGTCCACGTATCTTTAGCTGAAGTTTGAGTTCGAATATGACACAATTGACTATCTTCTACCGACAAGCCAATCCAGGCTCTCGCTTGATCGTCTCTTTTCTTCCATTGTACCAAAGCATTTTTGTTAGCTCCATCTGACGTTTCCATTGGTTTTTCTTTACTTAATACGTCCCATAGATTTTCCTTTATAAGCAATAACTCCATTTTGTACTTCCATGTGAAGTAGTTCTCATTATTTAGTTTTGCAATTGACACCTTATTTGCATCTGCCATTCCGTACTCTACTTACACACTTGGTTCTACTATTTTTCTAACTTTAGTAATACAAGCTACCTGGGCCCATAACCTGTTGGTACTGTTGGATCTGTTTCTTGTCTTGTTTCTAATGCTGTTACCAAAGTGTCGTAGCTTGGTGGTAAACTACTGAGCACCATTGCAACAGTCCAGCTTTCCGATAACTGATTTTCACCCAAGTCAGTTAATTTTTGGAATAAATTTGTCATTTCAGCAATATGCTGCTCCATGTTGTCATTTTCTTCCATCTTACAACTGCAAATACGCCTCATTAAGCTGACTTTATTAGTAAGCGTACCTTTTTCGTGATAATTCTTTAATGCTGTCCACGTATCTTTAGCTGAAGTTTGAGTTCGAATATGACACAATTGACTATCTTCTACCGACAAGCCAATCCAGGCTCTCGCTTGATCGTCTCTTTTCTTCCATTGTACCAAGGCATTTTTGTTAGCTTCATCTGACGTTTCCATTGGTTTTTCTTTACTTAATACGTCCCATAGATTTTCCTTTATAAGCAATAACTCCATTTTGTACTTCCATGTGAAGTAGTTCTCATTGTTTAGTTTTGCAATTGACACCTTATTTGCATCTGCCATTCCGTACTCTACTTACACACTTGGTTCTACTATTGTTCTAACTTTAGTAATACAAGCTACCTGGGCCCATAACCTGTTGGTACTGACGGTAGATTAGAGTATTACTTCTTTAAATATTAGAAAAGCAGACAAAACAAGTTACTGCAAACTTGACGTACAAATATATTTATTATACTTTTTGACAACAACAACATTCAACTGTTTGTATCTCTATAGTATTAATTTATGGATGTATTGATTGATTGCAGTATTATATCCAACAGGCTAGTGGATTGGCAGAGCAAGCTCAACCAATGAGCGACGACGTGGGAGGAGCCAAACCGCGACGGCGGCCGCCGACCGGTCCAGGGGCGGGGCCTGTCTACCCAATCAGTGATCGGCAGACAGGTCCTAACACGATTATACTCGACAGTGAGTAATGCACGAATGTCGACCCCTCTCTCAGGGAAATTAGGAGAGAGCACAATAACAACACGTATACTTGGCACTTCGCGGCACGGTAGGAAAAAATACGTCCGTCTCCTACGGATGCTAGGCCACGACTGGACGAGAACTGATCTTTTCAACGTGATATGGTCGTTGCCGATACCTAATACGCCAACGTAGGTTCATACCTTTCCAATTGATTACTAGTGCAGCTGATAGAATGGGACAATTCCGACTTCAGTAAGTTACGTACGAATGTTGGTGTTCCGCAGGGCGCGATGTTGAGCCCCATCTTACTAACCACTAAACGCGCAATTAAAGTTCTTGGAATTCACACTCGATATCTCTTTAAAGCGGCAAAAACACATGTGGGAGTCGGCTAGCGGACCATCTACTGCGCTGTTCACCATTAGGGGAGCGAAGCGTATTAAGATACAAGAATATTTGGTGATTTCAACTCTCCTTGTTGGGAGGTGGTTTCCTGGGCTGCATTCGAAAAAGCGCAAACAATTTTATTAATTACAGAAATTAAACTATACATAGCTGAAAGGTATCTTCATAAAAAAGCAAAAAAAAGGTCATGGCAACAACACGCGGTGTTCCCAAGCGGTCACCCATCCAAGTACTAACCGCGCCCGACGTTGGTTGACTTCAGTGATCGGACGAGAACTGGTCTTTTCAACGTGATATGGTCGTTGCCGATACTTAATACGCCAACGTAGGTTCATACCTTTCCAATTGATTACTAGTGCAGCTGACAGAATGGGAAAATTCCGACTTCAGTAGGTTACGTACGAATGTTGGTGTTCCGCAGGGTGCGATGTTGAGCCCCATCTTACTAACCACTAAACGCGCAATTAAAGTTCTTGGAATTCACTCTCGATATCTCTTTACAGCGGCAAAAACACATGAGGGAGTCGGCTAGCGGACCATCTACTGCGCTGTTCACCATCAGGAGTGCGAAGCATATTAGGATACAAGAATATTTGATGATTTCAACTCTCCTTGTTGGGAGGTGGTTTCCTGGGCTGCATTCGAAAAAGCGCAAACAATTTTATTAATTACAGAAATTAAACTATACATACGTGAAAGGTATCTTCATAAAAAAGCAAAAAAAAGGTCATGGCAACAACACGCGGTGTTCCCAAGCGGTCACCCATCCAAGTACTAACCGCGCCCGACGTTGTTTGACTTCAGTGATCGGACGAGAACTGGTCTTTTCAACGTGATATGGTCGTTGCCGATACTTAATACGGCAACGTAGGTTCATACCTTTCCAATTGATTACTAGTGCAGCTGACAGAATGGGAAAATTCCGACTTCAGTAAGATACGTACGAATGTTGGTGTTCCGCAGGGTTCGATGGTGAACCCCATCTTACCAAACACTAAACGCGCAATTAAAGTTCTTGGAAATCACTCTCGATATGTCTTTAAAGCGAAAAGTACACAATGGGGAGTCGGCTAGCGGACCATCTACTGCGTTGTTCACCATCAGGAGTGCGAAGCATATTAGGATACAAGAATATTTGGTAATTTCAACTCTCCGTGTTGGGAGGTGGTTTCCTGGGCTGCATTCGAAAAAGCGCAAACAATTTTATTAATTACAGAAATTAAACTATACATACGTGAAAGGTATCTTCATAAAAAGCAGAAAAAAGGTCATGGCAACAACACGCGGTGTTCCCAAGCGGTCACCCATCCAAGTACTAACCGCGCCCGACATTGTTTGACTTCAGTGATCGGACGGAGAGAGAGAGAGAGATTTAAGTTCTTTATTACTTTCTGTTGTTATGTTACAATAAGTAAACATTTATTTATTTACAATTTAAAAAGATTTTTCTGCCAGTCCGGCTTACAATCTAAGTGTATTCATATATATCAAGAAAAAGATCAGCATCTCCGATGAGCGTCTGCATGTACCCAAAATCGGTGTGGTACATCGGCTGCCGACGACATGTCCGGTTTGTCCTTAGCTTGTAGATGTTGAGGGAAAAAGCTCAAAAACCCTCGTCGGATACGTTCTGGGAATGTGGGCTGGAATGCCCTTTTTTCTGTTCGGGTAAAGTAGCAGCCCCTACGTGTGGGGGGGGGGGGCTGTGGATATAGTTCCGTTCTTACATACGGTAGCTTGTGTTGCAGCTCACGCTGTCTAACAGCAGTAATGTTTCTCACCAACGGATTTTCGTGAGTTACAGTTTTCGTATAGAAACGCGTCGCAATGGCTGCTATTCTCTCGGATACTAGAGGAACTCCAGTTTCTTCATGGAGTATCACGACGCGGGTTCGGATATCTGCACTCAAGATCATTCTCAGGCATTTATTTTGCACCGCCTGTAGCTTTCGGATGTGGTGATTTGCCGCATTTGCCCATACAGGCGTCCCGTAAAGTAATATTGGCCACAAGACGGTCTTGAATAGCAACAATTTGACAGACCTCGTTAGTTGTCGATGGAGAAATAGGTATCTATATTTCAAAGTATAGCCATCGCTTTCCTGGCGTTATTTTCAATCATTTGTTTAAAAGTTAAATGCTTATCCAGCGTGATTCCTAGGTACCGCATTGTTGGTGTATACGGCACTGCGACTCCCAACAGCTTCGGGAACTGGGGGATGTGTACCGGATTGGTTTTCTTTGTTAAAATTATAACGGAAGATTTGAGTGGGTTTGCCGACAGCCGCCACTTACGCAGATATCTTTCGTAATATGGTATTTGGTTCATGATTTTCACCGTCGCCACGATTTGTGAAAAAGCATGAGCATAGATCAGAGTGTCATCTGCATAGAGCGCGAGTTGATTCCGTGGGAAGGTCGGCACGTCAGCAGTGTACACATTAAAAAGTATTGGCCCAAGGACCGATCCTTGTGGTACCCCGGCAGGGACAACCATCGGGGCTGAAATCGCTTCTTGTACCCTCACCCGGAAAGTACGCCCCTCCAAATAGCTTTTGATTATGTGGATTAGTGCCGGTGGGAAACGGTAGCAGATGAGCTTATGCAGTAGCCCCTCAGTCCATACCCGGTCAAACGCTTTCTCCAGGTCTACCAGCAGCATTGCAGTGTGATGCCGGCTATATAGCGCGTTGATTGTGTCCACCAGCACCCTCGCCACCTGGTGTTTCGTCGAATGTTGAGCACGAAAACCAAACTGTTGCTACGGCAAAACATCATTGTCTATAATGTGTTGATGGATGGCTTCCAGGATGACTCGTTCCGCAATTTTGGATAGGGTGCTCAACAGCGAAATGGGGCGGTAGCTTTCTGGAAGTAACGGATTCTTCCCCGGTTTAGAGACGGGCATTATTACGGCATTTTTCCAGGATTGGGGGTAATGTTGCAGGCGGAGTATTGCATTTATGATGATAGTTAGCTGTACTATGGATTTTCGTGTCAGATTTTTAAGGAGGATATTTTGGATCGTGTCCTGACCAGGAGCCTTTGTAGATGGAGTGTGGTTTATATAACGTTTAACCTTTCGGGGGGTAGTAAGGAGGGACTGCGAGTCTAGCGGGTTTATTGGGTTTTGCAGCAGAAAAGTGTTAAGATTGGTATGAACGGCTTCCAGCGTATCTCCGTCCGTCGGCGGCATTTCATGGTGGCGGTGGAATATCTCGGCAATTAACTCAGCGACCTCTTCTCTCTGAAGAGCCGGAGTACCATCCGGGCGTTGCAGTACATTGATCCCAGTGTGCGGTTTTCTGAGATGCTTGTTAAGCCGCCAAACAGACCCGTCCCTGGCATTGATGTTTCGGAGGCGATCTGCATAGGTGTCGTTTCGGTGTTGCGTCACGCGTCTCTTAATGTTAGCAGATAGACGCTTCATGTCCAATAAATAAGACGGATCCCGTGTTCGTTGGTACAGGCGCCGCAGCCTGTTTCTCTCCGCAATGCATCGCAGAATGTCTTCGGGTAAGTTGTTATATTTATAAGGGTCTATAGTCTTCACAGGGATGGATCTCCTGGCGGCCCTCACGATGTCTTCCGTTAGAGTAGTGACTGCTTCCTCCAGGGCATGCACACCCTCTATGTGATTATTCACCGGACGCTGGTTCAGAAGACCTCGATAAAGCCTCCAGTTGGCTCTAGTATAGTCCGCAACTCTCCGCTTGGCAGTCCTGCAGGGCCCCTCTCCCAGTTGAAATTGCAGTGCGACGTGGTCGGAAGACATGGTGCTGACCTCGAGATCACCCAAATCTCGAACGTTGGATGTCAGAATCAGGTCAATGACGGAAGGCGTCGTCCCGTTTGCTGGTATGTGCGTTGGCTCGCCCGGGCGATGCAGCAGCACATTGCTGTTGTAGATAAACGCATTAAGAGTGTTTCCGTTGACGTTGTTTCTGCGACATCCTCAGTTAGTATGTAATGCGTTGAAGTCTCCAGCAAGGAGAACTTTCCTGGAGATGCGGAAGACGCCATCCAACCGCGCCGCTTGAAGCTTCCTGGAAGGGCTATTGTAGTAAGCTGCCACAACCGTATTGCAGGCTAGTCGGATTGCCGTCGCTTCGATATGGTGAAAGGCCGGGTGATCAGAAAGCGCCTGGAATGGAACATCATCCCGCACTACAATTGCGACGCCCCCATGCCCATTTCGTCCTCGTTTCTCCAATATACTAAACCCACGAAGGTTAAAAATATAATTCTCGGGTAGCCTGGTCTCCATAAGTATAAGGATATGTATTTGCTGCCCTCTCAAATGGTCGCTAATTTCCGGAATTTTGCCGGATACCCCATTACAATTCCAAAGCGATATTTTAATAGCCATTTCCAAGGTTAAAATCATTTATTGCCATGGCGTATTCGAAAGGCGTCTGGCATTTTTTAAGTTCTAGTAGCAACTTCTTAGAAAGAAGCTTAAGATCTACAATTTTGTTTATCTCTTGCATCGTGATAGAGATTTCCTTCAGGAAGTGCTGGTCATCATTTACCTCATCAGCGCCAGGGCCGCGCCGCAAAGTGGGACGCGAGGTGTCTTGATTTGCTTCTTCTCTAATTGGTAGGCTTTGGCCCCGCCCACCGCGGCCACGGCCAGCGGATCCGCGACCCCCGCGACCCGCCCCCCGGCGAATGAACAAAGATGGGCGTGGCTTACAGTTTTCGTCTTCTTCTACTTCGCTCTCGGCATCGGTGTGGTCCGGCGTACGCTCCCATTGTGCGCTGCGGGTGTCTTGGGATGGTTCCGACTCGTTCCGTGACCCAGATTTGGTTGGAAGTGGCGGGAAATCGCGCTTACTCCAAGGGTTTGACTTTGGTGGAGGCGCCGGTACAAAGCGCACACGGTCCTGTTTCACGTCCCGGGTGGGCGGCTGCTGCCTTCGCTTCCTCGACTCCAGCGCCTGAATGTACCGCGGACATTCTACACTTGACGCAGGGTGCGCACCCCCGCAATTGCAACATTTCGCCTGGGTCTCCGCCGCGGTGTTTGGACAGTCAAAAGAGCGATGCGATTTCGCGCACTTAACGCAACGTACAACATTTAGGTAGCAGTTGGTTGTCGCGTGACCCCAATCTTGGCATTTTTTACACTGAATCATTTGTTTTTTGTTGATATGTGTTTCGAAATAAACTCTCGTGCGTTGTAAATATTTCGCTTTTGCAGTAAGGTCTTTTAATGTGACATTTTTGGGCACCGTTATCATGAAAATTGGGCTCCGCGTTTTCTTAAACCGTTCCACAGCGCAAACCGGAATGTCAAGTTCTTTTAGTTCTGCACTCAAGTCCTCCTCGGTTACCTCGGCATGCAGCCCTTTTATCACATACGCAAATGTTCGTTCCGCACGCGGGGTAAAGGTATAAAATGGTATTTTACCTTTGTAACTGTTCACAAATGTTTTGTAGGCACATATGTTCTTGTAATACACTAGGGGTTCGTTCCCGGAGAATTGCTGGTAGTAGTCCGTCGATATTGCATCAAGCCGCCCGCGAAATTCCCAGTAATGTTGATCCATCCTTGATGCAAAGCAGATAGGTGGGGGTCGTTGGTTCTTTTTGCCAGAGAGCGGCCTATCGTCCTCCTGTGTTTGCTGAGTGGTAGGTGTACCAGCACCACCGCCAGTGTCCATCGGCTCCTCCACTTGTTGCGGGTCAAGGCGCTTCTCAGTAAGTACACTGTACGCATTACGCGTAGCAACATTCAGATAATCAACCAAGGTTTTTGGTCTCACAGGTTTGCGGGGCAGCTGGAAGGGCTCAACACTGCCATCAGCGTCCTCCATCGCATTTTCATCCTCCATTTCAGGGTCAGTTGACCCCGTGGGCGTTGCCGGGTTTAACTCACTACCCTCCACTGACATGGCTGGGGAGGCAGTAGCAACTGTAGCGTCGAAGCGTCCTTTGGCGTCCTCCTCAGGAATGGTCTTTTGTGCTTTGGAGAGGAGCACCGGTGTCGCGACGCCGAGCGTCGAATTAGTAGAAAAGGGTATAGGCGTCTCCAGGACGCCTATGTGGTGCGAAGACGTGGAGACGCTAGGCGTCGCGACGGCAAGCGTAGATAGGGCAGACTCACGAGAATTGATCATTAGGAGTGAAGGCGTCGCGACGGAGGTTGCGACGCCGGGCGTCGATGGGCGGACGTCGCGTCGCCTGTCGTTGGGGGAGGCTGTGGCACCGTCCCGCTCGTGAGAGTAGCCTGCAGGGCTTCTGCGGCGTCGTAACGCCCTTTGACGTCTTCTAAATCTATAAGCTTCCACACTTGGGACACTAATTTGGGCACGCTACGGTGGGCGTCTCTCGCGAGCGTCTCTAGGTCGTCATCATATCTTTTACGCGTGCGTCTGTTCGTAATGTCCTTCACACCACTCATACGCGGTTATAATAAGTAATTAAAGTCTTAAAACTACTGATAGATACTATGTACACGCGGGTTGAATAAATGTTCACAGGATTGCGGGGAGGCACGGCCTTCCGCAGGGGAGTAACGACGCTCACTAATAGTTCAGTGACGGCTAGCTAAAACGAAATCAAAAACTAAAGAAATATACTGAGGCATAGAGCAATACACTTTGCAGAGCAGGAGCACTACCAAAACACGACCTCTCTCGTCGGCGATCGGACGAGAACTGGTCTTTTCAACGTTATATGGTCGTTGCCGATACTTAATACGCCAACGTAGGTTCATACCTTTCCAATTGATTACTAGTGCAGCTCACAGAATGGGAAAATTTCGACTTCAGTAAGTTACGTACGAATGTTGGTGTTCGCAGGGCGCGATGTTGAGCCCCATCTTACCAACCACTAAACGCGCAATTAAAGTTCTTGGAATTCACTCTCGATATCTCTTTAAAGCGAAAAGTACACATGGGGGAGTCAGCTAGCGGACCATCAACTGCGCTGTTCACCATCAGGAGTGCGAAGCATATTAGGATACAAGAATATTTGGTGATTTCAACTCTCCTTGTTGGGAGGTGGTTTCCTGGGCTGCATTCGAAAAAGCGCAAACAATTTTATTAATTACAGAAATTAAACTATACATACGTGAAAGGTATCTTCATAAAAAAGCAAAAAAAGGTCATGGCAACAACACGCGGTGTTCCCAAGCGGTCACCCATCCAAGTACTAACCGCGCCCGACGTTGTTTGATTTCAGTGATCGGACGAGAGAGAAAGAGAAAGAGAGAGAGAGAAAAGACGTTTATTCGTTTCTTAATTTTAAAACAACATCGTTGGTTTCTATATGCTAATAATATTGAATTTTCCTATACTAAAGTATTTACAATTCAGGTTTATTTAGTTACTTAAAAATTTGGGTGCAGTGGTGTCAGTTCACTAAGAGCACGAACAACACGCACTTATTGTTTAGTGGCCTTCTAGATTCGGTTGCGGTGGATGGTCGCGGGGCTTCCTTCTGGCGGTTTGAGGAAAATTGTTGTAAAAACCTCGATCGTATGCGATGGGGGCAGAGCCTGGTTAATTTGTGGGGTGGTAGGCGGGCATCCTACTCAAATAAGTGATGATGTTTGCCCGGGGGGGCTTGCGTAATGGTTGCGATGAGCGGGTTTTCATGACCTCTTGTGCGGTCAAAGAACTTTGTACTAGTTCTAGCAGTAGTAGTATTCCGTGATTGGCTCCATGTTAGCCATTCTGAGTAGGTCACACGTAGGGGTGCGGCGTCCCATTCCGAGCGCCAGTCTGAGACACTTATTTTGCATGACTTTGATCCTCTTCATGTGTGTCCATGCAGCTTTCCCCCAACAGGGAGAGCCATAGGTTAGAATGGGCCGGAGGACCATTGTATGTAGGAGCAGCTTGTTCGCTGTGGTGATGTGGCGGTTTATCAGGACAAATTGTAGTTTGCGGAGTGCAGCTGTGGTTTTTTGGATGTTGTTGGATATTGCGGTTTTGAAAGTTAAGCGTTTGTCTAGCGGGATTCCAAGGTATTTCAGGGAGTTAACTGTGGAGGGTTTCGTTTTGTAAAATGTAGGATAGCGAGGGATGAGGACAGGGTTGGTGCGCTTAGTGAAGATTATTATTGAGGATTTGGAGGGATTGGCGGTGAGTTTCCAGGATTTGAGGTACTTTTCGTAAGAAGGGATTTGATTTTGGAGTTTCTGTACTGCTGTGGACTGGGTGCAGGAATGGGTGTAAAGGGCGGTGTCATCGGCGTATATTGCTAATTTGTTGTTGGGGAATCGAGGTAGATCTGATGTGTAAATGTTAAACAATACGGGGCCAAGGACGGATCTCTGAGGTACGCCCGCTGTTGTTGGGATCGTTCGGGACCGAGTATCTCTTACTTTTACGGTAAATTGCCTGTTTCGTAGGTAGCTATTTACGATTCCTATTAGTGGTGCGGGGAAGTTGCATGTGATTAGTTTGTATATTAACCCATCAGTCCACACTCGGTCGAAAGCTTTTTCTAGGTCGACGAGAAGCAGCGCAGTGTTCTGGCGCATATTAAAAGCGGCGGTTATGTCGGTGATCACTCTGGCGACTTGGTGGTTCGTAGAGTGCCCAGGTCGAAAGCCGAACTGTTCGGGAGGAAGGATGTTGTTTTCTTGCATGTGATCATGAATGTGAGAAAGAATGATTTTTTCAAATACTTTGGAAATGGCGGGAAGAAGAGATATGGGGCGATAGCTGGAAGGAAGGAGGGGATCTTTACCCGGTTTCTTAACGGGGACGACTGTTGCTGCTTTCCAGGCGGATGGGAAATGTTGTAATTTGATACAGGAGTTGAAGATATAGGTTATTTGTACCACAGATAAGTATACCAGATAGCGGCAGAATTGCCCGATTCTCGCGGGTTGCATAACTCAAAGGCTGCAATATTACGATTTTATGAAACATAGATAGCTGCGGGGAGCCCGGTGTACGGTCGGAGACCAGACGTCGGAGTGTGGAAGGGATACCGGCTCGCTAGCTGTTTTTATTTATGAAATATGCTTTCTTGCCGCACAGCTGTTATTTACCTAGAATAGCAAATTGAATAGAATTTATACCTCCTTGAATTTGAATTGCTTACGCTCTTATTTAGAATATAAATATTTTCTATAGACTGTCTAGATTGACGTGGGGGCCCGTAATGTATTTATTGAATTCATTCGTATGTGTCTCTTGAGAATATATTTTATGGTTGCTATAATATATTTGAAGGAATCAAAGTTTATAGCCAGTCGTTCATGTAAATAATACAAAAATTCGTGCAATTTCAGGCTTTATTTTGAATATATGTGACTTCACATTATCAATCATGTATGATGATAACAATTAACAACTACATTAAACATGACAAACTACATTAAAAAAAAAGATTATTTTTTAATGATAGATTTTTTTTTAAATGTAGTTTGTCATGTTTAATGTAATTGTTAATTGTTTTGTTCGTTTTATTAATTTTAAACACGGCACATTTAGTTTGTCATGTTTAATGTAATTGTTAATTGTTTTGTTCGTTTTATTAATTTTAAACACGGCACATTTTTCTTGACTTACATTTATTGCAGTAATTTTTTAATTTCCATTTTACTATTGCATCATTAAGAAGTAAGTTATAATATTCACACATTTCTGATTTTCTATATTAAGTACTCGAAAAGTAACAAGATATTTGATAATGTCAAGTCACATATATTGAAAATAAAGCCTGAAATTCCACGAACTATTGTATTATTGTTATAATATATGAAGTTTTTTTTCCTTGATAGTAACGGAGATAATGAATAGTGATAATTGTAACTTTTGGGATATATGGTTGCTTTTTCAAATTATTTTTATGTTATATAGGGTGTTCCAAATCAAATAAGAACTTTAAATAGCTATAACTTGATTAATTTAAATAGAGCACCATATTTTTGATTTTACCAGCAAATGTACTTTTTGATTACTATCGGTATTTATAGCTTCAAGTTTTCACTTTTTTACATAATAATAAATCTGTAAAAACGTAAAAATGGTCGTTCTTTGCACCATTTGCCGTTTTTTTAAACAAAAGGTCTACTGTATCAAGTTGCCTATAGCTTTTAGAAATGTCAGATAATTCATTTTTTTTGTTTTAAATACATATTTTGCTTTTGTTTTATGTTATCGTTGATATGTTATTACCATTATTGTTGGTACAGTCAATTGGATATTCTTCATTATTATTCTTATAATTGTAAATTATCTGACATTTCTCAGTACTAGATAGGTTAGAAATACCAGATGGCGCAAAAAACGATTATTTAGCATATTCAAATGCGAAGACTTAAAGCTTAACCTATATAAATACCATTTGATAGGTAATAAAAAAGTACATTTGTTGATAGATTAAAAACTATGGCGTTCTATTTCAATCAATCAAGTTATAGCCACTTACAATTCTTATTCGATTAGTTTTAATTTTTGCACACCCTGTATAAGATAGCAGGTTTATTATAATTGAGTTATACAACATGGTCTATTGTTACACTTTACCATAACCTTCGCTTACACTTCTTAAGTATTTGAAACATGAAAATTAGATTAGATTTTTCCCAAATTCAAATTATTAAATATAATACCAAATGGCGCAAAAAACGATTATTTAGCATATTCAAATGCGAAGACTTAAAGCTTAACCTATATAAATACCATTTGATAGGTAATAAAAAAGTACATTTGTTGATAGATTAAAAACTATGGCGTTCTATTTCAATCAATCAAGTTATAGCCACTTACAATTCTTATTCGATTAGTTTTAATTTTTGCACACCCTGTATAAGATAGCAGGTTTATTATAATTGAGTTATACAACATGGTCTATTGTTACACTTTACCATAACCTTCGCTTACACTTCTTAAGTATTTGAAACATGAAAATTAGATTAGATTTTTCCCAAATTCAAATTATTTAAAAAACGTTAAGGTTTAATTATTATAAATCTTATTTAAACACAACTTTGCTACTTTTAGAGCTTTGGAACATATTGGAAATACCAAATGGCGCAAAAAAACGATTATTTAGCATATTCAAATGCGAAGACTTAAAGCTTAACCTATATAAATACCATTTGATAGGTAATAAAAAAGTACATTTGTTGATAGATTAAAAACTATGGCGTTCTATTTCAATCAATCAAGTTATAGCCACTTACAATTCTTATTCGATTAGTTTTAATTTTTGCACACCCTGTATAAGATAGCAGGTTTATTATAATTGAGTTATACAACATGGTCTATTGTTACACTTTACCATAACCTTCGCTTACACTTCTTAAGTATTTGAAACATGAAAATTAGATTAGATTTTTCCCAAATTCAAATTATTTAAAAAACGTTAAGGTTTAATTATTATAAATCTTATTTAAACACAACTTTGCTACTTTTAGAGCTTTGGAACATTCTATATAATATGAAAATAATTTTAAAGGTAACCATAATAATCACCCATACATCCCAAAAGTGAAAAACTTTTTGAACGTCACGTGTTTTGGCCATAATATTCCGTGCCGTATAGCGGCATATTTTAATATTTGTGGTGCTAGAGTCATCTCGGCTACTACAAAAAAAAAATATAGTCTAAACTTGGAATTTTCGCTTCTAAATGATAGAATACAGGTTTTCCTTTAAAACTTTAGTTTTGACAATTTCAAATTTATAGGACGATATAAGCACAAATCAAAAACCAAATTCTATTTTTTTGTTACATTATTTGTCAAATTTAAACCTACACTGTATCTTTCTTTTAATAAACGAAATCTCTAAAATCAATAATTACCCGCAAATTTAAAACAGCCTTAACACACCTATACATCATGCACTGAAAAAAAAATATTGTTGGATTTAACACAAATGTGTTTCTTTTAACATAATCCTGTGTTAATTATTGTGACAACAGCAGCATGCGGTAAAATATACAATATTTTTGTGGTAAGCTTATTGTTGTAAAAATAACCATAAAACCCAAGTAGATACTACCACAACAACATTGCAATAATAACTGGAGAGCACTGTTCATGTACACTACAATCTGTTGTAAATTTAATCAATCACACATGCGAATTATACATTTATATATGGTATTTACTACCCTCCAGTGAAGTGGATTTAACAACCAACGGAGTATCATGAACAACTCAGTAAAGTTTGTATTACATTACCAACTTATAAAAATTACTATAATAACAGTAAAAAAATACAGTTGGTCTTGCTTCGCCGATGGTTAAATTTAGACCAACTTCTATATTAAATTCCAATAACTCGCCTTAAATTTTACTAAAAAATGCTGCAAGATTAACAAGAAGTATTGTGGACTCTACATAATATTATAATAAAAATTATTGCTCTATGTTGTACATATAACAACAGTGGTAAGTAGAAATTACGCTAGCCCTATGTTAGAATTACTACATTATCTCGCAGAAATAGCAATATTTTGAGTAGGTAAGAACCTATAGGCAGGTATGAAATAAATGCTGTGAATTTTAGAAAAAGTTTATTAACATTTCTACTGCTAATACAACAAAACCATTAAAACTATATTGCTCTAAATACTAAGAACAAAATATGGCAATATCTTTACGTCTATAGACTTATATATTATAAAAATAACTTTTTATATAAAAGTTACATGTCATAGCATGTGCCCGGTCGCAATAAAATATTTTTTAATTCTCTCGATTAATAATGCCAACGTAGTAGTTGGTAACTCTTGGAAAGCTACAATTTTAAATTGGTTTAATTTGCTAACCTCATAAGCATAAAAATGTTCATGAAAACACACAGTATGCAATACCTGCACAAAGAAATACACATCTTTTGAATCTAAAAGTAGTACTTCTTGAATTATAGCAAATACTGGAAAATCATGTTCACTTATATCTAAAACAATAACAGCGCCTTTTTTGTATACATTGTCTGATGCTTTAACCCAGGATACGCTGGAAATATTGCCGTAAATGCAATTTTTAAAATAATCTTTGTATTCCAGTTTATCAACATCACTCTCTACACCGATGTTCAGACGAGTACTGCAAATAAGTTGTTGGAAGAAATAGCACATCTTAAGTTGGTGTTTAGTGTTAATAGTGTGCAAAATATTCTTCTTAGAACAGCTACTATTGGCGGAAATTTTTAGTTCCCTATGTTTAGATTCAAATCGCATCGACCAACATCGTGAGAAAGGACCATACATTTTTAGTAATCTACCATAGTGAATCATGTGATGAAATTTAGGTGTTAAATGTACTTTAAAAAGCTTAGTGTATAAGGAATGATGTTCGAAAACTAAATAATTCAATAATTCAGCGTTGTCGTAGTGAAGACTCGGAGACGTAACGATATCTATAATTTTTCTCAAACACACAAACAATGACCAAACGATATTTTCGTGAGGGACCAAATCGCCTATCATTAAACCCAAGTAACGTACTAAACACAACATTTCTGATGCGGACATTTTTAGAGTAGTTTTTAAATTCTCTACAGTAACTAAGGGTGGCTTATTAGAAATATGAGCATAGTTAAATGTTTGTATTCGAAAATTTAATACATCAATGCTAAAAATCTTTAAGTTTAAAATGTAATAGCCAAGTATCAATTTTAAGCTTGCCGCACACACGCCTTCTAATATGTCGTGCATTACATCAACACTTACATTTTCTAAAATATGAAAATTTGATAGTTTATGCCAAATACATTCCTCCTTTATACCTGTTAAAGAGTGATTATTCAATGCCAGGTCTTGTAAATAACTCTCTTTTGTTCTCAATAATGTTTCATCTTCTTTAGTCAAAGTATAAGACAACTGTTTTGAGTTTTTACAATATCGACAGCAATAATTAGCGGAGAAACTTTCCACTAAACCTAAAATTGTATGTAAGCCTAAATTATCTCCAATCACTAAACCAACACAAAAATAAATTTTTTGATATATGTTATTAGTGTAAACATCGATTCCATGTTCTTCCAAATATTGTAATTCGTTGATCAATATACTGAAAACGGCAGTATTTCCAAATTCTTTTCTATCTTGAGAATAAAACAGTAATGCCAAAAATATATAATCAAGTTGGGATACGTATATATCAGGTATACAAGGACACGAAACATAAACTGCTCCCAATTTATTAACACCGGAGTGCGACCCTAATGGATTCCCAGTTTCGAAATCGTCATAGTATATGAAGAGAGGGTACACTATTTTGTTAGAAAATAGAAGTAATTTCTTCTTCCAAACATCACCTTGTATAAAATGCGATAAAACAGATTCAGAGTTTTGTAATACATTAACGTAGTTTTTTACTCTTTGCAATAGATTAGGCATTTCAAATACAGCTTTGAGAACTCTGCGTAAAGGGACAAACTTTCCAAACACGTTTTTTGATTCAAAGGAAATTTTATTATACTTATTCTTTATTTCAACGAACCTTTTACCTATAATATAATCTTGTGCTTCAATAAAATAATTATTTTCTCTGTAATATTTAAATCTTTTATGCTCTGAAGATAATTTTTCAAACGGGTCGCTAATTTTGTTAAATATTTCTTCTATGTCATTTTTTTCTAAGGTACCTTTAATGTCCATATGTTCACATATTCTTTTCTTTATGGTTGGCAGATAAGCATTTTGAAGAAAATCCCGGTTTATATCAATAAAACACTGTATACTATTACGAGGCAAAAGCAAATTGCTATACAACGAGGCTACTTGCCGAATGGCATGTATTTCTAAATCATTTTGGTCGTTATTCTCAAAAGTCGTGATTTTTAATTCATCATCGGAAGTATTTTCTGAACCACTAATATTGGAGCTAAGTTGTGAGACTAACGGGTTATTTGAATTAACAGGAGACACATGTGATACATTTGGGGGTATGCAGTGAACTCGCAAATGTTTGCGAAATGAATTTATACTAGTGAAGCGTCTCTCACAAGAATCCTCTCCACATTTAAATAAATCTGTATCGCTTAGCAAATGTATATGGCGCAAATGTAAAATCAATAAACCTATAGAGTTAAAAATATTACCACATTTATAGCATTTCATTTTAACTTAAATCGGCTATTAACTTATTTACACAAGTATAATTTTTTCCGTCAATTTCATATATATGTTTCTCTAAGAAAGACCAAACGTGAGTAGCTGCGGCTGGATATGCTGCATGAAGCGCGTGGAAGATTTTAAAACATGTATCCACCGCTTTTAATGGCGTACAAACGGAATATTTTGTGACATCTACTTGCACGTAACTGCAACGAATATCATTTATGGGTCCAATAATTACCGGCAACGGCTGAGCTGTTTCATGGAAACTGGTTAGTTTCTTCTCCCTAGCATCCAATTCGGCCTGTAAATCTCCCTCGTTCTGAAAATAAGAAACAACAACAGGCCATTTATTAAAAAATATATTAGCTTTATCCGGATACTGCTTTGCAAAATCTGTCTCCAGCTACAAAATTAAAATGTTACTGAAAGTTCCATTACATACGGATAAGTAGGTTTAGCAATTTTAATAGATAAACAGAGATCATATTCGATTACCCGTTAGAGTCTTGCGAGGTATCGGACCCTCTAAGATAAAACTAACGTGGTATTCGTGGCACATATTCGAATTCGAATTGTGGTCTCAGAAAGAAATAGTTGCTAAAAGTGAACTAAGCTTAAGCTTAACAATCCACATACTGATAAAATTTGTTTTTGGAAAGTATAATCGATTATTTAAAAATATCTTACCAAAATATATCCGGACGGATTCTTTAAACATCTATATTTACCAAAATAATCATAAATAGACAAGCTCGCATCTTGTCGTCTTATTCCATAAGTCTTCTCCCATTTTTCCAAAACAGTGTTAAATGGCTCGACGTTGTTCTTAAGCCATAATATGTCGTCATTACACGCATCAAATACTACCTCTGCAAAGAGATAAATCTTTAAAGCGCAAATTGAATTTTTACTAACAAATGCACCCCTGTATATTATATGTAGCATGTATCTGTGGGCGGTCTATTATAGTTAACCTATCCACTTAACTGAAATATGTTGTAGATAAAAGTGATTCAGTATCAAATACTCAATACCGCAAAATTATTTTTATGTATGCAGGTTGTTCAGTTTTGGCCTGTGCGTTATACGACTTCGAGATTTTAAATAGAACACATTATATATTATTGCATTTTTAAATTCTTTGATGCAAAATGAAATAGATTTGATTTACATGCCCTACACCTACACCAAAACCGAACGGTTTAGGGAATATTCGATTAGATACAGATATTCTATATAATATAACAAAGAAATTATTTATTGGCTATTCACTTTCAAACACTGTCACAACTTATACTGCAAAATTATTATAAGTAAAGGCGGTATTTATTTGTCAAATGAACCTTGTAAATACATTTTTCTTCTTTCTAAAAAATCGAATGTCCCCGAAACCGTTCGGTTTGGGTGTAGGGCATGTACATTAAATCTGCTGTATTTTGCATGAAGGAACTCAAAAATGCACCAAGATACAGGATTTTCCATTAAAAATAACAAAGTTGTATACATAAATAATTATGCGGAGTAGAGTATTTGATCGTGAATCACTACTGCTAGATGAAAATGCTTAGTAGAAATTTACTGAATAAAAGCGATGCCTAATATCAGTACGTTGTAATTGTTCAATTACATCAATTGTTGCCCAATTATCTTATTCTTGCGCAAAAATGTTATTAAAAATAGTATTATATATAATATGATATCACATAATGAGGTCTATTCTGTATGTACTCTGTTAAAGTCAACATCATTTAAAAATTAACTTAGGCCTATAATTTATTGCCCAAGTTAATTTTTAACACGATATTAATTTTAACAGAATGCTTACAGAATACTCTCTATTGATTTATTAACACATAAAATATTTGATGTTATATCTTATACAGAACAATTTCAGATAGCTACCTGAATTAACCAGGTGGCATTTCTTCTCTTCTAAAATGCCAATTTTTCTCAAAATCCTTCTCCTGTTGACATATTTGTCCCACAATATACCTCTGGCACTAATGGGCTTTCCATCAGCGCCCTTATTGTAAGGCACATAATAAATTTCTCCTCTCTCACCAGGAAATATGTGTTGTATTTCTTCAGCTATTTCTTTAAACCTTGTAGAGGTTATCCTAGTAATTTTGGTAAGTTGGTAAATTTAGACGGATAAGATTATTTTTAAAATTTTACCTATGATCAAAATCTTTTTTAAGTTCAGCTTCTATGATGAAAGTTGCCAATTTAGAGCGATCGACCTTTTTGGTTTTCTTATAATATGCTATTAATTCCTTTCCTTTTGTATTGCTGTCTAGCAATTTGCTTAATTTTGATTCGTTGGGTGGCCATCCATAGTTTCCCAGCAGTGGATAAATTATTGGGAATTTGCTTGCATCTACAATATATGCCCATACGCATTTTATTTACTATACCTTACCAGTTATTGCTATCTCGGGAAGTATGAGGGATACAGAGTCTGTTAACGTATCTTCGGAACCGTTTGTAATATGTTTAATGTGTTATTCATCTCTATAAATGCGAACAGTGTCACCTATACTATACAGAGATAGCAATAGATATCCTTGCTATCAAAATAGCCCCATTATCTATCATAAAATTTTATGCAATGAAAATTTCGTAGTTAAAGAAACATTACATATTTTTGATAAATATGTATGGATCGCCTTGTATATAGTATACAATATTCGCACATAATGAATTAATTCGAATCGAAATTTTTGTTGGCCCATGTTTTCTTATTGGCAAATACAGAGTGTCCCATAACGATTTAGACATGAAATATCTCTGTAATTCTTGGAATTCTTGTATTATGAAAGTTTAATTTGGTGGATAGATATTATACGGAACGCCGTATAACCTATGTTTAGATTATTCCTCAAACCTTTATTTTTGGGCCACGTGACAAAATTTAAAAAAATTTAAATGGAACACCCGTTATATTTTTACGTTTTCGAATTGCCTTCTAAATTCTAATTCAAATTTATGAAGGGACACCTATAGGTGCATAAATTCATTTGTTGTTGAAATATTTCGAGTTTTTGCAGTGACATTCGCAAGCCCTTACATAAATGTTAATATCTCATAATATGTGCTTTTGGTTGTCTTCAATTCTCCTGGAATACTTACATACTAAAGATAAATGCATTAAGGTGCTGCATAACAATTATTGTATCTTATACGTGATGTGTATGAAAATTGACAAAACATTGTTTTGGAAAATTGTAAATGCAAGTGCCCATTGTTTTGCTTTGTTATGTATGATTCAACGTTAAAAATAAGAGGGATTTGTCTGCGAGCGCTAGTTATGTCTAATAAATGTTCTTTTTTGGCATCTTAAAAAAATGTGTCAAGTTGGCTATGGTCGAGGAGGCGTACAAGCAATGAGAATTAAATAAATAATAAAATAAAATATGTTCGAAAAAAAAAACGGTTGTCATTGTGATGCCAATGAATTAACAAAAATTGAATAATAAAGCCAAAAAATTTCCATATAAAATTGTTGAGTTTGGTGCATTTTTTCAAAACACATTCCAAGCATATATGAAAGATTAACATTTATTTAAGATAGGTCTGCGTAGCTCGCTTCTCTGCAAGAAAATAAGTTATGTATATCAAAAAAAATAATTTAGATATAAGGAGGATGCCTGTATAAATTTGAACTAAAATTTTAAGAGAAACTAAAAATATATAAATATACAGGATATCCAGTTTAAGATTTATAAGTTTTTTTCACGTGACCCAAAACAAAAGTTTAAGAAATAATCTAAACATACTACACGCCAGTAAACCAAATTCAAATTTTCCACAATTATTTTTAGTAACTTAAACTCTGAACTATAGAATTACCCACGGTTTTGTATTACATTCCTAATTATTTTAATGCATTTATGTTCAAGTTACCAAAAATAGTTGCGGGACATTTGAATTTAGCTTACTGGGATTATGCGGGTGTCGTATAATATCTATACACCAAATTAAACTTTTATAACACAATTCATTGTCGAGATATTTCGTGTCTAAATCGTCGTGGGACGCAGCGTATATTAATAGAGAATCCTGTTTACCGAAACGTATTTTGTATTATTACGCCAAATTTACTAACACTTATCTTTTATGTACTATTTACCTAAAAATTTCTTTTAATAAATTAAGTTAATTATTGTTCACCACGAGGATTGTTTATTAAAATCAAAACAATATAATGCATTTTTACTGTCATCGAATTAGCTTCTGTATGCGCAGAGGCAAAACATCACAACTAAAAATATTTAACGCTAGAATTGACTCAAAGTGCAAGCAAATCTTGCTTGTTACTTCGTTACAATTTCTAACAAATCTAACCTCAACCCTTCATTTGATTGATGTTTGAAAATTGTGAGCTATAAAAGGTTTCAATATGTTTCTATTACTGAACAACACAATAAATAATTCTATATATTTTCTACCATCAGATACAAATCAAAAAACAAAACTTACGACCACTTTCGGTGTTCTCGGTTGATGCTGATGTTCCTGGGGACCCCAAATCGTTCAGGCTTGCGTCACTTATTACAGACTCAGTGCATATTACTTGTAGAACTATTATCATCCAAAACAATATCATTACTTTGTTTAAGTAGTTTATATTGTTTTATAAATTTTATACGGTGCCCAATTTGAGGTATAAGTTCGTTTATGAACGTGTCTGTCAATTCCATAAAACTTGATTCATCGATGGCATTCTCTGAGACAAATTATAACTGCGTGATATGCGTAGTATAACAAACATGTTTTAAATAGAATTTCGGTTAATTCATGACTATGTGACGTTATAAATTTTAATAAAAACTCAAATTTATACCTATAGAACTCAATAATAGCAAGCAATATCAAATATATTTTGTCAAACATGGCCTATATAAGGTACAACATTTACATTACAGAACTGGTTTATTTATAAATACCTTCAAAAGCTGAAACTAATACCTCTAAATTCCAACTCTGCAAGATATTTTTCACGAAACTATCCATCGTTTTTCCGTTATCTTTTACCCTTACCACAGAAACACACACTCGCGCACGGTCGAACAAGAAGTATGAAATAAAATGATGCAATATTGTGTAATACTTAATACTTAGGTGCATATAAAAACATATTGAGCACGGTAGGGATATTTGGAGGGAAGCTACCCGATTGCCTGAATCTCTGTAAACATATAAACATGCAATCGACTGATTGACGAGGCGAATTTACACACACGGAAAATATTTGAATTAGCAAATAAATTTAATTTGAATACTACGAAACGAAATATAACTGAAAACTAATGTCATAGGTTAAATATGTCATTGTTAGTTTTGGCTTATTACTTTTATAAACAAAATCATAATATAACTAAGTATAACACAAAATACGAAAAATGTATGTTATTAATTCCACTAGAAATGAAACTATTTTACTACGAGATTATTCAATTTTGACAACCACATTTTGACACTTATCCGGCTGTGTCAATTTACAATTAGAATTTCCACAAGATTTACACATTTCCAACGGTTAATTTTCTTGTGTAGCATGGACGCCGATCACATCGCTACCTATTGCAATTAAAGTGATAAGTCCCAAGTGACATTGTAGGCGACATCACGTAGGTACTTTTTGCAGGATGCCCTACAATTATTAAACTGTATATCCATGTAGGTATAAGATTTATACCTACATGGATTGATTAGATAATCAATTTAATATATGTATGCTTCGTAAAATACCCAATAGGATATACACCATACTGTGGCGCATATCCTATTGATTTGAAATCAAATAACGCGTCATAAATACTATAGTAAATTTGTAAAAATCACATCTATCTATGGTAGATATCACAAGTAGGACATGTTAGAAATACGTGTTCATTGAAGCTATAACATGAACACATTGATGTACAAGAACGTTATGCATTTTCTACTATCGGTATTGTAAAAAATACACAAAAAATTAACAATAAACTTCTTGTAATTTTTACTGTCTCGTAAGGAACAATTACTGTCTGTCTGTGAATGACAATTATTACATCAATTGCGCCAACATTTACACCAATCATATTACAATACCTGTATTGTAATTTTAACAACAGCTTTTTTCTCAGTGTGACGTTCGGTAAGTCTCTCAAGAATGGCGTAAATTTAATAATTGAAATTGTTACAATTTTTTGCAACTAAAATCTGCAATTTTATTTTATTTTAATGCTGATTTAATGTTTAATGATAATTTACAATATCAATATATGTATATGGACTGCAAGAGCAATATTGTCGTGAGCTTTTAGTGTTGTAATAATGTTACAAAGATATCCTAACACGGTATTTACCCGCATGTTTTTATCCATTCAGCACGCACTAAGTTATTTTCCGGGAATTTAAATACCTTCAAATCTCTAAAATTCCTCCGAGACTTTCCGCAGCGTATATATGTATGCGCATTTATTGCCAGCACCCCGTATCGACATTTCAATGCTAGCGGTATGTATGTTCGTACATACGTGCCCACGCGACTGTCCGCTCGCAACTGAAGCACAGCGCTCCCATTGAACTCACGCAGGGTTCCCAACTATCTGATCGAGGGTTCCCATTTTAGCAAAAGCCGCGTCCAATTCTCCCGTAAGGTGAGCTATCTGTAATACTTATCTGTGTTTGTACTATGGTTTTGCGTGGTAGGTGTTTGAGGAGGATATTCTGTATTCGGTCTGTTCCAGGTGCTTTGAGGGAGGAGGATTGGGAAAAGTAATGTTTGACTTGTTTGGGAGTGGTGAGATAAGGGAGAGCGTTATCGGGGAAGATAGGATTGTGTAAGAAGTGATTATATAGGGTGTCGGCTACAGTTTTTTCGATTGCTGGGGTCGAGTCCGGAGTTGCATGATATGTTTGGAAGGCGTCAGCAATGGTGTTCGCAATCTCTTCGGCTGTAAGGGCAGTGTTTCCATCTGGTTTGGTCAGTGCTATTATTTCGCTTCGCTGTGAACGTAAGTGTTTGTTTAGTCGCCAGTCTTGCGGGTTGACGGTTCTTAGTCGCTGGTTATATGTTTCGTTGCGGTGCTGTCTGATTTGATTTTTAATGTCGACGCATAATTTCCGAAAGGTCTCAAGTTCGACCGGCTTTCGGGTTCGCTGGTACGTTTTTCGGTGTGCGTTCCGCAGCTTGATAAGTGAAGAGATCGTCTCAGGTAGTTCGATATAGCGGTGCGGCTGTGTTGTCTTTTTGGGAATGCTTGCTGTGGCGGCTTTTTGGATGTTTTTAGTAACAAGAAGGAGTGTATTTTCAAGTGTATTTATGTCAGTTATGGATGTAATTAACGGAATTTCATTGAGTAGTGCCTTGAAGCTCCCCCAGTTGGCCTTCGAGTAATCCGGGATAATGTGACTAGTACCTGGAGTATCCATTTCGTTTAGAGAGAATTGCAGGGCAGAGTGATCTGATGGCAATACTTTCGTTTGGATGCGGGAGATGTTAGTGACGTTGGCGGTGAGAACCAGGTCTAGTGTATTCGGCGAAGTGCCATTGTGCGGGAAGTGAGTAGGCTCCCCCGGGTCAATCAGCAGCGCGTTGGATGTATTCAGGAACCTTGCCAGCGAATTTCCGTTAGGGTTGTTGCGATTGCACCCCCATAGAGTGTGGGTGGCGTTAAAGTCACCAGCGATGATAACTTTCCGGCTTAAATCAAACATAGACTGAAGTACGCGCGCAGTAAGAGCCTTCTGGGGGCTGTTGTAGAAGGAAATGAGTGTTGTTTGATCCTCAAATTGTACTGCTATGGCTTCTGCGTCGCGTAGCGCCCCATCTTGTAGCTGTAGTCGTCGATACGGAAGGCCCTCCCGAATAAGAACAGCAACACCACCGTGAACGCCATTTATGCGCTGTAATTCCGCGCGAAATCCCCTCATACGCAGCTTAAATCTATCAGAGGTTCTGATTTCATTAAGGAATATAATGTAAGTAAGACTTCAGTAAGTTACGTACGAATGTTGGTGTTCCGCAGGGCGCGATGTTGAGCCCCATCTTACCAACCACTAAACGCGCAATTAAAGTTCTTGGAATTCACTCTCGATATCTCTTTAAAGCGAAAAGTACACATGGGGGAGTCAGCTAGCGGACCATCAACTGCGCTGTTCACCATCAGGAGTGCGAAGCATATTAGGATACAAGAATATTTGGTGATTTCAACTCTCCTTGTTGGGAAATGGTTTCCTGGGCTGCATTCGAAAAAGCGCAAACAATTTTATTAATTACAGAAATTAAACTATACATACGTGAAAGCTATCTTCATAAAAAAGCAAAAAAAAAGGTCATGGCAACAACACGCGGTGTTCCCAAGCGGTCACCCATCCAAGTACTAACCGCCCCCGACGTTGTTTGACTTCAGTGATCGGACGAGAGAGAGAGAGAGAGATTTAAGTTCTTTATTATTTTCTTTTGTTATGTTACAATAAGTAAACATTTATTTATTTATAGTTTAAAAAGATTTTCCTGCCAGTCCGGCTTACAATCTAAGTATATTCATATATATCAAGAAGATCAGCATCTCCGATGAGCGTCTGCATGTACCCAAAATCGGTGTGGTACATCGGCTGCCGACGACATGTCCGGTTTGTCCTTAGCTTGTAAATGTTGAGGGAAAAAGCTCAAAAAACCCTCTTCGGATACGTTCTGGGAGTGGGGGCTGGAATGCCCTTTTTTCTGTTCGGGTAAAGTAGCAACCCCTACGGGGGGGGCTGTTGATATAGTTCCGTTCTTACATACGGCAGCTTGTGTTGCAGCTCGCGCTGTCTAACAGCAGTAATGTTTCTCACCAACGGATTTTCGTGAGTTTCAGTTTTGGTATAAAAACGCGTCGCAATGACTGCTATTCTCTCGGATACTAGAGGAACTCCGGTTTCTTCATGGAGTATCACGACTCGGGTTCGGATATCTGCACTCAAGATCATTCTCAGGCATTTATTTTGCACCGCCTGTAGCTTTCGGATGTGGTGATTTGCCGCATTTGCCCATATAGGCGCCCCGTAAAGTAATATTGGCCACAAGACGGTCTTGAATAGCAACAATTTGACAGACCTCGTTAGCTGTCGATGGAGAAATAGATATCTATATTTCAATAGTATAGCCATCGCTTTCCTGGCGTTATTTTCAATCATTTGTTTAAAAGTTAAATGCTTATCCAGCGTGATTCCTAGGTACCGCATTGTTGGTGTATACGGCACTGCGACTCCGAACAGCTTCGGGAACTGGGGGATGTGTACCGGATTGGTTTTCTTTGTTAAAATTATAACGGAAGATTTGAGTGGATTTGCCGACAGCCTCCACTTACGCAGATATCTTTCGTAATATGGTATTTGGTTCATGATTTTCACCGTCGCCACGATTTGTGAAAAAGCATGAGCATAGATCAGAGTGTCATCTGCATAGAGCGCGAGTTGATTCCGTGGGAAGGTCGGCACGTCAGCAGTGTACACATTAAAGAGTATTGGCCCAAGGACCGATCCTTGTGGTACCCCGGCAGGGACAACCATCGGGGCTGAAATCGCTTCTTGTACCCTCACCCGGAAAGTACGCCCCTCCAAATAGCTTTTGATTATGCGGATTAGTGCCGGTGGGAAACGGTGGCAGATGAGCTTATGCAGTAGCCCCTCAGTCCATACCCGATCAAACGCTTTCTCCAGGTCTACCAGCAGCATTGCAGTGTGATGCCGGCGATTCAGTGCGTTGATTGTGTCCACCAGCACCCTCGCCACCTGGTGTTCCGTCGAATGTTGAGCACGAAAACCAAACTGTTGGTGCGGCAAAACATCATTGTCTATAATGTGTTGATGGATGGCTTCCAGGATGACTCGTTCCGCAATTTTGGATAGGGTGCTCAACAACGAAATGGGGCGGTAGCTTTCTGGAAGTAACGGATTCTTCCCCGGTTTAGAGACGGGAATTATTACGGCATTTTTCCAGGATTGGGGGTAATGTTGCAGGCGGAGTATTGCATTTATGATGATAGTTAACTGTACTATGGATTTTCGTGGCAGATTTTTAAGGAGGATATTTTGGATCGTGTCCTGACCAGGAGCCTTTGTAGATGGAGTGCGGTTTATATAACGTTTAACCTTTCGGGGGGTAGTAAGGAGGGACTGCGAGTCGAGCGGGTTTATTGGGTTTTGCAGCAGAAAAGTGTTAAGATTGGTATGAACTGCTTCCAGCGTATCTGCGTCCGTCGGCGGCATTTCATGGTGGCGGTGGAATGTCTCAGCAATTAACTCAGCGACCTCTTCTCTCTGAAGAGCCGGGGTACCATCCGGGCGTTGCAGTACATTGATCCCAGTGTGCGGTTTTCTGAGATGCTTGTTAAGCCGCCAAACAGACCCGTCCCTGGCATTGATGCTTCGGAGGCGATCTGCATAGGTGTCGTTGCGGTGCTGCGCCACGCGTCTCTTAATGTTAGTAGATAGACGCTTCATGTCCAATAAATAAGACGGATCCCGTGTTCGTTGGTACAGGCGCCGCAGCCTGTGTCTCTCCGCAATGCACCGCAGAATGTCTTCGGGTAAGTTGTTATATTTATAAGGGTCTATAGTCTTCACAGGGATGGATCTCCTGGCGGCCATCACGATGTCTTCCGTTAGAGTAGTAACGGCTTCCTCCAGGGCATGCACACCCTCTATATGATTATTCACCGGACGCTGGTTCAGAAGACCTCGATAAAGCCTCCAGTTGGCTCTAGTATAGTCCGCAACTCTCCGCTTGGCAGTCCTGCAGGGTCCCTCTCCCAGTTGAAATTGCAGTGCGACGTGGTCGGAAGACATGGTGCTGACCTCGAGATCTCCCAAATCTCGAACGTTGGATGTCATAATCAGGTCAATGACGGAAGGCGTCGTCCCGTTTGCTGGTATGTGCGTTGGCTCGCCCGGGTGATGCAGCAGCACATTGCTGTTGTGGATAAACGCATTAAGAGTGTTTCCGCTGACGTTGTTTCTGCGACATCCCCAGTTGGTATGTAATGCGTTGAAGTCTCCAGCAAGGAGAACTTTCCTGGAGATGCGGAAGACGCCATCCAACCGCGCCGCTCGAAGCTTCCTGGAAGGGCTATTGTAGTAAACTGCCACAACCGTATTGCAGGCTAGTCGGATTGCCGTCGCCTCGATATGGTGAAAGGCCGGGTGATCAGAAAGCGCCTGGAACGGCACATCATCCCGCACTACAATTGCGACGCCCCCATGCCCATTTCGTCCTCGCTTCTCCAAAATACTAAACCCACGAAGGTTAAAAATATAATTCTCGGGTAGCCTGGTCTCCATAAGTATAAGGATATGTATTTGCTGCCCTCTCAAATGGTCGCTAATTTCCGGAATTTTGCCGGATACCCCATTGCAATTCCAAAGCGATATTTTAATAGCCATTTCCAAGGTTAAAATCATTTATTGCCATGGCGTATTCGAAAGGCGTCTGGCATTTTTTGAGTTCTAGTAGCAACTTCTTAAGATTCTTAGAAAGAAGCTTGAGATCTACAATTTTGTTTATCTCTTGCATCGTGATAGAGATTTCCTTCAGGAAGTGCTGGTCATCATTTACCTCATCAGCGCCGGGGCCGCGCCGCAAAGTGGGACGCGAGGTGTCTTGATTTGCTTCTTTTCTAATTGGTAGGCTTTGGCCCCGCCCACCGCGGCCACGGCCAGCGGATCCGCGACCCCCGCGACCCGCCCCCCGGCGAATGAGCATAGATGGGCGTGGCTTGCAGTTTTCGTCTTCTTCTACTTCGCTCTCGGCATCGGTGTGGTCCGGCGTACGCTCCCATTGTGCGCTGCAGGTGTCTTGGGATGGCCCCGACTCGTTCCGTGACCCAGATTTGGTTGGAAGTGGCGGGAAATCGCGCTTACTCCAAGGGTTTGACTTTGGTAGAGGCGCCGGTACGAAGCGCACACGGTCCTGTCTCACGTCCCGGGTGGGCGGCTGCTGCCTTCGCTTCCTCGATTCCAGGGCCTGAATGTACCGCGGACATTCTACACTTGACGCAGGGTGCGCACCCCCGCAATTGCAGCATTTCGCCTGGGTCTCCGCCTCGGTATTTGGACAGTCAAAAGAACGATGCGATTTCGCGCACTTAACGCAACGTACAACATTTAGGTAGCAATTGGTTGTCGCGTGACCCCAATCTTGGCATTTTTTACACTGAATCATTTGTTTTTTGTTGATATGTGTTTCGAAATAAACTCTCGTGCGTTGTAAATATTTCGCTTTTGCAGTAAGGTCTTTTAATGTGACATTTTTGGGCACCGTTATCATGAAAATTGGGCTCCGCGTTTTCTTAAACCGTTCCACAGCGCGAACCGGGATGTCAAGTTCTTTTAGTTCTGCACTCAAGTCCTCCTCGGTTACCTCGACATGCAGCCCTTTTATCACATACGCAAATGTTCGTTCCGCACGCGGGGTAAAGGTATAAAATGGTATTTTACCTTTGTAACTGTTCACAAATGTTTTGTAGGCACTCATGTTCTTGTAATACACTAGGGTTTTGTTCCCGGAGAATTGCTGGTAGTAGTCCGTCGATATTGCATCAAGCCGCCCGCGAAATTCCCAGTAATGTTGATCCATCCTTGATGCAAAGCAGATAGGTGGGGGTCGTTGGTTCTTTTTGCCTGGGAGCGGCCTATCGTCCTCCTGTGTTTGCTGAGTGGTAGGTGTACCAGCACCACCGCCAGTGTCCATCGGCTCCTCCACTTGTTGCGGGTCAAGGCGCTCCTCAGTAAGTACACTGTACGCATTACGCGTAGCAACATTCAGATAATCAACCAAGGTTTTTGGTCTCACAGGTTTGCGGGGCAGCTGGAAGGGCTCAACACCGCCATCAGCGTCCTCCATCGCATTTTCATCCTCCATTTCAGGGTCAGTTGACCCCGTGGGCGTTGCCGGGTTTAAGTCACTACCCTCCACTGACATGGCTGGGGAGGCAGTAGCAACTGTAGCGTCGAAGCGTCCTTTGGCGTCCTCCTCAGCAATGGTCTTTTGTGCTTTGGAGAGGAGCACCGGTGTCGCGACGCCGGGCGTCGAATTAGTAGAAAAGGGTGTAGGCGTCTCCAGGACGCCTATGTGATGCGAAAACGTCGGGACGCTGGGCGTCGCGTCGAAAGGCGTCGCGACGCCGGGCGTCGAAATTGTAGAAAATGATGTAGGCGTCTCTAGGACGCTTATGTGGTGCAAAGACGTGCAGACGCTAGGCGTCGCGTCGGCAAGCGTAGATAGGGCAGATACACGAGAATTGATCATTAAGAGTGAAGGCGTCGCGACGGAGGTTGCGACGCCGGGCGTCGGTGGGTCGGACGTCGCGTCGCCGGGCGTCGGTGGGTCGGACGTCGCGTCGCCTGTCGTCGGGGTAGGCCGTGGCACCGTCCTGCTAGTGAGAGTAGCCTGTGGGGCTTCTGCGGCGTCGTAACGCCCTTTGACGTCTTCTAAATCTATAAGCTTGCACACTTGGGACACTAATTTGGGCACACTACGGTGGGCGTCTCTCGCGAGCGTCTCTAGGTCGTCATCATATCTTTTACGCGTACGTCTGTTCGTAATGTTCTTCACACCACTCATACGCGGTTATAATAAGTAATTAAAGTCTTAAAACTACTGATAGATACTATGTACACGCGGGTTAAATAAAAGTTCACAGGATTGCGGGGAGGCACAGCCTCCCGCAGGGGAGTAACGACGGTCACTAATAGTTTAGTGGCGGCTAGCTAAAAACGAAATCAAAACAAGGAAATACACTGAGACACAGAGCAACACACTTTACAGAGCAGGAGCACTACCAAAACACGACCTCTCTCGTCGGCGATCGGACGAGAACTGATCGGACGAGAACTGGTCTTTTCAACGTGATATGGTCGTTGCCGATATTTAATACGCCAACGTAGGTTCATACCTTTCCAATTGATTACTAGTGCAGCTGACAGAATGGGAAAATTCCGACTTCAGTAAGTTACGTACGAATGTTGGTGTTCCGCAGGGCGCGGTGTTGAGCCCCATCTTACTAAGCACTAAACGCGCAATTAAAGTTCTTGGAATTCACTCTCGATATCTCTTTAAAGCGAAAAGTACACATGGGGGAGACGGCTAGCGGACCATCTACTGCGCTGTTCACCATCAGGAGAGCGAAGCATATTAGGATACAAGAATATTTGGTGATTTCAACTCTCCTTTTTGGGAGGTGGTTTCCTGGGCTGCATTCGAAAAAGCGCAAACAATTTTATTAATTACAGATATTAAACTATACATACGTGAAAGGTATCTTCATAAAAAAGCAAAAAAAAAGTCATGGCAACAACACGCGGTGTTCCCAAGCGGTCACCCATCCAAGTACTAACCGCGCCCGACGTTGTTTGACTTCAGTGATCGGACGAGAGAGAGAGAGAGAGAATACGTTTATTTTTGCTCAATATATCAAATTACAACAACATTGTTAATTTTTTATGTATATGTAGTACGTGAATTTTCCTATATAATATATATTTACAATTCAGGTTTGTGTGCGTAATTCATAGTTCGATTTCATATGTGCTATCATCACCCGCGTCATGACACAAAAATCACGCGTGTCACCCGCGGTTCGCGAGCCGTATGCGGTATTGCGCGTCACAGACACACACGACACTCTGCTAGAGGAAAATGTCCACAAAAACCCCTATCGTTTCCGTTGTGGTGGGCACCGATTAACGGTTGCGGTGTTCGTTCATCTCGGGTCCGTTAGTGTATATATGCCGATGTTTGCCCGGGGGGCATCAGTGATCGCCGATATCAGCGGGTTGGTGTGTTGTTGTGTGGCCGCGTAGAATTTGGCCGCCCCTCTTGCGATGTATTCCTCGATCTGCTTCACTCCAGCTGCCCAGTGCAGGTCCGGGATACGCGTGCGTCGGCCAGCGCCCATTATCAGGCGGAGACACCGGTTTTGTACGACCTGCAACTTCCGCAGGTGCTTCTTTGCCGCTATTCTCCAGCAGGGACTGCCGTATGTTAGTATCGGGTGTATTACCGCCCGATAGAGTAGAAGTTTGTTATCCTTGGTCACATTGCGATTTAATAATATGAATCGCAATTTTCTTAGCCCGGCGGAGGCTTTGATGGCGTTATTCTCGATTGCAGCTCGGAATGTCAGTCGTTTATCCAGTTTGATACCTAAGTATCGCACAGGATCTTGAGGTGCGAGGGGAGTACCGTGTAGCACCGGGTATCTGGGTATATTAACGGGGTTCGTTCTCTTGGTGAATACGGTAACAGATGATTTGTGCGGGTTGGCGGTAAGTTTCCATGTAGTGAGATATTGCTGGTATCGAGATATATAATTTTGGATTTTTTGTACTGCGGCGAACTGAGAGAAGGAGTGTGCGTACAGGGCAGTGTCGTCCGCATACATGGCTAGTTTTGCGTTCGGGAAATCGGGAACGTCTGATGTGTATATGTTGAATAGTGCTGGCCCGAGAACCGACCCCTGTGGTACTCCCGCCGTGACCCGCACCTCCCGTGAATTGCTGCCTTGGACCCGGACGGAGAACTTCCTCCCCGTCAGGTAGCTCCTGAGGATGTTTATGAGCGGTGGTGGATATCGATGTCTGATGAGTTTGTAGAGGAGGCCCTCCGTCCAGACCTTGTCGAAGGCCTTTTCAAAGTCGATGAGCGCCAGCGCCGTGTGCTGTCGCCGGTTAAACGCTGCGATGGTGTCCGTCAGTAGCCTGGCCACCTGGTGGTTGGTCGAATGTGTCGCACGGAACCCAAATTGCTCCTTCGGCAGCACGCTGTTCTCTTCGCTGAACTCGTTCAGGTGGTGGTATAGGATTTTCTCAAATATTTTCGATATTGTGGGGAGTAGCGATATGGGGCGATATATATTGCAGATTTAGGATTTTTTCCCGGTTTTAATACCGGGACGACCGTGGCTTCCTTCCAGGGGGAGGGGAAATGCTGCAGTTTGACACTCGCGTTGAACAGATATGTAATTTGCACTATTGTTTTTCTCGGTACGTATTTCAGGAGTATGTTTTGGATTCCGTCTTTTCCCGGCGTTTTGAGGGCGGGGGATTGTAAGATTAATTTCTTAACGTGTTTGGGGGTGGTTAAGAGTGTTCTTGAATGTTGTGGAAAGGGGGGATGCTGGAGAAAGTGACTATTAAGAATGTCAGAGATTTGCGTTTCAACTTGTGGCGACGTCTCGGGGATGCGGTGAAAGTGTTCAAATGCCGATGCGATCCTCTCCGCGATTTGCTCGTCGTCAAGCGTCGGCGTGCCATCGGGGTCCTCCAGTACGCGAATGGGCTGACGTTCCGACCTCAGGTGCTTGTTCAACCGCCAGATGGAGCCGTCCCTGGGGTTGATTTTCCGAAGGCGGTCGTTGTATGTCTCGTTTCGGTGCTGCCGGATTTGCGCTCGAATTTGTTTTGTGTACTCATTCGCGTTTAACCGCAAATTCTGCTCCCGAGTACGCTGAAAACATTTACGTAGCCGGTTTCTTTCTCTTATTAATTCCACGATTTCCGGTGGTAGTTCGGAGCACCGAAACGGGTCAACTATTCTTGTTGGAATGGAGGTTTCCGCAGCCCTGCGAATATTGTTCGTTACCATCGGAACCGCTTCGTCTAGGGCTTCAATATCTTCCAGATCCCTGATGATTGGGGCGGCGTTGAGTGTTCTGCGGTAGAGTCCCCAGTTTGCCCGTCGGTAGTCGAACACCCTGCGCCTGGGTACCCTGACACCCTGGTGGTGAAGCTGGAATTCGAGCGCCAGATGGTCCGACGGGAGTATGTGAGTGGTTATATCCGATACGTTGCCGAGGTTTGCCGTGAGCAGGAGATCCAGCGTGTTGGGAGACCTGCCGCTATGCGGAAAGTGCGTCGGTCCATCAGGATGGTGTAGCAGTACGATATTTTCGCTGAGGAAGCGGTATAAAGTGTTGCCATTCGCATTGTTTCGCCGGCAGTTCCAGTGGATGTGGGTTGCGTTGAAATCCCCTACCAGCGCAACTCTGCGTCCGAGCGAGAAGATGGCGGTGAGCTCCTGCTGCGACAGCTTCCTCTGCGGGCTGTTGTAGATGGCGACGACCACCGTTCCATCTTGCAGTTGAATAGCAACAGCCCCCGTATTTGCTAGGACCGGATCCTGAAGCGGTATCCGCCTGTACGACACGTCCTCGCGCACCAGCACGGCCACCCCACCGTGGACGCCATTTCTGCGTAGATGTTCTGTCGCGAAGCCCCGTATTTTAATGATATAGCGCTGCGAGGTGCGGGTCTCATTAAGGAGAACCACGTTGACCCCCCGTTGCTGGATCACTGCGGTGAGTTCCTCCATTTTTTCGGAGATGCCGTCGCTATTCCAGTGTAGTAGTCTAGCGAACGCGTTGCTCATTGAACTCGCTAATAACCTTTGCGTATTGGAATAGGGTAGTGCAGGATTGTACTTTCTCCTGTAGCTCTTCCAGCTTTGTAGCGAGCCACTCAAGATCGATAACATCATTGATTGCCTTAAAACTTGCAGCAATCCTATCAGTGTAGCTGAGGTTCGTGTTAATTGCTGAATCTCTGCCGGGTGCCGCACCCGCCGTTCGACCGCTGTTTTCGGGACCATCGCTGTTCTCTGCGCGTCGTGGTTGGTCTGAGCGTCCGCCACTGTTGTCCAATGGGATTCGTTGGTGCCCTCGTGACTCCGCCCTTCGATTTGCCTCGGTATCTTGTGATTCCGCCCCGCGGTTTTCCGACTCCTGCTGATCGACCGCCGCAGCTAGCGTCGTCTGTACGCTTCGTTTGTTTTTTCCGTCTAGCGCCTTTTGGTAATGCGTACACTCCGGGCTGGACGCAGGATGGGCACCTCCGCAGTTGCAGCAAGTCGCCGGCTCGCTCCTACTTTTAGTGCACTCGTAGGACCTGTGCGATCCGGCGCACTTCACACACTTTACTACACCCAGGAAACAGTTAGTCGTGGCGTGCCCCCACGATTGGCATTTTTTCCATTGAGTGACTTCACGCTTTGACACGTGAGGCTCAAAGTACACGCGTGTGCGTTGGAGGTACTTGCATTTACTAGTAAGTTCTTTGATACCCGTGTTTTTCGGCACCGTCACTAAGAATATGGGGTTGCGCGTATTTTTGAATTTCTCTACCGTTTTTGCCGCGATCTCTAGCTCGATAAGTTCGTTCTTGACTTCAGTAGCATCCACGTCACCGTGCAGCCCCTTTATGAGGTACGCGAATGTTTGTTCTTCGCGCGGGGTGAAGGTGTAAAACGGCAGTCTTCCTTTGAACGTTTTGATGAAACGTCTGTAGTCCTCTGCTTTTCGGTAATAAATCATTGTTTTATCCGCCGAGAAGTGTTGGTAATAGTCCTGCGACACGGAATCTAAATTCGCGCGAAACTCGCGATATCGCTGTTGAACTCGCGTTACGAAGCATATAGGCGGTGGTTTCTGTGCCTTCTTGGGCACTGTTCGGTCTATCGGTACATCATCCGGAGATGTCGGCTCATCCTCGTCCATTTCTTCGTGTTCATCCGGTGTGCGGCCACTCGATTCTTGCGTCCCAGCATCCGCCAAGACACTGTATCGGTTGGCCACTGCAACGTTGAAGAAGTCAGCAAGCTTCACGGGGGGGTCCTGTCTGGCGCCGTCCGCTTCGGGCGATGACTGATAACGGGTATTTGCCGCACCATGCAGGTCCGCGGTATCGGTCATCGTATCGCTAGTGTTGACGGAAGCGTCAAATTTGCCCTTCGCGTCTTCCTCAGCTATAAATTTCGCTGCTTTTAGAGCGAGTTGCGTAATGCTTTCGATGCTATCATCTGAATCAGAACCCTCTTTGTCCGTAGGGATTTGTTTTGCTCGTGTCCGCGTGAGATTTTTCACACTTGTCATGAATTGGTCACCAATGGTCCAGAAAAAAGGGGGGGGGGGGAGCACTAAGATTCACTATAAACTATTACTAACGAAGCACTATTTACAATATTTACAAATGTACAATAACACGGGTGAGTCACCGCGAGCACGTCGCGACACGATCGCGGGGAGGCGGGGCCTCCCGCTGGCGCTTTCCACCAATGGCACAGCAGTTACGGTATTCGTACGTGCATAGACCGCTACACGCACCGTCAGCAAAACACAACACTTGTATATTAAGCACAATATCACAGCTGCGATAAACACGTCCGATCTCTACGACGGTCGGACGAGAACTGATCGGACGAGAACTGGTCTTTTCAACGTGATATGGTCGTTGCCGATATTTAATACGCCAACGTAGGTTCATACCTTTCCAATTGATTACTAGTGCAGCTGACAGAATGGGAAAATTCCGACTTCAGCAAGTTACGTACGAATGTTGGTGTTCCGCAGGGCGCGATGTTGAGCCCCATCTTACCAACCACTAAACGCGCAATTAAAGTTCTTGGAATTCACTCTCGATATCTCTTTAAAGCGGCAAAACACACATGGGGGAGTCGGCTAGCGGACCATCTACTGCGCTGTTTACCATCAGGAGTGCGAAGCATATTAGGATACAAGAATATTTGGTGATTTCAACTCTCCTTGTTGGGAGGTGGTTTCCTGGGCTGCATTCGAAAAGGCGCAAACAATTTTATTAATTACAGAAATTAAACTATACATACGTGAAAGGTATCTTCATAAAAAAGCAAAAAAAAGGTCATGGCAACAACACGCGGTGTTCCCAAGCGGTCACCCATCCAAGTACTAACCGCGCCCGACGTTGTTTGACTTCAGTGATCGGACGAGAACTTTATTTATTTTATTTTATTTCTAAGCTTTTATTTGATATAAGTATGTTGACATTAATATGTACATTACATTAACATTACAATAGTATTTCAAGAAGACATATGGTATGTTAACAGTGGTCAGTCATTGCTATCCGTGGATATTGTTGACTTCTTGTGGATGTGGTTGCTGGTGTCTTCAGGTGCGGTGTCACAGCTATCTGGGCTGTCCGGTTGCGGTGTTCGTGATGAGGGGAAAATCCCGCTGTCCGCGGCTAAAACCCTCTTGATTGTCTGCGTTTTTTGCGGGGGGAGGGGGGAGGAGGGGAGGGAGTAGCTTAGAGCTTCTCCGCATCAGCTTAGGCTGAGTGCTGATTGGTAAGTCCGTGGCAATGTTATAATATTGGGAGTCATAGGTGTGGTGAGTGATTTAATTTGAGTTTTAGTTTAGGGTTTGGATTTTGGATATTATAAGAAGTCGATAGGGTATTTGAATTTTCCTGCGGTTTTGGTTTCCGCCAGGTTGCGGATTATGGGGTTCTCGCTAGTTTGTGCCTTGTTGTAAAATTTTTGTGCGAGTTTGTGCGCAAAGGTTTCAAGTTTCTCGGTTTGACTGTAATTGTGCAGGTCTTCGATCTTGGTGTATTTATCTGCGTTGTGGATGATTCTTAGGTTTTTGTTCTGTATTCTTTGGATCTTTTGCCAGTTGGTAGGCGATGTGTGTGCCCATGATGTCACCCCATATAGTGCAATGGGGCGGATGATCATTTTGTACACGAGCAGCTTGACCTCCGTAGTGGAGTACCTGCTTATGAGTATAGGGTACAGGGCTCTTAGTGCCATGTTGGCCTTTTGTATGTTGCTGTTTATGGTCTTGGAGTGTGTGAGGTGTTTATCTAAGTGAATACCGAGGTATTTAATGCTCTGTACCTTCGGCACTGGAGTGTTGTTTATGTGTAAAATGGTTTTGGTGTTATAGGGGCCGTATCTTTTTGTTATGAGCGCAGTCTCTGATTTTAGTGGGTTTACTTGAATTCTCCACTTGCGCATGTATTTTTCTACTGCTGGAAGGTGTCGTTTGATTTTTTGAATTGATATTTCTGGGTGAAAAGAGGTTCCGTATATAATAGTGTCATCTGCGTATATTAAGGTTCTGGTTGTTGGGAGCGTAGGGAAATCGTGCAGGTAGATGTTGTATAGAGTCGGACCAATGCATGAGCCTTGTGGCACTCCTGCCTTGCTCTCCCTCTTGTCAGATAGCGTATTGGAGAGCTTGACTCGGAAGCTCCTATCGCTTAAGTAGGATTTTATAACTTTGAGAAGCACCGGTGGAGCGCCGATTTTGACTAGTTTGGCTAGAAGGCCGTTATGCCAAACGCGGTCAAACGCCTTCTGTACGTCTAGCGATAGGACTGCAGTATGATTTCTTTTGTTCAGGCCTTCTGTGATATCTGTAACAAGTTTATTGGTGGCGTGCATGGCTCCCATTCCTCTTCTGAAGCCCAATTGTTGCGGTTTTAGTACTTCGCGGTCATCTAGGAAGTCGTTCAGTTGTTGTAGTATTATTTTTTCCGCAACCTTAGAAAGAGTTGACAGAAGTGAAATAGGCCTATATGAATCTGGATTGGTTTTAATCTTGTTTGGCTTCAGTACCGGCACAACATGCGCTTCCTTCCAAGAAGTAGGGAAGTGTCCCAATTTGATTATGGCGTTTATAATATAGGTCAGTTGTACAATGCCTTTCCTGGGCAGGTTTTTGGCAGCGATGCTGTGGATGCCATCTTTCCCTGGGGCTTTGCGTTTAGGCAGATGCGTCAGGATCTGTTTGACTTCCTTAGGGGTCGTAAGGATCGCACTGGCGTCTGATGTGGTGTCAAGGGAGTCGATTAATGAAGAAAGTGCCTGCACTTCCTTGTCAGCGTCGGGGGTTGCAGGGGGTAAACTGTGGTAGGAGAAAAAGCTGTTGGCTAGCTCTTCAGCTATTTCTTCGGGCTGGCTGGTGGGTCCCTTATTAGTGTCAATTTGTACTATTTGGGGTCGTCTTCGCGTTAAGGCTCTAGCTACTTTCCACATGGTGTGCTCGCCTGGCCCCATTTGAGTGAGTGTGTTTTTCCAGGCGTTGTTTTTGTGGTTCTGTATCGAGTTTCGGATTTTAGCCGTGAGGTTGTTAATCTCTGTTTTGATTGCGGGGTGTTTTCGAGTGGAATATCTTCTTCTAGCCTTTTTTCTCTGTATTACTAGTTCTTCGATTTCAGGGGGGTAGGTTGTTCGTCTGTATTCGTTAAGAAGTTTCCTTTCGGTATTTGCTTCGGTGGCGGCTGTTATGATATCGGTCAAGTTGGAAAGGGCTTCTTCTATTTTGTTGGGGTCGTTGAGATCGAGGTCTATTTTTAGGTTTTTGTTGATGTAATTGCGGTACCCTTTCCAGTTCGTAGTGGCGAAATCTAAAATGCTGGAATTGCTCGCCGCGACGTTGGCTTCTCCAAGGGTCATGGTGACAGGGAGGTGGTCACTCATGAGGTCTAGTGTCGTGTCGACGTTAATTAATGTTGTGGCATTTTTGTTTAGTATAATGTCCAGGGTAGACGGAGTCAGGCCCTGGTTGTAAGGGATGTAAGTAGGGGTCTCAGGGCACAGCACCAGGATGTTGCTGAATTCGCAGTAGTTATGTACTATGGTACCGTTTGCGTTGTTGATGGAGTTATTCCAGGTAACGTGCTTAGCGTTAAGGTCGCCAATCAGAAGATGCTTATTTGAGTTTCTAAATATTCGGTCTAGGACTCCGTTAGATAGCCTGGTTCTGGGGCTATTGTACATGGTGGTAATATGCACGTTATTCGGCAGTTTTAATGTGAGATGCTGCCTGCGTCCCGTTTTGTTCGTATCTACGATGACGCATCTCAGATCTCTCCTTATGAGAGCCAGGACTCCGCCCTGTCCGTTGTCTCCGTCTACCCTGTAGCTTTTGTGTTTTGGTCTCTTGTCGGTTGAGAGTTTAGTTTCGTTGAGGAGAGCCAGATGTATGTTCTTATCGTTAATATACTTGTCTAATTCGTCTTTTTTGCTGAGGTAGCCGTCTATGTTAAAATGTAGTATGTTGATTGAATTAGGTGTTATCTTATTTCCGGCAGTCATTTCTCATAGCTTCGTTGAAACCTGTAACGGCGTTTATGTAATCGAATGGGCTGTTTGCAGCCCGGATTTTTGTGTAAAAAGTTTCTAGATGGTCGGCGAGTTGATTCACATCTATGATTTCGTTGATTCTTTCAACGATGTTTGTCAGTCTGTCCCAACCATTCAGCCCCGGAGGCGCAACATCAGGAGGCTTGTGCACTTCGGTGTGAGGGCCATCGTTTGTATGTGTTTTTTGTATATTCAGGTCATCTGTGTGTTCGTTAGAAATAGGTAAGGTCGCTGGGAGAGGTGACCGAGGCGAGCTTCGATGCGGCTGTCTAGTTTGAGTAGGTAATGGGGGGAAATTCTGATCGTGTGGCTCCGGGGGATCGTCGGCACTGCTAGTGCTCGGAGAAGGGTTGTTCCAGGGGCTGGTTTGTGGCGGGGGAGCTGGTTTGTATTTGGTTTTTGTTGGTTGTGCCGCGTTAGGGTTCCTAATCTGTTGCAGCTTTGTTACCCTTTCGGAGTATTGTTTGTAAATGGAGCATTCGGAGAAGTTGGCTGGGTGAGCCCCCCCACAATTGGCGTATTTTGCCTCTGTTTGTGGGGTTTTGGTGCAGTCATGTGTTGGGTGGTTTTGCGCGCACTTAAGGCAGCGGTGTTCTGTGGCATAGCAGTTGCTTGTGGAGTGTCCCCAGCGCTGACACTTGCGGCATTGGGTGGCTTGCTTTTTGGATTTGTACCATTCCCACCTGATTTTTGTATGCGATAGAAACTGGTACTCCCTATTTAGGGTAGTAGGGGTGAGTGGGAGTTCTAGCACTGCCATATATAGGGGCTCCTTGGTCTTTTTGAGCTTGTAGACTTTGGTGGGCTTGAGCTTTAGTTCGTCAAGCTCCTCCTGTATATCGTCGCTAGATAGTGCGCCTGGGAGGCCCTTAATTACGAATGCCCGGGTGCGCTGATCCTTAGGTGTGTAGGTGTAGAAATCAAATTTGCCTTTGTTCTCGTTAATGTAGTCTAGTCTATGTTTTTGATCGTAAAAGTAGATGTAGGTTTCCTTGTTTATGTAGCGTAGGTGGTAGTTGTTAGTGATTGCGTTTACTTTATGTACGAGACTTTCATGTTGCTGCGTTTTGGGGATTATGATTGGGGGTGGAGGTCGGGATCGGGATTTAGTGTTTGTTTTGTGGATATTTGTGGTTGCCACGGACTTACCCTCATTATCGCTGCTGTTGCCGTCATCTTCATCAAGAGCCTGTAACGGGCTGAAGCGATTGGGTGGTTGCTCCGGTGAGGGAGGCTCTGGAAAGGCCAAGTTTGGGGATCCCTGCTTGGGTTTTCTGCCATACCTTTTGCGTCTGGGTTTGGATTTAGGAGTAGTTATCTCCTTCCGGCTCGTGCCAGCGGAGGATCCCGTTGATTCGGTTGTGTTTGGTCCGTCTTGGAGTTGGTTTTCGTCCGGCTCCAAATTTGACGGTAAGTTGCCATATTTGGTCATGGTTTCAGTGGAAGCCTGGACCAATGGTCGAGCAGCGTCTGAGTGATAGCCCCGCCTAATGTCTTGTGCCGGGCCTCCCTGCACCGTCTGTTGGTGCAGGATAGCCTCTCCTCTTCTTTTCGTCCAATGGGCAGAAGGTCAGGTGATGCGGAATTCCAGTATAGTGGCGTGATGCGACGGTTACGACCGTTAGAAAGCGCGCGAAGAACACCTATACGCGGGAGCGATACTAAAACACGTCTTACTCCTACAACGTATCGAAGCGAACTGGACGAGAACTGGTCTTTTCAACGTGATATGGTCGTTGCCGATATTTAATACGCCAACGTAGGTTCATACCTTTCCAATTGATTACTAGTGCAGCTGACAGAATGGGAAAATTCCGACTTCAGCAAGTTACGTACGAATGTTGGTGTTCCGCAGGGCGCGATGTTGAGCCCCATCTTACCAACCACTAAACGCGCAATTAAAGTTCTTGGAATTCACTCTCGATATCTCTTTAAAGCGGCAAAAACACATGGGGAGTCGGCTAGCGGACCATCTACTGCGCTGTTTACCATCAGGAGTGCGAAGCATATTAGGATACAAGAATATTTGGTGATTTCAACTCTCCTTGTTGGGAGGTGGTTTCCTGGGCTGCATTCGAAAAAGCGCAAACAATTTTATTAATTACAGATATTAAACTATACATACGTGAAAGGTATCTTCATAAAAAAGCAAAAAAAAAGTCATGGCAACAACACGCGGTGTTCCCAAGCGGTCACCCATCCAAGTACTAACCGCGCCCGACGTTGTTTGACTTCAGTGATCGGACGAGAACTGGTGTTTTCAACGTGATATGGTCGTTGCCGATATTTAATACGCCAACGTAGGTTCATACCTTTCCAATTGATTACTAGTGCAGCTGACAGAATGGCAAAATTCCGACTTCAGTAAGTTACGTACGAATGTTGGTGTTCAGCAGGGCGCGATGTTGAGCCCCATCTTACCAACCACTAAACGCGTAATTAAAGTTCTTGGAATTCACTCTCGATATCTCTTTAAAGCGAAAAGTACACATGGGGGAGTCAGCTAGCGGACCATCAACTGCGCTGTTCACCATCAGGAGTGCGAAGCATATTAGGTTACAAGAATATTTCGTGATTTCAACTTTCCTTGTTGGGAGGTGGTTTCCTGGGCTGCATTCGAAAAAGCGCAAACAATTTTATTAATTACAGAAATTAAACTATACATACGTGAAAGCTATCTTCATAAAAAAGCAAAAAAAAGGTCATGGCAACAACACGCGGTGTTCCCAAGCGGTCACCCATCCAAGTACTAACCGCGCCCGACGTTGTTTGACTTCAGTGATCGGACGAGAACTCAAACTCAAAAGAAATTTATTGATTCAAGACATAATTACAATACATGTAATAAGAAATGTTGGCATTAAGTAGATTTCCCTACGCCCAAGGGCGTGCACAACCTAAAACTTAAATATTTCAGTAATATATGCAGTATTTCACACTATGTACAATAATTAACGGTGACAAACAAATAAATAATGAAGAAGAATTGTACATAGAGATTGTTACATATGCGGTTATAAAACCATCAATTGATCTTGATTAACTATAACTAGTTGGGGAAAAATTGGAAAAAACCCCTTGGACATATGCGGCATTTGTATACACAACACTCACGCACTCACACACCTCTATCCATCAGCGTCATCAGCCTGCCCCGGGTATGGGATGTCAAACGGCGGCAAGTCTTGGTGCAGCAGCTTATGCTTTTTCCGATGGATCCGGGTCTTCGTTATCTCTCTAACGAGGCGGTTTTCATGAAGGGTGGTGTTCCTGAAGAATTTGTCGGCTGCAGCGGCAGTGAACTCCCCTATCATGGGAACATTGGCCTGATCATGCAGGTCACGTACTGGAGTACGCCTGCCTCTTCCCAATGCAAGTCTCAGGCATTTATTTTGTATTACCTGTAGTCTGTTTAATGTTGTAGGTGAAGCATGTCCCAATAGTGGCGCTCCGTAGGTCAGGATAGGACGGAGAATGGTTTTGTAGAGCAGTAGCTTTGTATTCCTCTTGGCTCTACTGCAGACGAGGATGGGATAGAGTCTTCGAATAGCTCCAGAGGTGTTTTTGATATTGTGTCTTATATGATGCTGGAGGGTAAGTCTGGTATCAAGCTGCACGCCGAGATACTTGACTGGGGAAGAAGGAATGGTGCGGACGTCATGAGCGAGAAGCCCGTATGGGAACCTGATGGGGATTGCACGTTTGGTGAAGACTATGAGGGATGTTTTGGTGGGATTAATGTTGAGTTTCCACTTCTGAAGAAAATGTAGGAATGAGGGTAGGTGCCTTTGGATCTTTTGTAGGGCAACAAGCGGACTGAAGGAATGGGTATAGATAGCCGTGTCGTCGGCATATAGGGTAATCTTGTTTGTATGAAATTTGGGAGTATCCGCTACAAAGATGTTGTACAAGACTGGCCCCAACACCGAACCTTGCGGGGCTCCTGCTGGGTTACAATACGGGGCAGACTTTACTTCACCAACCTTGACTTTGGATTCGCGTCCAGTTAAATACGACGATATTACTCTGACCAACGGGTGAGGAAAGCCATGGGCGATGAGTTTGTAAAGGAGACCGTTGTGCCACACCCTGTCGAATGCCTTCTCAATATCAAATAACGCAAAAGCTGTGTGCTGACGGACGTTAAAAGCATTAATTGTATCGTTCATCACTCTTGCGACCTGATGAACGGTCCCATGGGCGGCACGAAAACCAAACTGCTCAGAGGGCAGTACATGATGCTCGTCCACATGGCTGAGAACGTGCGTAAGAATCACCCTCTCCGCAACCTTGGACACTGTGGAGAGGAGCGAAATTGGGCGGTAACTGGAAGGGAGATGGGGGGGTTTTCCAGGTTTAGCAACTGGAACAACATTAGCGGTCTTCCAGGAGGAGGGAAAGTACTGGAGTAGGAAAATTGAATTGATTATTTGGGTTAGATGGACAAGTGCTTTGCGAGGAATATTGCGTAGGAGGATGTTTTGGATGTTATCTGGACCGGGAGCTTTACAGGGAGCGGAGTCTGGTGCTTCAAGTCCCCTCACAGGTTGAAAAGGCTTCCGAAGGGTTTTCGTTAGCTTCCATACGGTTCCATCCCTCACATCGAGGCTTCCGATGCGCTACTGCCAGATCCGATTTTGGTGTTGATCTATCAGCTTACTAATTTTGTGGGTCAAGACGTTAATCTCCCGCTTCAGATCCGGATTTCTGGTGACTTGATGCAACCGTCGGAGACCATTGCGCCTGGTGATAAGATTTTTAATCGTGGCTGGAAGTTCCACACGCCTGGAGGGGTCGATTTGGGTGGTGGGTATCGATTTCTTAGCTGCTCTCCTCAGGTTGGTTGTCAAGTTGCAAACTTCCATCTCCAGGTCTGCAGTTGTCTCTGCTGCAGAAGGTGTCGAAAGCGCTTCCAGTCGGCTGCCTTGTAGTCGAATGCTGTGAAGACTGGGGACCTTGCATTCTCCCCCTGGAGCGAGAACAGTAGAGGGTGATGATCCGAAGGAAGCTCTCCCAATGTAATGTCGCTCAAGTCAGTCACGGATTGTGTGAGCACCAAGTCTATTGTAGTAGGTGTCATGCCATTTGGGGGGATATGCGTGGGACTGTCCGGGTGGTGAAGAATGACAGCCCGACTGTTCACGTAATCATAGAGTGCGTTACCATTCTTATTATTTGAGTGGCAGTTCCAGCTAAAATGCCTTGCATTATAGTCACCCGCAACCACCATCCTGCGTCCAAGGCTAAAGAGGGCATCCAATTTTCTAACAGTGTACAACACTCTAGGGCTCTGGTAAATACTGACGATGACTAAGCCGCTGGCCAGCTAGACTGCCACTGCCAATAAATCGTTCGGTACAGGAACTCTTCTGTACGGGATGTAATCTCGGATGAGAACTGCCACTCCACCCTGTCTATTCACACCATCCTGACGCTCCACACGGAAACCCCTTGCGCGAAGCCGTTCCTCTGGTCGCAGTTTCGTCTCTTGGACGAGAATGATCTGAATGTCATGATCGCCCACGTATTCCAACAGTTCCCCCAACTTGTTGGATACGCGGTTGCTGTTCCAGGACAAGCAGTTAATGAAGAGTTCGGCGACGATCATCCCCCTCCTCAAAGTCCTGTAAGGCTTTGGCATGTTCCATTCGCGTGGAGGCTGTACGAAGCCTCGTCAGTAAGGTTTTCAGATCCCGAAGAAGGATGTCCAGATTAACTAAATCATCAATTTCGCGGAGAGTGACCGCGATCTCACGAATACAATCCAGTTTATCAGACTGAGCAGATTCACTTTGGCGAGCGGGAGGCCCGTGGTCACTATCCGAGTCTTCCGTGTCCGAGGAACTATAAGCAGAGTTTCTGTTCCGCTGAGGGAGCGGCGGGAAGTCTTTCGATTGGGACTTATTAGGCGTGGCGCGCTTCTTCGAGGAGCGGCGTCTCAATGTGGCTTGTTCATTATGGGCTACTTCAGGTCGACGACGATCCGACTGTGCCGTCGAAATAACTTCTGCCTCTTCAGGTTCTTCAGAGAGCACATCATACCTAGACGCTTTTTGGGAACTGCGCTGTGTCCACGCATTTGTTTTGGGCAATGGAGCCGGGATGTAACGAGGTGTGCGAAGAGCCTCAGCCTTAGCCGCTCTCCTCTGCTGCGTAGCCTTCCTTTCATCCAGTACTTTGATGTATCCTGGACAATCCTTCGAACTAGCTGGGTGTTCCCCTCCACAGTTGCAGCATTTCGCAGGCAATTCTTTAGGCTTTCCGCACTCAAAGGAACGATGAGGACCTGCGCATTTCACACACCTAACCGTTCTCATAAAACAATTTGTCGTTGCATGACCCCATTTTTGGCACTTGCGGCACTGAATGGCTTCTCTGTTTGCACGGTATTGATCTATGAACACCCTGACTCTACTAATGTATCTCACCTTACTGGTGAGTTCGCCAAATTTAACAGATCTTGGTACTACCAGCATGTGGAGCGGTGACCGTGTGTTCCTAAGCAACGTGACTTCTTTGGCCGGAATACCAATTTCCTGAAGTTCGGCTTTCACATCTTCTGGCGTAATAACTTCAGGCAGACCTCGGATGATGTACGCATTGGTACGCTCGTTCTTGGGAGTGAAGGTGTAGAAAGGAGTGCTCTCTTTACGTTCACGGATAAACTGCTCATGGTGCTCTAGTTGCTCAAAATGTAAAATTGTGCTATTAGGCAACAACGTAAGGTGATATTTTGTTGTAATTCCGTTAACAACCTGCCGAAAACTACTGTAGACCGGTCCAAGCGGCCCCGGTAGCATGATTGGTGGGGGACGGGGTCCCTTTTTTGATATCATAGCTGGGTTACTCAGACTTGCAGGTACAGCATGAGCGGGGTTTTGGTTGGAGGTGGTAGGCTGGACGTCATCTACCTTACCGGGGTTTTGGGTCAACGGTGGATCACGCATCAATTCTTCCTCAGAAGTTGGTGAGGATGTGGGAGTTTCGACCGGAATCAGGGTAACTCTGGAGGATTCTGTTTCCATAGAGGTAGGCGGATTAAACCAGGCTGCTGCGTTGCGGGTCATGTGCTCCTTTAGAAGCATATCAATGTTCACTGGAGTTAGATTTTGACTGCAATCACCCACGTGACCGCGAATGTGTTGATCCGGTTCAGTCCGCGTTCGCGACGGCGATCTCGAACGGAAATTATTACTACCGCACTGGTGTCCTTTAACATCCAAGTCTGTACCGGTTTTAAGCACCTTAGATGTGCGCGACGAGTTGTCCTCCTCACTGCTCGATGGCATGTGAGATTTCAGTGCATTAGGGGCACTCGTTATGTCCTTAAGAACGAAAATGAAATTGAAATATGAAAAATACAATCAAACAAACTAAAAAACTAACAACGAAAAAACACTACACGCACAGAGCGGGTATTAGCGTTCTTCGACAGCACCGAGCTGCCATAGCCGCACAAAAATGACAAAAACACACAACGGGAGTATCACGCGTTGGCTACGGTAAAAACTGAACGTAAAACCGCTAATAATCAATATAAAACGGATAATTATAGAGAGCAAAATAAATAGCGACAGATTGACAATTGTCAAAATTTGACACTGGACGAGAACTGGTCTTTTCAACGTGATATGGTCGTTGCCGATATTTAATACGCCAACGTAGGTTCATACCTTTCCAATTGATTACTAGTGCAGCTGACAGAATGGCAAAATTCCGACTTCAGTAAGTTACGTACGAATGTTGGTGTTCAGCAGGGCGCGATGTTGAGCCCCATCTTACCAACCACTAAACGCGCAATTAAAGTTCTTGGAATTCACTCTCGATAACTCTTTAAAGCGGCAAAAACACATGGGGGAGTCGGCTAGCGGACCATCTACTGCGCTGTTCACCATCAGGAGAGCGAAGCATATTAGGATACAAGAATATTTGGTGATTTCAACTCTCCTTGTTGGGAGGTGGTTTCCTGGGCTGCATTCGAAAAAGCGCAAACAATTTTATTATTTACAGATATTAAACTATACATACGTGAAAGGTATCTTCATAAAAAAGCAAAAAAAAAGTCATGGCAACAACACGCGGTGTTCCCAAGCGGTCACCCATCCAAGTACTAACCGCGCCCGACGTTGTTTGACTTCAGTGATCGGACGAGAACTGGTCTTTTCAACGTGATATGGTCGTTGCCGATATTTAATACGCCAACGTAGGTTCATACCTTTCCAATTGATTACTAGTGCAGCTGACAGAATGGCAAAATTCCGACTTCAGTAAGTTACGTACGAATGTTGGTGTTCAGCAGGGCGCGATGTTGAGCCCCATCTTACCAACCACTAAACGCGTAATTAAAGTTCTTGGAATTCACTCTCGATATCTCTTTAACCCTTCGTCAGGCACATATTTTGAGCCCTTAGTTCTGGCACATGGTGTCTGGCCAGACCCCTATACATTTACATGCATTTGTATGGAAATAAGGGCTGTTTGCCGTTAAAGTTTTTACTAAGATAGGAAAATATTTGTTATATTTTGTGTTTCTATTTCTTTTTACTATGTTATTAGCTACCTGAGGAAGAAAAAATAGACCTGAAAAAATCTTTGGAATGAAAAGGGCAACAATTTTTTTGTTCTATATATATTTCTCTTTATTATGGGTAAAGTAATAAATGTTTATGACAAAATAGAAAATTATTATGAAGAATACATTGATTTTTTTATTCAGAATTTTGCGGAAGGCAACAAAAACATAAATAATCTACTTTTGAATGTTGCTGACAAACAGGATTGTTGCATTTGCAGCAAAAAAAGCGTGTCTTACGGCGTATTTTGTCACCTTGCTGCAGGCAAATTCTGCAATCTTTTTTGGCAGCTAATGTGTCTGGACCACTGCGTGAAGCCACATTAAGGTTTGCTATATTGAGAGGTCTCCCAAAGAACGCTTCAAATGCTATACGAGTTGTTGGTTGAGCCACAATGTGCGGATTATTGATGCGATTTTCAACGTTGGCCAGTACCAATTGCTTTGCAAGTTTATATAAAAATATGCGTCTTCTTTCTTTTCTTGTATTTTCATCATTTAGCTTACATATAATGTAACTTGCCAATGCCATCACATCAATCATGTTGCAGAAAAACGCGTATGTCCAGCGTCTGGTTGGCCGTTTTGTTGTGTAATGAGTTAGCATTTGATCCATCGTATCGACTCCGGCTTTAGTTGAATTATAAAATAAAATTGCCTCCGGTTTCATGGCTACGCCTTCAACATGTTTCGTGTAATGCACGGTTGAAATTAAATTGACTGCCTTATTCTTTTTGGGCACGTAGCTGCAAAGTGCAACAAGATTTTCATGAAAACCAAACACACTTGAAAGAATTGGTCGTCTGGTGCTCTTCATAACTTCCTTAGGAAGACATCTTTTGTTTGCTCGAATGGTGCCAACAGATGCCAGTCCCATAGCAGCAAGTCGTTTAGCGCCGTTCAATGAGGTGAAAAAATTATCAGAAATAATTGTTCTGCCGCTGTTTGCGTAACAATTTGCGAAATACATTAGAACGTTTTCACCTTGATTTATCTCCCGATTGTCTCCTTCCTTTCCAGTGTATAGTTTTCCTTTCAATGGAAATTTAGTCTTGCCCACCAAACTTTGATCCATACCTTGCAGGTTTTGATGGGATATATTGGGTGAACTTTGTGCGCCCACGATACGGAAACAACTGCTCATCGATGGTGATATTTTCATAAGGTTCATAATAATTTTGCAGATTTTCATTGAGAAAATTCCAAAGGTCCCGGATAGGAGCTGCTTTATCTGTTTGCTGTCGGAATGCCCGCGTACGACTATTATCGAAACGAATATATCTGGACCGAGTAATGAATCGTTTGTGCGACATAGCCGCACGGAATATGGGCAGCGAATCAGAACGCCACAATATACTGGAGTCTTGCATACTATTATGGCTGAGACCAGAAGCCAACAAAATCCCAATGAATGCATCTAGCTCGGAGCTTGTCAAATCAATCCATTTTTTTTGGGTAGACTCTGGATGTTCTTCATTCCATTTTCTAATTGATTCTCGCCCATGCCGATTTGTTTCACTAATGATGACGAACGTAATATTGGTTGAGAAAAATAGCTTGAATACCTCAACTGGATTGGTGAGCCTTGTTTTTGTTACAGATTGAAAACGCATGACATTATGCTGGCGCAAACGAGATGCAGGGGGTTCAGTTTCGTTCCATTTAGTACCGTCTTTACCATAAAAACAGCTTGAGTCGACTTCATTTGCTGCTTCAGCATCATTTCCACTTTCTTCTTCTTCATCTACGTCTTCATCACTATCATAAAGTTCGTTAGGTTCAATTTCCAAATCATTTTCTATGTCTGATGCATCATCTTCTGGCACATAATCAGCAGTGTCGTCACCATCGTTTTCAAAAACATCATCATTTTCATCAGCTTCTACCTGACTTTGAAAATCACGCACTAATGCCTCTGACAATTGGGGTTGCAAATTCGCGCTACGCAAGCGTGTATTATAAATAAATTCCAGTTCATCAGCCATAATATACTAACAACGCAACAAATCTACCTGCGTAAAATTATTCACAAGTTCAAAATTACCGCACAAAAACTAGATTACGTCTTCACTGCTCAACGTTCAATGAATAACTAACTCACAAACAAAATCAGAATAAAGAAAGACGCATAAAAGACTAAAGTAAATACAAATTCCCAACTCGTACCATGTGCTTTGCCTATGCGTTCATACAAAATGCATAGGGGTCTGGCCAGACACCATGTACCAAAAGTAAGGTGAAGATTTTTTATTTGGCTTTTTTGTCCTGTTCCAAGGACTTTTTTTCAATTATTAATTTATACATCGAAAGCCAACAATATTTTGGGAGATTACCTGAAATTACAGCCATGTACCTAAAATAGAAGTATGCTAAATTGAAGCATGAAAATGAAATATGTCTGGCCAGAACCATGTGCCAGTTCGAGGGTTAAAGCGAAAAGTACACAGGGGGGAGTCAGCTAGCGGACCATCAACTGCGCTGTTCACCATCAGGAGTGCGAAGCATATTAGGTTACAAGAATATTTCGTGATTTCAACTTTCCTTGTTGGGAGGTGGTTTCCTGGGCTGCATTCGAAAAAGCGCAAACAATTTTATTAATTACAGAAATTAAACTATACATACGTGAAAGCTATCTTCATAAAAAAGCAAAAAAAGGTCATGGCAACAACACGCGGTGTTCCCAAGCGGTCACCCATCCAAGTACTAACCGCGCCCGACGTTGTTTGACTTCAGTGATCGGACGAGAAAGAAAGAAAGAAAGAAAAGACGTTTATTAAATTTGTTACAGGTTAAACTACAATAATGCATCGAGTTTATATAGCTGCGGCTTTGAATTTGCCTATACAATTTGTATTTACAATTCAGGTTTTATTTATTATCGGTGAAGGACTGCAGATGCGGTGTGGGCCATGCCTCCAGGCGCAAATCGTCTGCGGATGGCGGCGTTGCTGGCACGGTTGCGGTCTATGCGGTCGTTCGGTTTGGAATTTGTGGCGTGAGGAAAAAGCTTCCAAAAAACCTCACTTGCGTGGTCGGTGGGAGCTATTCGCTGGTTTTCGGCTGCGGTGATAATCGGACGAGAACTGGTCTTTTCAACGTGATATGGTCGTTGCCGATATTTAATACGCCAACGTAGGTTCATACCTTTCCAATTGATTACTAGTGCAGCTGACAGAATGGGAAAATTCCGACTTCAGTAAGTTACGTACGAATGTTGGCGTTCCGCAGGGCGCGATGTTGAGCCCCATCTTACCAACCACTAAACGCGCAATTAAAGTGCTTGGAATTCACTCTCGATATCTCTTTAAAGCGGCAAAAACACATGGGGGAGTCGGCTAGCGGACCATCTACTGCGCTGTTTACCATCAGGAGTGCGAAGCATATTAGGATACAAGAATATTTGGTGATTTCAACTCCCCTTGTTGGGAGGTGGTTTCCTGGGCTGCATTCGAAAAAGCGCAAACAATTTTATTAACTACAGAAATTAAACTATACATACGTGAAAGCTATCTTCATAAAAAAGCAAAAAAAGGTCATGGCAACAACACGCGGTGTTCCCAAGCGGTCACCCATCCAAGTACTAACCGCGCCCGACGTTGTTTGACTTCAGTGATCGGACGAGAAAGAAAGAAAGAAAGAAAAGACGTTTATTAATTTGTTAAAGATTAAACAACAATAATACATCGTGTTTATATATATAGCTGCTGCTTTGAATTTACCTATACATATGTATTTACAATTCAATTTTTTATTTATTGTCGGTGGAGGACTGCAGATGCGGTGTGGGCCATGCCTCCAGGCGCAAATCATCAGCGGATGGCGGCGTTGTTGGTACGGTTGCGGTCTATGCGGTCGTTCGGTTTGGCATTTGTGGCGTGAGGAAAAAGCTTCCAAAAAACCTCACTTGCGTGTTCGGTGGGAGCTATTCGCTGGTTTTCGGCTGCGGTGATTCCAGTGGGCTTCGGTCTACTGGAAAATTTGAATGTGTTTGCCTGTCCGTGCTGTGGTGATGGCTGCGATCAGGGGGTTGGCGTGTGCTCGGGTCCGCGCAAAGGATTTGTCAGCTGCTCTGTTGATGTAATCCGTCGTGGACTCTACCCTCGCCTGGGGAAGAAGGTCGATGGTGTGGGTGCGTGGGCCTCTACCCAGTACCAGTCTGAGGCACTTGTTTTGCGCCACCTTTATTCTGTGTAGGTGGGTCCTGGCTGCCTTTCCCCAACACGGGGAGCCGTACATTAGAATTGGGCGAAGAACCATCTTGTAGAGCAGGAGTTTATTCTCCAGGGACGTGTTGCGGTTTATGATCAGGAATTGAAGCTTCCGCAGGGCCGCCGCGGTCCTCTTAACGTTGTTCTCAATGGCCGGTTTGAAAGTGAGTCTTTTATCGAGTAAGATGCCGAGGTACTTGAGGGTGTTAACTATTGCGGGTTGGGTATTGAATAGTGTTGGATAGCGTGGGATATGAACTGGATTTGTGCGTTTAGTGAAGATGATTAGGGATGATTTTTCGGGATTAGCGGATAGTTTCCATGCGGCGAGGTATTTTTGGTATTGATGAAGCTGGTTTTGGATTTTTTGAACGGCTGTGGACTGGGTGAATGAGTGAGAGTAAATAGCAGTGTCGTCTGCGTATATGGCGAGGTGGTTGTTGGGGAATCGGGGAATGTCTGATGTAAAAATGTTGAATAGAACCGGTCCAAGGACGGATCCCTGCGGAACTCCAGCCTGGACGCTCTGCGGCTGCGAATGGTGATGTTGTACCCTCACGATGAACTGTCTACCTCGGAGGTAGCTGCTGAGCAGGCGGATGAGGGGTGCCGGGAATTCGTGTGCGATCAGCTTGGAGATGAGCCCTTCGATCCACACACGGTCGAAGGCTTTCTCCATGTCCACCAGCAGAAGCGCCGTGTTGAGCCTCTTGTTGAAAGCTGACGTTACATCGGTTACTACTCTGGCCACTTGATGTGTCGTGGCGTGACCCTTGCGAAATCCGAACTGCTCCTGCGGCAGGATGTCGGCATCTTCGACGTGGTGGTTGAGGTGTGATAAGATGTGCTTTTCGAAGATTTTTGATATGGCGGGTAGTAAGGATATGGGACGGTAGCCGGAAGGGAGGGCGGGGTTTTTTCCGGGTTTTTTGATAGGTATTACTATTGCAGTTTTCCAGTAATCGGGGAAGTGCTGTAGCTTGTAACATGCGTTGAATATGTATGTGAGCTGAACGACGGTTTTTCGGGGGAGGTGTCGAAGAAGGATGTTTTGTATTTGATCCTTGCCAGGAGCTTTTAAGGGTGATGCTTGGGATAGAAGACGGCGGACTTGTTTCGGTGTGGCGAGGTACGGAAGGGCGTGCTCGGGGTAAATGGGATGTTGCAAGAAGAATTCTTGCACGGAGTCTGCCACTCTGGACTCCATGTCCGGGGTCGTGGGCGGGGTGTGGTGGTACTGCTCGAACGCTTGTGCAATAGAGTTGGCGATGTCTCCAGGTGCCAGTGCAGTGGTCCCGTCTGGATTCTTAATACCGGATATCTCACTCCACTGCGTTCTAAGATGCTTATTCTTCCGCCAAAGGGATCCATCCTGTGTATTGAGTTTGCGCAATCTGTGATTGTAGGTGTCGTTCTTATGTTGGCGGATGGTATTTCGTACAGTGACGCATAATGCCTTGAAATCCCGAAGATCTTCTGTATTTCTGCTGCGCTGGTACCTACGTCGGAGTTGGTTTCTTCTCCTCAGAAGAGAGAGAATATCTACTGGGAGTTCGTTATACTTGTGTGGGCGCACGATTTTCTTTGGGATGCATGCGTCCGCACACTTGCAGATGTTTTCGGTGACTTGGGCGATGGTGTGCTCCAACATTTCTGGGCTCTCTATGTTCGAGATCAGCGGCATTCCGTTCAACCGGTCCTTGAAGCGTCTCCAGTTGGCTTTCGTATAGTCGGGCAGAATGCGTCCCGGCGCTGGCGGGTCCGCTTCATTGATTGTAAATTCCAAGGCTGTGTGGTCGGACGGGAGAGCGTGGACGCTGATGTTGGATATCTTAGAGATGCCAGCCGTCAGGACCAAGTCCAGGGTGTTGGGGGTCGTGCCGTTATGCGGGTAGTGCGTCGGCTCCCCTGGGTCGTGAAGCAGCGCGTTTGAGCCGTCCAGGAAGGCCGCTAGAGCATTGCCGTTGGGGTTGTTTCGATTGCAACCCCATAGTCGGTGAGTGGCGTTGAAATCCCCTGCCAGGACCAATTTGGGACTCAGAGCAAACAAAGCGCGCAAGATTGTCCGCGTTAGCGCCTTCTGGGGACTGTTGTAGAAGGATACCAGTGCTGTTTGATCCTGGAGACAGATTGCGACTGCTTCTACGTCACGCAGAGGCCGGTCCTGGAGTTGAATTCTGGTGTAGGGGATCCCTTCCCGGATCAATACAGCGACACCACCATGAACCCCATTGATTCGCTGGAGTTCCGTCCGAAATCCCCGAATTTGCACCTTGAATCGGTCGGAGGTCCGGATTTCATTTAGCGCAATGATATCAACGCCCCATGCCTTCGTAAGCGCGGATAACTCACCAATCTTGGTGGCGATCCCGTCACAATTCCAATGCAAAACTTTAAGGGGCTTGAAGGCTGTTGAAATCATCTACAGCTTCGGCCATTTCCAGAAGTGTTTTGCATTTTGCCATACGGTCGCGGAGTTCGAGCAGTTTTTCCGATAGCCATCGTAGATTTACTATATTATTAATGTCGCCTAGTGTGGTGGATATTGACTGAATGTATTGCATACTACTCATTTCGTCTGCGCTTGTATTCGGGGAGCGGGCGTTCGGTCGCTGCCGTGCCTGGAATTCTCGCGAACCGCGAGAACGCGTGCGGGAGGAGTCACGTGGTTGGCCAGTTTCTTGGCGAGGGCGGAGCCTGTGTCACTAGGGGCGGGGCTTGCTTCGCGGGAATCTTTGCGGCGTCGCGGCAGCGGCGGGAAGTCGTTCTTCTGCCATGCGTTTCGTTGGGGTGGAGGGGCCGGAACCAGCTTCCGTGCAGGAGCCGCCGGGACGCCTCTTCGGGCCTTTGCCTTTCTTGCGTCCAGCATGTTAATGTACACCTCGCATTCCGTGCTGGACGCCGGGTGGTCCTTTCCGCAGTTGCAGCACCGCGCCGGGGTGTCCCTCGTCTTGGTGCACGCGAAAGACCGGTGGTTGCCGGCGCATTTCACGCATTTGTCGACGTTTAGATAACAATTAGAGGTGGCATGCCCCCAAGTTTGGCACCGCTTACATTGAATAATTTCTTTTTTGCTGTAGTGGGGTTCAAAATAGGCACGCGTCCCCTGAAGGTAGCGGGCGTTTGTTTGCAGGTCCTTCAACGTCGTGGATTTCGTTACCGTTATCATAAAGATGGGGAACTTGGTGTTCTTGAATTTCACGACTGTCTTTGGCCTGATATCCAGTTCTTGGAGTTCTCCTTTGACGTCTTCGCACTCGACGTCCGAGTGAAGTCCTTTTATGAGAAACGCCATGGTTTTTTCCGTTCGGGGTGTGTAGGTATAGAAAGGCAGCGTGCTTTTATACTTGGCAATAAATTTATTATAATCGGTGATTGACTTGTAATACACAAATGTTTGGTCCTTTGTAAACTGTATATAGTAATCGGTGGATATTTCGTTCAGTTTCCCGCGGAACTCGTTGTAGTGTTTCTCCACCCTGGAGAGAAAGCACAGGGCTGGCGGTTTGGAACTCTTTGCCGTCGTCCGCGGTGGGGAGTTATGCGGCGTCGCGTCCTGCGAACTCACCGAGGCTGCGTCGTTGTCGGTTTGGCCGGCGTCTGGCTGGCTGGTCTCCATGGGTGTCGCCACCTCGGTTTCCGCGAGAACGCCATAACGGTTTGTGACCGCTACGTTGAAGTAATCGAGGAGGCGATTTCCGGGCGTCCTGGGTGGTGGGGCCGTCCTGTCTTGGTCAACGCCGGTCTTCGCTGTCGACTGGTCTGCAGACATCGCGACGCCGGGCGTCGAAATGGCGGAATGAGCTGTGGACGTCATGGAGACGCCTGTGGGGTCCGGACGGGAGGGGACGCTGGGCGTCGCTTCGATGGGCGTCGCGACGCCGGGCGTCGAAGTTGTGAAATTAGTGCCAGGCGTACAGGAGCCACTTTTGAGCTTTTCGGGCTTTTCGGGCGTCGCGACGCCGGGCGTCGATGTTGTGAAAATTGTGCCAGGCGTGCGGGAGGCACGTTTGAATTTTTCGGGCGTCGCGACGCCGGGCGTCGAAAAAACTAACGCGCTTCCAGGGGTCCAGGTGACAGCTACTGATGTATCTGACGCCTTGGCTGTATGCTGCGGCGACGTGGGTACTGATGCGGACGTTGCCGGAACGCAGACGGCGTCGTAACGTCCTTTTACGTCTTCATATCGGTCTAGCTTACCGACTTTAGTGGCCAGCGTCGTGAGGCTTTCCAGGCTGGAGTTTGAGTCCTCAGAAGCATACGGGGAATATCGCTGTCTATCGCGCGTAACAGCCTTTACGCTGGACATACGTCACTCACTAGTGTACGTAAGGGCACTAAAACTAAGCAAAACTAAAAAACTAAAAGACGCACTCCCGGGCGACGCCACCGGGAGGCAGCGCGAACAGCCCGCCGATTGCACGGACGCTACAACGACGGGGCCGCGAAAACACGAAAGCAACGTACTGAACACAGTAACAACTCGCACAACTTGCACTCTTACGGAGCTCGCACAACATACATCCTCTCGCACCGGCGATCGGACGAAGACTGATCGGACGAGAACTGGTCTTTTCAACGTGATATGGTCGTTGCCGATATTTAATACGCCAACGTAGGTTCATACCTTTCCAATTGATTACTAGTGCAGCTGACAGAATGGGAAAATTCCGACTTCAGTAAGTACGAATGTTGGCGTTCCGCAGGGCGCGATGTTGAGCCCCATCTTACCAACCGCTAAACGCGCAATTAAAGTTCTTGGAATTCACTCTCGATATCTCTTTAAAGCGGCAAAAACACATGGGGGAGTCGGCTAGCGGACCATCTACTGCGCTGTTTACCATCAGGAGTGCGAAGCATATTAGGATACAAGAATATTTGGTGATTTCAACTCTCCTTGTTGGGAGGTGGTTTCCTGGGCTGCATTCGAAAAGGCGCAAACAATTTTATTAATTACAGAAATTAAACTATACATACGTGAAAGGTATCTTCATAAAAAAGCAAAAAAAAGGTCATGGCAACAACACGCGGTGTTCCCAAGCGGTCACCCATCCAAGTACTAACCGCGCCCGACGTTGTTTGACTTCAGTGATCGGACGAGAACTCAACTCAACTCAACTCAACTCAACAGATCTTTATTATTTATAAGAAATTAACAACAATACTAATGTCATTTTACATGTTTGCCTAGTACAATTTACCTATACTAAATGAATGTATGTACAATTGTGCTCTTTCAGGGTGACTGCAAGGCGTCATCATGTCCGGTGGGAGGTTGCGCGTCCACATCGCGAATTAATTGACGACGAGTCCGCGCAAGTTCCTTCAATTGCGGTGTGCGCCTCTTCGGAGCTGTGGTTGTTCAGTGGAAAATTTGAAAAAAACCACTGCCAGGTGAGGTCGGTGAGAGATGCAGACCGGGTAGGCGATGGCCTATCAGCCCACTACGTTTTCATTAAAGATGGGCAGGTGCTCATAAGTCAACTCATGTTTGAGTGGGGTTCTCCTAGTGGCTGTGATGCTCCGAATTAAGGGATTGCCATGAGTGACTGTGGCCCGGTAGAATTTAAGTGCCAGATCATCTACGTAATCCTTGACAAGGGGTATGCCGGCTTCTCGGGGACGAGAACTGGTCTTTTCAACGTGATATGGTCGTTGCCGATATTTAATACGCCAACGTAGGTTCATACCTTTCCAATTGATTACTAGTGCAGCTGACAGAATGGCAAAATTCCGACTTCAGTAAGTTACGTACGAATGTTGGTGTTCAGCAGGGCGCGACGTTGAGCCCCATCTTACCAACCACTAAACGCGCAATTAAAGTTCTTGGAATTCACTCTCGATATCTCTTTAAAGCGGCAAAAACACATGGGGGAGTCGGCTAGCGGACCATCTACTGCGCTGTTTACCATCAGGAGTGCCAAACATATTAGGATACAAGAATATTTGGTGATTTCAACTCTCCTTGTTGGGAGGTGGTTTCCTGGGCTGCATTCGAAAAGGCGCAAACAATTTTATTAATTACAGAAATTAAACTATACATACGTGAAAGGTATCTTCATAAAAAAGCAAAAAAAAGGTCATGACAACAACACGCGGTGTTCCCAAGCGGTCACCCATCCAAGTACTAACCGCGCCCGACGTTGTTTGACTTCAGTGATCGGACGAGAACTGGTCTTTTCAACGTGATATGGTCGTTGCCGATACTTAATACGCCAACGTAGGTTCATACCTTTCCAATTGATTACTAGTGCAGCTGACAGAATGGGAAAATTCCGACTTCAGTAAGTTACGTACGAATGTTGGTGTTCCGCAGGGCGCGGTGTTGGGCCCCATCTTACTAACCACTAAACGCGCAATTAAAGTTCTTGGAATTCACTCTCGATATCTCTTTAAAGCGAAAAGTACACATGGGGGAGTCGGCTAGCGGACCATCTACTGCGCTGTTCACCATCAGGAGAGCGAAGCATATTAGGATACAAGAATATTTGGTGATTTCAACTCTCCTTGTTGGGAGGTGGTTTCCTGGGCTGCATTCGAAAAAGCGCAAACAATTTTATTATTTACAGATATTAAACTATACATACGTGAAAGGTATCTTCATAAAAAAGCAAAAAAAAAGTCATGGCAACAACACGCGGTGTTCCCAAGCGGTCACCCGTCCAAGTACTAACCGCGCCCGACGTTGTTTGACTTCAGTGATCGGACGAGAGAGAGAGAGAGAGAGATTTGAATTCTTTTATTGTTTCAACTTTTTATGTATTACAGTTGTAGTACATTTATATATTTTCATTTTTAAGATTTTCCTCTCGCAATGGCGAGTTACAATCTAAGTGTATAATTTTTATATTTCAATAATATATCGTATTCGTTAATTATCAATAACACAAATAAAAAATTAATGGATGTGTTCTTCTTCGATATCGAATCCGCTGTTGCCGGGCCTCTTGGTGGAGGGAAAAATGTCTAAAAGCCCTCGTCATTTCTGGTTGGGGGGGGGGTGGAGGGGCTAGTATGCGCCCGATGAGTCCAGTTTGATGGTACTGTGCTTCTACAGATCCTCTTCGTAGATCGGCAGGTGGCTATACGGTAGCTTGTGCCGTATAGCTTGCCTTCTCGTGTTTGTAATACCCCTGACCAGGGGATTGGGGTGTTGCGTAGTACGGTTGTAGAAACCTATGGCCGTCTTCTTGACCCTTGCCGCGATCGTCGGGACCCCGGTAGCTTCGTGGAGAAACTCCTGCCGCGTTCGGATTCCTCGACCGAGAATTATCCTAAGGCATTTGTTTTGCGCTGCCTGTAGCATACGAACGTGCCTTCGTGCAACGTTCGCCCAGATCGGACGAGAACTGGTCTTTTCAACGTGATATGGTCGTTGCCGATATTTAATACGGCAACGTAGGTTCATACCTTTCCAATTGATTACTAGTGCAGCTGACAGAATGGCAAAATTCCGACTTCAGTAAGTTACGTACGAATGTTGGTGTTCAGCAGGGCGCGATGTTGAGCCCCATCTTACCAACCACTAAACGCGTAATTAAAGTTCTTGGAATTCACTCTCGATATCTCTTTAAAGCGAAAAGTACACAGGGGGTAGTCAGCTAGCGGACCATCAACTGCGCTGTTCACCATCAGGAGTGCGAAGCATATTAGGTTACAAGAATATTTCGTGATTTCAACTTTCCTTGTTGGGAGGTGGTTTCCTGGGCTGCATTCGAAAAAGCGCAAACAATTTTATTAATTACAGAAATTAAACTATACATACGTGAAAGCTATCTTCATAAAAAAGCAAAAAAAGGTCATGGCAACAACACGCGGTGTTCCCAAGCGGTCACCCATCCAAGTACTAACCGCGCCCGACGTTGTTTGACTTCAGTGATCGGACGAGAACTGGTCTTTTCTACGTGATATGGTCGTTGCCGATATTTAATACGCCAACGTAGGTTCATACCTTTCCAATTGATTACTAGTGCAGCTGACAGAATGGGAAAATTCCGACTTCAGTAAGTTACGTACGAATGTTGGCGTTCCGCAGGGCGCGATGTTGAGCCCCATCTTACCAACCACTAAACGCGCAAATAAAGTTCTTGGAATTCACTCTCGATATCTCTTTAAAGCGGCAAAAACACATGGGGGAGTCGGCTAGCGGACCATCTACTGCGCTGTTTACCATCAGGAGTGCGAAGCATATTAGGATACAAGAATATTTGGTCATTTCAACTCCCCTTGTTGGGAGGTGGTTTCCTGGGCTGCATTCGAAAAGGCGCAAACAATTTTATTAATTACAGAAATTAAACTATACATACGTGAAAGCTATCTTCATAAAAAAGCAAAAAAAAGGTCATGGCAACAACACGCGGTGTTCCCAAGCGGTCACCCATCCAAGTACTAACCGCGCCCGACGTTGTTTGACTTCAGTGATCGGACGAGAAAGAAAGAAAGAAAGAAACGACGTTTATTAAATTTGTTACAGGTTAAACTACAATAATGCATCGAGTTTATATAGCTGCGGCTTTGAATTTGCCTATACAATTTGTATTTACAATTCAGGTTTTATTTATTATCGGTGAAGGACTGCAGATGCGGTGTGGGCCATGCCTCCAGGCGCAAATCGTCTGCGGATGGCGGCGTTGCTGGTACGGTTGCGGTCTATGCGGTCGTTCGGTTTGGAATTTGTGGCGTGAGGAAAAAGCTTCCAAAAAACCTCACTTGCGTGGTCGGTGGGAGCTATTCGCTGGTTTTCGGCTGCGGTGATAATCGGACGAGAACTGGTCTTTTCAACGTGATATGGTCGTTGCCGATATTTAATACGCCAACGTAGGTTCATACCTTTCCAATTGATTACTAGTGCAGCTGACAGAATGGGAAAATTCCGACTTCAGTAAGTTACGTACGAATGTTGGCGTTCCGCAGGGCGCGATGTTGAGCCCCATCTTACCAACCACTAAACGCGCAATTAAAGTTCTTGGAATTCACTCTCGATATCTCTTTAAAGCGGCAAAAACACATGGGGGAGTCGGCTAGCGGACCATCTACTGCGCTGTTTACCATCAGGAGTGCGAAGCATATTAGGATACAAGAATATTTGGTGATTTCAACTCCCCTTGTTGGGAGGTGCTTTCCTGGGCTGCATTCGAAAAAGCGCAAACAATTTTATTAATTACAGAAATTAAGCTATACATACGTGAAAGCTATCTTCATAAAAAAGCAAAAAAAGGTCATGACAACAACACGCGGTGTTCCCAAGCGGTCACCCATCCAAGTACTAACCGCGCCCGACGTTGTTTGACTTCAGTGATCGGACGAGAACTGGTCTTTTCAACGTGATATGGTCGTTGCCGATACTTAATACGCCAACGTAGGTTCATACCTTTCCAATTGATTACTAGTGCAGCTGACAGAATGGGAAAATTCCGACTTCAGTAAGTTACGTACGAATGTTGGTGTTCCGCAGGGCGCGGTGTTGAGCCCCATCTTACTAACCACTAAACGCGCAATTAAAGTTCTTGGAATTCACTCTCGATATCTCTTTAAAGCGAAAAGTACACATGGGGGAGTCGGCTAGCGGACCATCTACTGCGCTGTTCACCATCAGGAGAGCAAAGCATATTAGGATACAAGAATATTTGGTGATTTCAACTCTCCTTGTTGGGAGGTGGTTTCCTGGGCTGCATTCGAAAAAGCGCAAACAATTTTATTATTTACAGATATTAAACTATACATACGTGAAAGGTATCTTCATAAAAAAGCAAAAAAAAAGTCATGGCAACAACACGCGGTGTTCCCAAGCGGTCACCCGTCCAAGTACTAACCGCGCCCGACGTTGTTTGACTTCAGTGATCGGACGAGAACTGGTCTTTTCAACGTGATATGGTCGTTGCCGATACTTAATACGCCAACGTAGGTTCATACCTTTCCAATTGATTACTAGTGCAGCTGACAGAATGGGAAAATTCCGACTTCAGTAAGTTACGTACGAATGTTGGCGTTCCGCAGGGCGCGATGTTGAGCCCCATCTTACCAACCACTAAACGCGCAATTAAAGTTCTTGGAATTCACTCTCGATATCTCTTTAAAGCGGCAAAAACACATGGGGGAGTCGGCTAGCGGACCATCTACTGCGCTGTTTACCATCAGGAGTGCGAAGCATATTAGGATACAAGAATATTTGGTGATTTCAACTCCCCTTGTTGGGAGGTGCTTTCCTGGGCTGCATTCGAAAAAGCGCAAACAATTTTATTAATTACAGAAATTAAACTATACATACGTGAAAGCTATCTTCATAAAAAAGCAAAAAAAGGTCATGGCAACAACACGCGGTGTTCCCAAGCGGTCACCCATCCAAGTACTAACCGCGCCCGACGTTGTTTGACTTCAGTGATCGGACGAGAAAGAAAGAAAGAAAGAAAGAAAAGACATTTATTAAATTTGTTACAGGTTAAACTACAATAATGCATCGAGTTTATATAGCTGCGGCTTTGAATTTGCCTATACAATTTGTATTTACAATTCAGGTTTTATTTATTATCGGTGAAGGACTGCAGATGCGGTGTGGGCCATGCCTCCAGGCGCAAATCGTCTGCGGATGGCGGCGTTGCTGGTACGGTTGCGGTCTATGCGGTCGTTCGGTTTGGAATTTGTGGCGTGAGGAAAAAGCTTCCAAAAAACCTCACTTGCGTGGTCGGTGGGAGCTATTCGCTGGTTTTCGGCTGCGGTGATAATCGGACGAGAACTGGTCTTTTCAACGTGATATGGTCGTTGCCGATATTTAATACGCCAACGTAGGTTCATACCTTTCCAATTGATTACTAGTGCAGCTGACAGAATGGGAAAATTCCGACTTCAGTAAGTTACGTACGAATGTTGGCGTTCCGCAGGGCGCGATGTTCAGCCCCATCTTACCAACCACTAAACGCGCAATTAAAGTTCTTGGAATTCACTCTCGATATCTCTTTAAAGCGGCAAAAACACATGGGGGAGTCGGCTAGCGGACCATCTACTGCGCTGTTTACCATCAGGAGTGCGAAGCATATTAGGATACAAGAATATTTGGTGATTTCAACTCCCCTTGTTGGGAGGTGCTTTCCTGGGCTGCATTCGAAAAAGCGCAAACAATTTTATTAATTACAGAAATTAAACTATACATACGTGAAAGCTATCTTCATAAAAAAGCAAAAAAAGGTCATGACAACAACACGCGGTGTTCCCAAGCGGTCACCCATCCAAGTACTAACCGCGCCCGACGTTGTTTGACTTCAGTGATCGGACGAGAACTGGTCTTTTCAACGTGATATGGTCGTTGCCGATACTTAATACGCCAACGTAGGTTCATACCTTTCCAATTGATTACTAGTGCAGCTGACAGAATGGGAAAATTCCGACTTCAGTAAGTTACGTACGAATGTTGGTGTTCCGCAGGCCGCGGTGTTGAGCCCCATCTTACTAACCACTAAACGCGCAATTAAAGTTCTTGGAATTCACTCTCGATATCTCTTTAAAGCGAAAAGTACACATGGGGGAGTCGGCTAGCGGACCATCTACTGCGCTGTTCACCATCAGGAGAGTGAAGCATATTAGGATACAAGAATATTTGGTGATTTCAACTCTCCTTGTTGGGAGGTGGTTTCCTGGGCTGCATTCGAAAAAGCGCAAACAATTTTATTATTTACAGATATTAAACTATACATACGTGAAAGGTATCTTCTTAAAAAGGCAAAAAAAAAATCATGGCAACAACACGCGGTGTTCCCAAGCGGTCACCCGTCCAAGTACTAACCGCGCCCGACGTTGTTTGACTTCAGTGATCGGACGAGAGAGAGAGAGAGATTTAAGTTCTTTATTATTTTCTTTTGTTATGTTACAATAAGTAAACATTTATTTATTTATAGTTTAAAAAGATTTTCCTGCCAGTCCGGCTTACAATCTAAGTATATTCATATATATCAAGAAGATCAGCATCTCCGATGAGCGTCTGCATGTACCCAAAATCGGTGTGGTACATCGGCTGCCGACGACATGTCCGGTTTGTCCTTAGCTTGTAAATGTTGAGGGAAAAAGCTCAAAAAACCCTCTTCGGATACGTTCTGGGAGTGGGGGCTGGAATGCCCTTTTTTCTGTTCGGGTAAAGTAGCAACCCCTACGGGGGGGGCTGTTGATATAGTTCCGTTCTTACATACGGCAGCTTGTGTTGCAGCTCGCGCTGTCTAACAGCAGTAATGTTTCTCACCAACGGATTTTCGTGAGTTTCAGTTTTGGTATAAAAACGCGTCGCAATGACTGCTATTCTCTCGGATACTAGAGGAACTCCGGTTTCTTCATGGAGTATCACGACTCGGGTTCGGATATCTGCACTCAAGATCATTCTCAGGCATTTATTTTGCACCGCCTGTAGCTTTCGGATGTGGTGATTTGCCGCATTTGCCCATATAGGCGCCCCGTAAAGTAATATTGGCCACAAGACGGTCTTGAATAGCAACAATTTGACAGACCTCGTTAGCTGTCGATGGAGAAATAGATATCTATATTTCAATAGTATAGCCATCGCTTTCCTGGCGTTATTTTCAATCATTTGTTTAAAAGTTAAATGTTTATCCAGCGTGATTCCTAGGTACCGCATTGTTGGTGTATACGGCACTGCGACTCCGAACAGCTTCGGGAACTGGGGGATGTGTACCGGATTGGTTTTCTTTGTTAAAATTATAACGGAAGATTTGAGTGGATTTGCCGACAGCCTCCACTTACGCAGATATCTTTCGTAATATGGTATTTGGTTCATGATTTTCACCGTCGCCACGATTTGTGAAAAAGCATGAGCATAGATCAGAGTGTCATCTGCATAGAGCGCGAGTTGATTCCGTGGGAAGGTCGGCACGTCAGCAGTGTACACATTAAAGAGTATTGGCCCAAGGACCGATCCTTGTGGTACCCCGGCAGGGACAACCATCGGGGCTGAAATCGCTTCTTGTACCCTCACCCGGAAAGTACGCCCCTCCAAATAGCTTTTGATTATGCGGATTAGTGCCGGTGGGAAACGGTGGCAGATGAGCTTATGCAGTAGCCCCTCAGTCCATACCCGATCAAACGCTTTCTCCAGGTCTACCAGCAGCATTGCAGTGTGATGCCGGCTATTCAGTGCGTTGATTGTGTCCACCAGCACCCTCGCCACCTGGTGTTCCGTCGAATGTTGAGCACGAAAACCAAACTGTTGCTGCGGCAAAACATCATTGTCTATAATGTGTTGATGGATGGCTTCCAGGATGACTCGTTCCGCAATTTTGGATAGGGTGCTCAACAACGAAATGGGGCGGTAGCTTTCTGGAAGTAACGGATTCTTCCCCGGTTTAGAGACGGGAATTATTACGGCATTTTTCCAGGATTGGGGGTAATGTTGCAGGCGGAGTATTGCATTTATGATGATAGTTAACTGTACTATGGATTTTCGTGGCAGATTTTTAAGGAGGATATTTTGGATCGTGTCCTGACCAGGAGCCTTTGTAGATGGAGTGCGGTTTATATAACGTTTAACCTTTCGGGGGGTAGTAAGGAGGGACTGCGAGTCGAGCGGGTTTATTGGGTTTTGCAGCAGAAAAGTGTTAAGATTGGTATGAACTGCTTCCAGCGTATCTGCGTCCGTCGGCGGCATTTCATGGTGGCGGTGGAATGTCTCAGCAATTAACTCAGCGACCTCTTCTCTCTGAAGAGCCGGGGTACCATCCGGGCGTTGCAGTACATTGATCCCAGTGTGCGGTTTTCTGAGATGCTTGTTAAGCCGCCAAACAGACCCGTCCCTGGCATTGATGCTTCGGAGGCGATCTGCATAGGTATCGTTGCGGTGCTGCGCCACGCGTCTCTTAATGTTAGTAGATAGACGCTTCATGTCCAATAAATAAGACGGATCCCGTGTTCGTTGGTACAGGCGCCGCAGCCTGTGTCTCTCCGCAATGCACCGCAGAATGTCTTCGGGTAAGTTGTTATATTTATAAGGGTCTATAGTCTTCACAGGGATGGATCTCCTGGCGGCCATCACGATGTCTTCCGTTAGAGTAGTAACGGCTTCCTCCAGGGCATGCACACCCTCTATATGATTATTCACCGGACGCTGGTTCAGAAGACCTCGATAAAGCCTCCAGTTGGCTCTAGTATAGTCCGCAACTCTCCGCTTGGCAGTCCTGCAGGGTCCCTCTCCCAGTTGAAATTGCAGTGCGACGTGGTCGGAAGACATGGTGCTGACCTCGAGATCTCCCAAATCTCGAACGTTGGATGTCATAATCAGGTCAATGACGGAAGGCGTCGTCCCGTTTGCTGGTATGTGCGTTGGCTCGCCCGGGTGATGCAGCAGCACATTGCTGTTGTGGATAAACGCATTAAGAGTGTTTCCGTTGACGTTGTTTCTGCGACATCCCCAGTTGGTATGTAATGCGTTGAAGTCTCCAGCAAGGAGAACTTTCCTGGAGATGCGGAAGACGCCATCCAACCGCGCCGCTCGAAGCTTCCTGGAAGGGCTATTGTAGTAAACTGCCACAACCGTATTGCAGGCTAGTCGGATTGCCGTCGCCTCGATATGGTGAAAGGCCGGGTGATCAGAAAGCGCCTGGAACGGCACATCATCCCGCACTACAATTGCGACGCCCCCATGCCCATTTCGTCCTCGCTTCTCCAAAATACTAAACCCACGAAGGTTAAAAATATAATTCTCGGGTAGCCTGGTCTCCATAAGTATAAGGATATGTATTTGCTGCCCTCTCAAATGGTCGCTAATTTCCGGAATTTTGCCGGATACCCCATTGCAATTCCAAAGCGATATTTTAATAGCCATTTCCAAGGTTAAAATCATTTATTGCCATGGCGTATTCGAAAGGCGTCTGGCATTTTTTGAGTTCTAGTAGCAACTTCTTAAGATTCTTAGAAAGAAGCTTGAGATCTACAATTTTGTTTATCTCTTGCATCGTGATAGAGATTTCCTTCAGGAAGTGCTGGTCATCATTTACCTCATCAGCGCCGGGGCCGCGCCGCAAAGTGGGACGCGAGGTGTCTTGATTTGCTTCTTTTCTAATTGGTAGGCTTTGGCCCCGCCCACCGCGGCCACGGCCAGCGGATCCGCGACCCCCGCGACCCGCCCCCCGGCGAATGAGCATAGATGGGCGTGGCTTGCAGTTTTCGTCTTCTTCTACTTCGCTCTCGGCATCGGTGTGGTCCGGCGTACGCTCCCATTGTGCGCTGCAGGTGTCTTGGGATGGCCCCGACTCGTTCCGTGACCCAGATTTGGTTGGAAGTGGCGGGAAATCGCGCTTACTCCAAGGGTTTGACTTTGGTAGAGGCGCCGGTACGAAGCGCACACGGTCCTGTCTCACGTCCCGGGTGGGCGGCTGCTGCCTTCGCTTCCTCGATTCCAGGGCCTGAATGTACCGCGGACATTCTACACTTGACGCAGGGTGCGCACCCCCGCAATTGCAGCATTTCGCCTGGGTCTCCGCCTCGGTATTTGGACAGTCAAAAGAACGATGCGATTTCGCGCACTTAACGCAACGTACAACATTTAGGTAGCAATTGGTTGTCGCGTGACCCCAATCTTGGCATTTTTTACACTGAATCATTTGTTTTTTGTTGATATGTGTTTCGAAATAAACTCTCGTGCGTTGTAAATATTTCGCTTTTGCAGTAAGGTCTTTTAATGTGACATTTTTGGGCACCGTTATCATGAAAATTGGGCTCCGCGTTTTCTTAAACCGTTCCACAGCGCGAACCGGGATGTCAAGTTCTTTTAGTTCTGCACTCAAGTCCTCCTCGGTTACCTCGACATGCAGCCCTTTTATCACATACGCAAATGTTCGTTCCGCACGCGGGGTAAAGGTATAAAATGGTATTTTACCTTTGTAACTGTTCACAAATGTTTTGTAGGCACTCATGTTCTTGTAATACACTAGGGTTTTGTTCCCGGAGAATTGCTGGTAGTAGTCCGTCGATATTGCATCAAGCCGCCCGCGAAATTCCCAGTAATGTTGATCCATCCTTGATGCAAAGCAGATAGGTGGGGGTCGTTGGTTCTTTTTGCCTGGGAGCGGCCTATCGTCCTCCTGTGTTTGCTGAGTGGTAGGTGTACCAGCACCACCGCCAGTGTCCATCGGCTCCTCCACTTGTTGCGGGTCACGGCGCTCCTCAGTAAGTACACTGTACGCATTACGCGTAGCAACATTCAGATAATCAACCAAGGTTTTTGGTCTCACAGGTTTGCGGGGCAGCTGGAAGGGCTCAACACCGCCATCAGCGTCCTCCATCGCATTTTCATCCTCCATTTCAGGGTCAGTTGACCCCGTGGGCGTTGCCGGGTTTAAGTCACTACCCTCCACTGACATGGCTGGGGAGGCAGTAGCAACTGTAGCGTCGAAGCGTCCTTTGGCGTCCTCCTCAGCAATGGTCTTTTGTGCTTTGGAGAGGAGCACCGGTGTCGCGACGCCGGGCGTCGAATTAGTAGAAAAGGGTGTAGGCGTCTCCAGGACGCCTATGTGATGCGAAAACGTCGGGACGCTGGGCGTCGCGTCGAAAGGCGTCGCGACGCCGGGCGTCGAAATTGTAGAAAATGATGTAGGCATCTCTAGGACGCTTATGTGGTGCAAAGACGTGGAGACGCTAGGCGTCGCGTCGGCAAGCGTAGATAGGGCAGATACACGAGAATTGATCATTAAGAGTGAAGGCGTCGCGACGGAGGTTGCGACGCCGGGCGTCGGTGGGTCGGACGTCGCGTCGCCGGGCGTCGGTGGGTCGGACGTCGCGTCGCCTGTCGTCGGGGTAGGCCGTGGCACCGTCCTGCTAGTGAGAGTAGCCTGTGGGGCTTCTGCGGCGTCGTAACGCCCTTTGACGTCTTCTAAATCTATAAGCTTGCACACTTGGGACACTAATTTGGGCACACTACGGTGGGCGTCTCTCGCGAGCGTCTCTAGGTCGTCATCATATCTTTTACGCGTACGTCTGTTCGTAATGTTCTTCACACCACTCATACGCGGTTATAATAAGTAATTAAAGTCTTAAAACTACTGATAGATACTATGTACACGCGGGTTAAATAAAAGTTCACAGGATTGCGGGGAGGCACAGCCTCCCGCAGGGGAGTAACGACGGTCACTAATAGTTTAGTGGCGGCTAGCTAAAAACGAAATCAAAACAAGGAAATACACTGAGACACAGAGCAACACACTTTACAGAGCAGGAGCACTACCAAAACACGACCTCTCTCGTCGGCGATCGGTCGAGAACTGATCGGACGAGAACTGGTCTTTTCAACGTGATATGGTCGTTGCCGATACTTAATACGCCAACGTAGGTTCATACCTTTCCAATTGATTACTAGTGCAGCTGACAGAATGGGAAAATTCCGACTTCAGTAAGTTACGTACGAATGTTGGCGTTCCGCAGAGCGCGATGTTGAGCCCCATCTTACCAACCACTAAACGCGCAAATAAAGTTCTTGGAATTCACTCTCGATATCTCTTTAAAGCGGCAAAAACACATGGGGGAGTCGGCTAGCGGACCATCTACTGCGCTGTTTACCATCAGGAGTGCGAAGCATATTAGGATACAAGAATATTTGGTGATTTCAACTCCCCTTGTTGGGAGGTGGTTTCCTGGGCTGCATTCGAAAAGGCGCAAACAATTTTATTAATTACAGAAATTAAACTATACATACGTGAAAGTTATCTTCATAAAAAAGCAAAAAAAAAGGTCATGGCAACAACACGCGGTGTTCCCAAGCGGTCACCCATCCAAGTACTAACCGCGCCCGACGTTGTTTGACTTCAGTGATCGGACGAGAACTGGTGTTTTCAACGTGATATGGTCGTTGCCGATACTTAATACGCCAACGTAGGTTCATACCTTTCCAATTGATTACTAGTGCAGCTGACAGAATGGGAAAATTCCGACTTCAGTAAGTTACGTACGAATGTTGGCGTTCCGCAGGGCGCGATGTTGAGCCCCATCTTACCAACCACTAAACGCGCAATTAAAGTTCTTGGAATTCACTCTCGATATCTCTTTAAAGCGGCAAAAACACATGGGGGAGTCGGCTAGCGGACCATCTACTGCGCTGTTTACCATCAGGAGTGCGAAGCATATTAGGATACAAGAATATTTGGTGATTTCAACTCCCCTTGTTGGGAGGTGGTTTCCTGGGCTGCATTCGAAAAAGCGCAAACAATTTTATTAATTACAGAAATTAAACTATACATACGTGAAAGCTATCTTCATAAAAAAGCAAAAAAAGGTCATGGCAACAACACGCGGTGTTCCCAAGCGGTCACCCATCCAAGTACTAACCGTGCCCGACGTTGTTTGACTTCAGTGATCGGACGAGAAAGAAAGAAAGAAAGAAAAGACGTTTATTAAATTTGTTACAGGTTAAACTACAATAATGCATCGAGTTTATATAGCTGCGGCTTTGAATTTGCCTATACAATTTGTATTTACAATTCAGGTTTTATTTATTATCGGTGAAGGACTGCAGATGCGGTGTGGGCCATGCCTCCAGGCGCAAATCGTCTGCGGATGGCGGCGTTGCTGGTACGGTTGCGGTCTATGCGGTCGTTCGGTTTGGAATTTGTGGCGTGAGGAAAAAGCTTCCAAAAAACCTCACTTGCGTGGTCGGTGGGAGCTATTCGCTGGTTTTCGGCTGCGGTGATAATCGGACGAGAACTGGTCTTTTCAACGTGATATGGTCGTTGCCGATATTTAATACGCCAACGTAGGTTCATACCTTTCCAATTGATTACTAGTGCAGCTGACAGAATGGGAAAATTCCGACTTCAGTAAGTTACGTACGAATGTTGGCGTTCCGCAGGGCGCGATGTTCAGCCCCATCTTACCAACCACTAAACGCGCAATTAAAGTTCTTGGAATTCACTCTCGATATCTCTTTAAAGCGGCAAAAACACATGGGGGAGTCGGCTAGCGGACCATCTACTGCGCTGTTTACCATCAGGAGTGCGAAGCATATTAGGATACAAGAATATTTGGTGATTTCAACTCCCCTTGTTGGGAGGTGCTTTCCTGGGCTGCATTCGAAAAAGCGCAAACAATTTTATTAATTACAGAAATTAAACTATACATACGTGAAAGCTATCTTCATAAAAAAGCAAAAAAAGGTCATGACAACAACACGCGGTGTTCCCAAGCGGTCACCCATCCAAGTACTAACCGCGCCCGACGTTGTTTGACTTCAGTGATCGGACGAGAACTCAATTCAATTCAAAATGTTCTTTATTATCTGATAAAAGGTTACAATGTATTGCGTCACATAGGTTTGTAGCTATTTCTATTTATATTTAAATATTTTTAGCCTATCTGATTACAAATTGTTTATACTGTCTTAAGTTTGTCATGTTTTTTGTTTGATTTTTCTTGTGTTAGGGAAAAATTTCACTGCCGTGACATTAAAAAACCCTTTCGTGTTGTGGGTGTTGTTCTATAAATATTAACAATTGATGCTATGTACAAATAGGGTGTCTATTTACAAATCGTCATTTACATTATTACTTTATTGCAATTCTGGATTGCGTTTAAGATTATTGTTTTGCACTTTTTGGGCACTTTCACTCGCGCACCTGCTTTGTGTTGCGCATGTCGCGAGTCCGCGGCAGCTGAGGGGGTAGTGTGGTAGGGGATATTTAGGAGTCATACTAGGTGTTTCAGTCAGTTTTGCCATAGGCTCGCAAATTCCGCCGGGTATTTGAATTTTCCTATTGGGGCTCTGTTAGTGAGTGTTTTAATTATTTCGCTGTCACTGTCTCTGGTTTTTTTGTAAAATTTCGTTACTATTTTCACCGCATGCGTTTTGAGGTGGTCTATGTTTGTGTTAGCGTGGAGGTCCGCAATGCTTGTATATTTGTCCGCCCCAAGAATCAATCGTAGGCATTTGTTTTGTATTACTTGTAGTTTTGCCCAGCTGGTGTTAGACGTCAACCCCCATGTCTCTACGCCGTACAATAGAGTGGGGCGTATTATTGCCGTGTATATGAGAAGCTTGGTTTGTTGTTCTAAGCCTCTACTTATTAACAGGGGGTACAGAGCCCTAATGGCCGCTCCTGCCTTTTGCGTATTTAAATTTATGCTCTTAATGTGAGCCAGGTGTCAGTAGGTATACTATGCGGGTTCTGGGCCACTTTTTAGATAGGTGTATCGTGTGCGGGTACGGGGCCAGTTTTCAAGATGGCGGCTACCCCCGGTAGACGCGTTGAGACACGATTTCGCGATCGCGGCTTAATTATGAATCATTATGGATTGATTATTTGTTTAATTAGGGGGGTGCATTACGCTAATTCGCGGAACGGGCGAGCTGATTGATTATTTGTTTAATTAGGGGGTGCATTATGTTAATCCGCGGAACGGGTAAGCTGTTTCTCAGAATCCCCAATCATCTTACACACCTGCGCTCATAGCGATAAAAAATTTAACTTATTATGCATAACACGCAACTACAACCCCAGCTAGGTACATGGGATTTCGGCATGTTAATTATGGGATGAGTTTATCAGAATTTACAATCATCTTACACACCTGTGCTCATAGCAATAAAAAATTTAAATTATGCATAACACGCAACTACGAGACATTGAATTCAGAATCCGCAATCAGCGGAAGAACATAGCAATAAAAAACATTTATATGATAAGTTTCTCGGAATACGCAACACCTGCGCGCATAAAACGCTAGTTATTTATGCAAAGCATGAGGATAATGGGTTTGCTAGAGATATGGAATTTATGAATATTAATTGTGGGATAAGTTATCAGAATTTACAATCAGCTTTATGCGGTAAAGCAGCTTATGCATTTTAATCGGCATGCTCTTCTGAGAAGACTCTTTTAATGTAGGGGTGCTATAACTAGACCCCCTGCTAGGGAGGGACTACCACCCAATAATAGTTCTTTAAGCAATAGAATTAACGCCCTTTTTCTCCGCCAATAGGAAGGCATTACAACATATTTTCTCAGCCAATGGAAGGCTTCACAAAGTATTGGGTTATGCGAGTCCATACCTACTAGAAACAGCGCCATTATGCCTAATCATGAGAGTGGAATATATATAAAGAGCGCGCAGAACGAACTTTCAATATTCTGTATCCACAGAGAACAACAGTGCAGTGCTTCAGTACTCTATAACAACAGTGTGTATTTCAGTGGTTAGTTTTAAAGTTACATAAAAATGACGTCTTCCGATTTGGCTAATGGTTTGGTGGACAAAATTCTCCGAAACAAACTCGATAGGTTTGTGACAGAAGTGCAGAAGTTAAAAATTGAATCTGTTGCAAATAAGCTGCGAAACCGAAACACAGAAGATTGTATGGAAGAAAAAATTGAAATTGCCATCAAAAGTATCGATGATAATTATGGGAGGTTGGACGCATTAAGTGATGATATCATATCAGAGCTACCAACATACGTGCTGCGAGAAAAGGTACATCGCCTTTCATTGGAAGAGAAATGGCATATCATCCCGCATCAAAAGAAAGCATTGCTTCAGCTGTGTTTGCCGTGCTACATACATAATCCAATAGCAGGCGACCATTTAGATGCTCCGCCACCGTCCATTAAAAACTGTCCAGGATACACCAATCGCTAGTAAAATGCATATGTACTTATATCCATATTCGGTAATAAATAAAAGTTCCAAGTAAGTTTAATTTCTTTAAAATGAGTGCTCTTTACTAACATACATTTGATTTTAGGGACATGATAGTGGATGGTCAATAACTAGCGTAGTTGATTTAACTATAAGTATTAATAACCATAATCCGCAACGTATTGGCTCATACACTCCCTTGCCGATATTAAAAGAAGAGATGCTAAATACGCCTAAATCAGAGATGTTTGACTACTTTTATAAACCATTAACTGAAAATGAAATTAGAGAGACTCTACAGAAGCTATATGAGAGAGAATCTCTCAGATTAAAAACAGCGCAGCAATTTACACCGGATAAGCCTAATATTATCATATCAATCGGCTTTGAATCAGGCTACACTTGGAGCAATCAATATCTATATGTAATCGTATATGTTTGATGGGGGCTGGATATTCCATGATTTTTTCAACCAATTCATCTAGAACGGTAGATTGAAACCAATCACTCTTAAAACGTTCTGGATTTTATATACAAACGTATTATATTTACCTATTTAATAAAATAAATAAATAAATAAGCAATAAGAAATTTTTTGTGAGAGATGTTTGCATTATTTTCATAGTTAGGAGAAATTACGAGAATACTCTCAGATCTGTGGTGATGTAAATAATTACAAGATGACGTTCTCGAAAGATAAAATACTTAAATTTAAAAATCATAAAAATAAAATAAGGGCTCCTTTGCCGTATATGCGGATTTGAGTGTTGCTACAGCCCACCAACGACGTCAAGAAACCGAAGCGATATAGCGTCGGATATTATTTTCAATGCAGTTACGACCCCCGAGCCATCATACTACCGCAGCTACAGAGAAGAAAATTGTGTTGGGTGGATGATTCGTGAACTTCAAGATATTGCAATAGATGTACAAGCAGCACATCAATGTCCTGCCCCCATGGATCGCCTAACACCACAACAATATAGGGAGTTTTACACCGCGAGGATATGCAATATTTGCGAAAAACTCCTTGAAACCGATAGGGTTCGCGATCATTGTCATCTCACCGGTAAATACTGGTAAGTTTCTAACATTGTATATATTTAATCAAGTTGCTTATATTAGTTTGTATGTATAGAGGTGCTGCCCACGCCAATTGTAATCCGGAATTCCAAGATTCTAAAACCAAATCTGTTGGTTCCACAATCAGTCCGCCCTCGATGGTCACTTGCTAGTAGAAGAATTGGCAGCATCAGGGGAGTTAAGAGTGACCCACAATAACAGTGAACAATATATTGCTATGATTCACACAACCGATGAGAGTAAAATAAAGTTCAAGTTTCTGGATTCATTCAGATTCAGGCCTACATCCATAGATAAATTAGCATCTTATTTAGAAGAACATCGGTAGAGAAGTTAGTTTATTAAAGCGGAAAGAAGTGTTTCAATATAATTATATGCTCATGGGAGAAATTAACCGAAGCTCAACTGCCACCAATGGAAGCCTTCCACAACGACCTGACAAACACCCCCATCAACATCGATGATTATGAGCACGCTCAAAGTGTATGGCGTGAATTCGAGTGAGGCGATTTAGGCGAGTATTCGGACTTGTACATGAAGACCGATGTATTATGAACGCGTGAGAACGCCGTGAAATTAAAATTGTGAATGAGGGTGGGTAGATATGGGGCAGAGGCGTTGATTAGCAAACCAAATTTTAAGTGTTCAACGATTTTCACCAATGAATTAGTTGGCGTGGAATTATTTAGGAACGAAGCGCTATTCGATAAGCCAATCTACGAGGGGGCATGTGAGTATTGGCCATATCCAAAACGGCGCTCTACGAATTCCACTACGACTACATGAAGAACTATTACTGGGAAAATTGTAAACTGTGTTATACCGATACCGATTCCTTAATTTATTCTATAAACATATTAGACGTGTATGCAGATATTAAAGTGAACATTGCGCGTTTCAATACTTCAGACTACACCGAAAACAATGGGTATAAAATGCCGGGACTTATGAAAGACGAAGGTGAGGGCGATTTGCTTTTGGAGTTTGTTGGTGTACGACTGCAGATTTCAAAATAGTGTTATGAGAAAAGCGAAGGGCGTGAAAATTATGTTGTGAAGCAGAGCATCGAATTCAACGACTACCTAACTTGCCTAAAGGAGGAGCGAGAAATGGTGCATCATCAGCGAGGGATACGCTCCTTTAAACATCAGCTCTTTACTACCGCCCAGGAGAAGATCTCCCTTAGCACATTCGGCAATAAACGATTCAGAGTGGTTGGTTTCACCGACACCTTACCTTGGGGGCACTACGCAGTACCAGTATAGATTACATCACATACCATATTCAACGACACCGCCCAATCTAGCCCTATCTTTCACCGTTTTCCAACCCACCCATTGGCCTCTTATGCGAGTTAATACCTGCCTGCCGATATACCTGTGTACACGCTTCAAAATGGCTTCAACTAGCGAATCAAGTAAGATACTAATTGTCTGTTTTCTCATCATATTTATATTTTTGCTTATTGTTTTGTGAATCAAGTGCGATACTAATTTTCTCCTACAATATTTTTATTTTTCTTTATTGGTTTCAGATACCTACACCGAATTCATAGAGAATGCGCTGCAAATGAAAGAAAGTATGATCTCGAAAGAAAAACATCTAATCGGCCAATCAACATATTCACTAAACAGAAGCGGTTCCAAGTGGCTCAGCGTCGGTCTTAGTCCAGAGGCAGGCTTTATCCCTATCATCCAGATTAAATCGCATTCTTCATGCATATACTTCGACGAAAATGAATGGTTCGAGTTTTGCGAGAAAGAAGGTTACAGCGCAAATCATCATATCGAAGCCAGCACTTACAAACATATAAGCATAATACGACTAAAAAGTCGGGGTCAAGAAATTGTTTTATCTACAGAAACATACAACAACATATATCATTTACAGCGGCTAATTAAAATCAAACTATCTTTGCTATCGTCTTGTGAATTTCAGACATTTTACAAACACACGCTAACATCCTGTGCATCGCTAAAAGGTGATTTGTATCAAACTGTTACTAATTTCTTAAGCGAAGGTATTAATTCGCAAAATGCATACTTTATGCAAGAAGCTTTATATAGTGCATATAATACTGTAACATACGATTTTGAAGTAATGAAACTAGGTGTCGAATAAATTAAAATGTTTATGTATGTATATTTGAAAATAGTAAAATAAAGAAAAGTTATTATCGATATTTGTATTTTTATTTATAAAATGCATAAGTTTATAATACATTATTTTTATCAATCCAGCTGTTGTGCGAACTATCAAATCACTTGCATATAATACTATATAAAAACATATGATTTTGAAGTAATGAAACTAGGAGTCGAATAAATGAAAATGTTTTCGTCTATGTGTGTGTGTGTGTGTGGGTGTGTGTGTGTGTGTGTGTGCGGGTATGTATTTGAAAATAGTAAAATAAAGAAAAAGTTATCAGCGATATTTGTATTTTATTTACAAATATGACTTACAACATATAAGCATAATACGACTAAAAAGTCGGTGAAAACATACGATGATGGCTAAAACGAATTTGTAACAGATGTTCTACCGTTTGTACGGTAAGAACCAAACATTAAATCAGCCTACCAACCTCTCGTTATTATACAAGTTTTGTCAACCGCAAATGATGGATACTACAAAAGAACACAAGAAGAATTGTTTCCCCTATTGTCATCGGACTTTCCGATACTGGGGGCTCTTAGTACGCAACAGCTAGACCGATACGTTTGAACGGATACCCGTTGCAAAGAACAGCTAGGCCGATGCGTTTGAACGGATACCCGTTGCAAAGAACAGCTAGGCCGATGCGTTTGAACGGATACCCGTTGCAAAGAACAGCTAGACCGATACGTTTGAACGGATACCCGTTGCAAAGAACAGCTAGGCCGATGCGTTTGAACGGATACCCGTTGCAAAGAACAGCTAGGCCGATGCGTTTGAACGGATACCCGTTGCAAAGAACAGCTGAGCCGATGCGTTTGAACGGCTACCCGTTGCAAAGAACAGCTAGGCCGATGCGTTTGAACGGCTACCCGTTGCAAAGAACAGCTAGGCCGATGCGTTGAACGGCTACCTGTTGCAAAGAACAGCTGTTCTTTGCAACGGGTAAGCCGTTCAACGCCTCGGCTCAGCTGTTCTTTCAACGGGTAAGCCGTTCAAACGCATCGGCCTAGCTGTTCTTTGCAACGGGTATCCGTTCAAACGCATCGGCCTAGCTGTTCTTTGCAACGGGTAGCCGTTCAAACGCATCGGCTCAGCTGTTCTTTGCAACGGGTATCCGTTCAAACGCATCGGCCTAGCTGTTCTTTGCAACGGGTATCCGTTCAAACGCATCGGCCTAGCTGTTCTTTGCAACGGGTATCCGTTCAAACGCATCGGCCTAGCTGTTCTTTGCAACGGGTATCCGTTCAAACGTATCGGTCTAGCTGTTCTTTGCAACGGGTATCCGTTCAAACGCATCGGCCTAGCTGTTCTTTGCAACGGGTATCCGTTCAAACGCATCGGCCTAGCTGTTCTTTGCAACGGGTATCCGTTCAAACGTATCGGTCTAGCTGTTGCGTACTAAGAGCCCCCAGTATCGGAAAGTCCGATGACAATAGGGGAAACAATTCTTCTTGTGTTCTTTTGTAGTATCCATCATTTGCGGTTGACAAAACTTGTATAATAACGAGAGGTTGGTAGGCTGATTTAATGTTTGGTTCTTACCGTACAAACGGTAGAACATCTGTTACAAATTCGTTTTAGCCATCATCGTATGTTTTCACCGACTTTTTAGTCGTATTATGCTTATATGTTGTAAGTCATATTTGTAAATAAAATACAAATATCGCTGATAACTTTTTCTTTATTTTACTATTTTCAAATACATACCCGCACACACACACACACACACACCCACACACACACACACACATAGACGAAAACATTTTCATTTATTCGACTCCTAGTTTCATTACTTCAAAATCATATGTTTTTATATAGTATTATATGCAAGTGATTTGATAGTTCGCACAACAGCTGGATTGATAAAAATAATGTATTATAAACTTATGCATTTTATAAATAAAAATACAAATATCGATAATAACTTTTCTTTATTTTACTATTTTCAAATATACATACATAAACATTTTAATTTATTCGACACCTAGTTTCATTACTTCAAAATCGTATGTTACAGTATTATATGCACTATATAAAGCTTCTTGCATAAAGTATGCATTTTGCGAATTAATACCTTCGCTTAAGAAATTAGTAACAGTTTGATACAAATCACCTTTTAGCGATGCACAGGATGTTAGCGTGTGTTTGTAAAATGTCTGAAATTCACAAGACGATAGCAAAGATAGTTTGATTTTAATTAGCCGCTGTAAATGATATATGTTGTTGTATGTTTCTGTAGATAAAACAATTTCTTGACCCCGACTTTTTAGTCGTATTATGCTTATATGTTTGTAAGTGCTGGCTTCGATATGATGATTTGCGCTGTAACCTTCTTTCTCGCAAAACTCGAACCATTCATTTTCGTCGAAGTATATGCATGAAGAATGCGATTTAATCTGGATGATAGGGATAAAGCCTGCCTCTGGACTAAGACCGACGCTGAGCCACTTGGAACCGCTTCTGTTTAGTGAATATGTTGATTGGCCGATTAGATGTTTTTCTTTCGAGATCATACTTTCTTTCATTTGCAGCGCATTCTCTATGAATTCGGTGTAGGTATCTGAAACCAATAAAGAAAAATAAAAATATTGTAGGAGAAAATTAGTATCGCACTTGATTCACAAAACAATAAGCAAAAATATAAATATGATGAGAAAACAGACAATTAGTATCTTACTTGATTCGCTAGTTGAAGCCATTTTGAAGCGTGTACACAGGTATATCGGCAGGCAGGTATTAACTCGCATAAGAGGCCAATGGGTGGGTTGGAAAACGGTGAAAGATAGGGCTAGATTGGGCGGTGTCGTTGAATATGGTATGTGATGTAATCTATACTGGTACTGCGTAGTGCCCCCAAGGTAAGGTGTCGGTGAAACCAACCACTCTGAATCGTTTATTGCCGAATGTGCTAAGGGAGATCTTCTCCTGGGCGGTAGTAAAGAGCTGATGTTTAAAGGAGCGTATCCCTCGCTGATGATGCACCATTTCTCGCTCCTCCTTTAGGCAAGTTAGGTAGTCGTTGAATTCGATGCTCTGCTTCACAACATAATTTTCACGCCCTTCGCTTTTCTCATAACACTATTTTGAAATCTGCAGTCGTACACCAACAAACTCCAAAAGCAAATCGCCCTCACCTTCGTCTTTCATAAGTCCCGGCATTTTATACCCATTGTTTTCGGTGTAGTCTGAAGTATTGAAACGCGCAATGTTCACTTTAATATCTGCATACACGTCTAATATGTTTATAGAATAAATTAAGGAATCGGTATCGGTATAACACAGTTTACAATTTTCCCAGTAATAGTTCTTCATGTAGTCGTAGTGGAATTCGTAGAGCGCCGTTTTGGATATGGCCAATACTCACATGCCCCCTCGTAGATTGGCTTATCGAATAGCGCTTCGTTCCTAAATAATTCCACGCCAACTAATTCATTGGTGAAAATCGTTGAACACTTAAAATTTGGTTTGCTAATCAACGCCTCTGCCCCATATCTACCCACCCTCATTCACAATTTTAATTTCACGGCGTTCTCACGCGTTCATAATACATCGGTCTTCATGTACAAGTCCGAATACTCGCCTAAATCGCCTCACTCGAATTCACGCCATACACTTTGAGCGTGCTCATAATCATCGATGTTGATGGGGGTGTTTGTCAGGTCGTTGTGGAAGGCTTCCATTGGTGGCAGTTGAGCTTCGGTTAATTTCTCCCATGAGCATATAATTATATTGAAACACTTCTTTCCGCTTTAATAAACTAACTTCTCTACCGATGTTCTTCTAAATAAGATGCTAATTTATCTATGGATGTAGGCCTGAATCTGAATGAATCCAGAAACTTGAACTTTATTTTACTCTCATCGGTTGTGTGAATCATAGCAATATATTGTTCACTGTTATTGTGGGTCACTCTTAACTCCCCTGATGCTGCCAATTCTTCTACTAGCAAGTGACCATCGAGGGCGGACTGATTGTGGAACCAACAGATTTGGTTTTAGAATCTTGGAATTCCGGATTACAATTGGCGTGGGCAGCACCTCTATACATACAAACTAATATAAGCAACTTGATTAAATATATACAATGTTAGAAACTTACCAGTATTTACCGGTGAGATGACAATGATCGCGAACCCTATCGGTTTCAAGGAGTTTTTCGCAAATATTGCATATCCTCGCGGTGTAAAACTCCCTATATTGTTGTGGTGTTAGGCGATCCATGGGGGCAGGACATTGATGTGCTGCTTGTACATCTATTGCAATATCTTGAAGTTCACGAATCATCCACCCAACACAATTTTCTTCTCTGTAGCTGCGGTAGTATGATGGCTCGGGGGTCGTAACTGCATTGAAAATAATATCCGACGCTATATCGCTTCGGTTTCTTGACGTCGTTGGTGGGCTGTAGCAACACTCAAATCCGCATATACGGCAAAGGAGCCCTTATTTTATTTTTATGATTTTTAAATTTAAGTATTTTATCTTTCGAGAACGTCATCTTGTAATTATTTACATCACCACAGATCTGAGAGTATTCTCGTAATTTCTCCTAACTATGAAAATAATGCAAACATCTCTCACAAAAAATTTCTTATTGCTTATTTATTTATTTATTTTATTAAATAGGTAAATATAATACGTTTGTATATAAAATCCAGAACGTTTTAAGAGTGATTGGTTTCAATCTACCGTTCTAGATGAATTGGTTGAAAAAATCATGGAATATCCAGCCCCCATCAAACATATACGATTACATATAGATATTGATTGCTCCAAGTGTAGCCTGATTCAAAGCCGATTGATATGATAATATTAGGCTTATCCGGTGTAAATTGCTGCGCTGTTTTTAATCTGAGAGATTCTCTCTCATATAGCTTCTGTAGAGTCTCTCTAATTTCATTTTCAGTTAATGGTTTATAAAAGTAGTCAAACATCTCTGATTTAGGCGTATTTAGCATCTCTTCTTTTAATATCGGCAAGGGAGTGTATGAGCCAATACGTTGCGGATTATGGTTATTAATACTTATAGTTAAATCAACTACGCTAGTTATTGACCATCCACTATCATGTCCCTAAAATCAAATGTATGTTAGTAAAGAGCACTCATTTTAAAGAAATTAAACTTACTTGGAACTTTTATTTATTACCGAATATGGATATAAGTACATATGCATTTTACTAGCGATTGGTGTATCCTGGACAGTTTTTAATGGACGGTGGCGGAGCATCTAAATGGTCGCCTGCTATTGGATTATGTATGTAGCACGGCAAACACAGCTGAAGCAATGCTTTCTTTTGATGCGGGATGATATGCCATTTCTCTTCCAATGAAAGGCGATGTACCTTTTCTCGCAGCACGTATGTTGGTAGCTCTGATATGATATCATCACTTAATGCGTCCAACCTCCCATAATTATCATCGATACTTTTGATGGCAATTTCAATTTTTTCTTCCATACAATCTTCTGTGTTTCGGTTTCGCAGCTTATTTGCAACAGATTCAATTTTTAACTTCTGCACTTCTGTCACAAACCTATCGAGTTTGTTTCGGAGAATTTTGTCCACCAAACCATTAGCCAAATCGGAAGACGTCATTTTTATGTAACTTTAAAACTAACCACTGAAATACACACTGTTGTTATAGAGTACTGAAGCACTGCACTGTTGTTCTCTGTGGATACAGAATATTGAAAGTTCGTTCTGCGCGCTCTTTATATATATTCCACTCTCATGATTAGGCATAATGGCGCTGTTTCTAGTAGGTATGGACTCGCATAACCCAATACTTTGTGAAGCCTTCCATTGGCTGAGAAAATATGTTGTAATGCCTTCCTATTGGCGGAGAAAAAGGGCGTTAATTCTATTGCTTAAAGAACTATTATTGGGTGGTAGTCCCTCCCTAGCAGGGGGTCTAGTTATAGCACCCCTACATTAAAAGAGTCTTCTCAGAAGAGCATGCCGATTAAAATGCATAAGCTGCTTTACCGCATAAAGCTGATTGTAAATTCTGATAACTTATCCCACAATTAATATTCATAAATTCCATATCTCTAGCAAACCCATTATCCTCATGCTTTGCATAAATAACTAGCGTTTTATGCGCGCAGGTGTTGCGTATTCCGAGAAACTTATCATATAAATGTTTTTTATTGCTATGTTCTTCCGCTGATTGCGGATTCTGAATTCAATGTCTCGTAGTTGCGTGTTATGCATAATTTAAATTTTTTATTGCTATGAGCACAGGTGTGTAAGATGATTGTAAATTCTGATAAACTCATCCCATAATTAACATGCCGAAATCCCATGTACCTAGCTGGGGTTGTAGTTGCGTGTTATGCATAATAAGTTAAATTTTTTATCGCTATGAGCGCAGGTGTGTAAGATGATTGGGGATTCTGAGAAACAGCTTACCCGTTCCGCGGATTAACATAATGCACCCCCTAATTAAACAAATAATCAATCAGCTCGCCCGTTCCGCGAATTAGCGTAATGCACCCCCCTAATTAAACAAATAATCAATCCATAATGATTCATAATTAAGCCGCGATCGCGAAATCGTGTCTCAACGCGTCTACCGGGGGTAGCCGCCATCTTGAAAACTGGCCCCGTACCCGCACACGATACACCTATCTAAAAAGTGGCCCAGAACCCGCATAGTATACCTACTGGTGTCTATCTAGATAGACTCCTAGATATTTGATGTCCCTCTTTGCCGCGACCGGGACGTCCCTGACGGATATGATCGTTTTTATGTTATACGGCTGATACCTCTTCGTAAACAGGGCCATTTCCGATTTGGCGGCGTTTATCGTGATGCGCCACTTTTTTGTGTAGCTATCGATTAGAGGGGCGTGCCTTTTGATTTTTTGTGCTGCTGCCTCAGGGTGGAACGATTGCCCGTAAATCAGGGTGTCATCCGCGTAGATTATACTTTTCGTTAGTGCGTGGGCAGGGAAGTCGTGTAGGTATATGTTATATAGCACCGGCCCGAGGCACGACCCCTGTGGGACTCCCGACCGGCTGGGCTTACTGGAGGATCTTACATCTCCCAGCTTGACCTTAAAGCTGCGGTCCTTGAGGTACGATCTGAGTATTTTAGTTAGCACCGGGGGTGTTTTTATTTTTAGTAGTTTGTCCATTAGTCCGTCATGCCATACACGGTCAAATGCTTTTTGTACGTCGATGGCCAGGGCTGCTGTGTGGAGTCCGGTGTTAAATCCCCTGGTAATGTCTGTGACCAGTCGGGATGTTGCGTGTGACGCCCCTGAACCTTTCCTGAACCCAAGTTGGCTGGGGTTCAGAATGTTGTTGTCATCTAGGAAGTTATTTAGGTGGTCAAGGATTATTTTCTCCGCAACTTTCGACAGGGTCGAGAGTAGGGCGACAGGCCTGTAGGAGTCACTCTTGGTCCGATCCTTGCCCGGCTTGTAGACCGGCACGACATCCGCCTCTTTCCATGCCGTCGGAAAATGCCCCAGTTTAATTGCTGCGTTTATAATGTATGTCAATTGTACTACTGCTTTGCGGGGGAGGTTTTTGGCCGCCGCGTTAAAAATACAATCTCTGCCTGGAGCCTTTCGTGCTGGTAGTTGCCTGAGTAGAATGCTGACCTGGGCAGGTGTTGTAAGGAAGGGTAGAGGTTCGTCCGGTGTTAGGTTTAGGTTATCGATGAGGGCGGTCGACTCGCGTGCTAATCTTCCTGTATTAGGGTCTTCTGGGGGTAGGTTGTGGTATGCGTAAAAGCTGTTGGCTAGTTCTTCTGCGATTTCGTTTGGTAGGCACACAGGCCCGGTGGCGGTTCCCAGGTGTAGTGGTTTGTCTTTTTTGCGGGTTAGCTTGCGAGTTATTTTCCATAGCGAGCTCGAACCGGGTTCTATTTTCGCTAGGATGTTTTTCCATTCGCTGTTTTTATATTCTCTGACCCTGTACCTGATCTCGTTGGTGAGTTTATTAACTTCCCTCTTCGTGGACTGTTCTCTGCTGATTTGATAGCGTCGTCTTGCGATTTTTCTCTCCCGGACCAGTTCAGTGATTTCCGTTGGAAAATTAATGTTATGGTGGTCCTTGATTTTTTTCTTTATTGTGGTGGCTTCAGTGGCTTTATTTATTATGTCCGTTAAAGTGACTACAGTGGCGTCGAGGGCCTGGGAGCTCTCGATGTTGGTTGTTATTTTTAGGTTGTCATTTATGTACTTTCTGAACCTTTTCCAGTCCGTGGTCGCAAAATCGTAGACGGCGATTGTCTCTGTGTTATGCAGCATCGGGCCGAGCTTCATGATCAGGGCGAGGTGATCACTGAGGAGCTCCTCCGTTGTGCTAAGGTCATGTAGCGAGGGAGCGTTCTTGTTAAGAACCAAGTCTATCGTGGATGGTGTTAGGTTTACATTGTAAGGCAGGTAAGTATGGTTGTCAGGGACCTGTACCATTATATTGGCGCTATTGCAGTAATCGTTTAGGATATTTCCATTTGCATTGGGTATGGCATTATTCCATGTAGCGTGTTTAGCATTTAAATCCCCGATCAGCAAGTGCCTCCTGGAGTCCTTAAATATGTTGTCGAGAGCGCCCCTTGAGAGCCTCCCCCTAGGGCTGTTATACATGGAGGTAATATGGGTGCCGTCCGGCAGCTTTAGAGTAACGGATTGTCTCTTGTCTGTTTTGTGGGTTCCAACGGTTATGCAGCGGAGGTCCCTTCTGTAGAAAACAAGAACCCCTCCCTGCCCGTTTCGGCCGTCGCATCTAACCGTTCTGAACCCCCTTTGTTTTGGCGCGTCGCCTTCCTTGATTTTGGACTCGTTGAGGAGCACAATGTGAGTGTCATTCGTGTTTAGGAATAGTTCAAGTTCTAGTCTTTTGCTTTCGTATCCGTCAATATTCCAGTGCAGGATGTTTAGTGTTTTGTGTGTTGCTTTATGGCCTGCCATTTTTTATATTTTCGTTAAACGTGTTTGCCGCGTTGATGTAATCGAAAGGACTCTCAGCCCTGAGTAAATTACCGTGGAACTCTTCTAGTTGTTCGGCCAGCCAGTCGATGTCGTGTGTGTTGTTAATTTTATCTATTATTTTAGCAAGTCTGTCCCAACCGTTTAGGCCCTGGACACCATTTTTATATTGGATTTCCGGGTTCCTTGTTGAGTCGTTAATTTTAGTGCTCTCCGGGGTGTTTCTCCCAGAGTTTCCAGCTAGGGGGAGCGGAGGGAAGTTGCTGTCGTCTACTGGTGGCGCTTCTAGTCCGCTCTCTGGGTTTATTGATGTTTTCCTCCAAGGATTTACCCTCGGGACAGGGGCAGGGGCGTACTTTGTGGTATTTTGGGTTTTTTGTTTGTTGCCGGCCTGTTGCTGGTTTTTTATTTTTTCCCTATACTGTATATGAGCTACGCATTCTTGGGAATTTGCCGGATGCGCTCCGTTACAGTTCACACATTTAGCGGCGGTCTTGTTAGTTTTGGTGCATGTGTGTGTGGCATGCTTTTCTGCGCACTTTAGGCAATTATAATTTGCATAGCAATTCCCAGCTGTATGTCCCCAGCGCTGGCACTTCCTGCATTGGATCGCTGTGCGCTTGCTCTTGTACCATTCCCATTTAACTAAGGTATGGAACATGAACTTATGATCTCTATTGAGGGTTGTTGGGGTGTGCCCTTGCTTGAGGATTATCATAAATAGAGGGTACTTTGTCTTCTTCATTTTGAAGACATTGATAGGCTCTATTTTGCGGTCATCGAGCTCTTCTTTTAGCTCGTCTATATCCGTGTCATCGGGGAGTCCATTTAGAACGAAGGCTTTTGTTTTTACATCCTTGGGCGTGTATGTGTAAAAGTCAAGTTTGCCTTGGTACATTTTTATGTAGGCTTGCCGGTCAGCGTTTTTGTAAAAGTGTATTTGCGTCTCGTTGTTAATGTACCTTATGTGGTATTCGTTGGTGATGGTGTTTAGTTGGGGCACCAGGCATTTGTGTTCCATCTTTTTAGGGATGAATATGGGAGGTGGGGTTGGTGTTTTGGGTTTAGGAGTATTTTTGGAGGGTTTTGCTGCCGCGGACTCACCTGAGCTGTCGCTGGCGGCGTCTTCCTCCTCTACCAAGTCCTGTAGTGGGCTGAATCTGTTATTGTCTGAGTTGGGGGGGGTGGTCGGCCGGGGGCGACCATATCGCTTCCTTCTGGGTGTCGTCTTCTGCTTTGTCTGGTTATCCGCAGAGGAGCTGGAGAACGCTTCCCCGTCGGATAGCCGGTCTGAGTTCGGCGAATTCCTCTTTTGCTTGTATCTCCCGACCTTCGTCATTGCGGCTGGGATTGGCTGGCAGCGCGGGCCTTAGCCCCGCCAGCGTTAAGGAGATACTTTTCTCGGCGAATCCGGATCGGTTTCTCCTGAAGCCACGCCCACTGCAGCCAATGGTGAGTCGGTTGCTGTTATTCTCGGAATCTATCGACGGTTGGAATAACGGTCGTGTCCGTTGGTGAATTTGGCGCGCAAAATGTTTTGGCGCGCAATTCCTTTGGGGATGCTACGTGGTTACCCCTTTTTTCGGGGGCTTGTTTCCTTCGACTGTTAGTATCGAGATACTCGTGGAAAAATAGATGGGTTAATCTTCTTTCCTATACTTCCGGTACTCTATGCGGAGAGCCGGTAAAAACACGTCCTCACTGCACGGAGGTCAGACGAGAACTGGTCTTTTCAACGTGATATGGTCGTTGCCGATACTTAATACGCCAACGTAGGTTCATACCTTTCCAATTGATTACTAGTGCAGCTGACAGAATGGGAAAATTCCGACTTCAGTAAGTTACGTACGAATGTTGGTGTTCCGCAGGCCGCGGTGTTGAGCCCCATCTTACTAACCACTAAACGCGCAATTAAAGTTCTTGGAATTCACTCTCGATATCTCTTTAAAGCGAAAAGTACACATGGGGGAGTCGGCTAGCGGACCATCTACTGCGCTGTTCACCATCAGGAGAGTGAAGCATATTAGGATACAAGAATATTTGGTGATTTCAACTCTCCTTGTTGGGAGGTGGTTTCCTGGGCTGCATTCGAAAAAGCGCAAACAATTTTATTATTTACAGATATTAAACTATACATACGTGAAAGGTATCTTCTTAAAAAGGCAAAAAAAAAATCATGGCAACAACACGCGGTGTTCCCAAGCGGTCACCCGTCCAAGTACTAACCGCGCCCGACGTTGTTTGACTTCAGTGATCGGACGAGAACTGGTCTTTTCAACGTGATATGGTCGTTGCCGATACTTAATACGCCAACGTAGGTTCATACCTTTCCAATTGATTACTAGTGCAGCTGACAGAATGGGAAAATTCCGACTTCAGTAAGTTACGTACGAATGTTGGCGTTCCGCAGAGCGCGATGTTGAGCCCCATCTTACCAACCACTAAACGCGCAAATAAAGTTCTTGGAATTCACTCTCGATATCTCTTTAAAGCGGCAAAAACACATGGGGGAGTCGGCTAGCGGACCATCTACTGCGCTGTTTACCATCAGGAGTGCGAAGCATATTAGGATACAAGAATATTTGGTGATTTCAACTCCCCTTTTTGGGAGGTGGTTTCCTGGGCTGCATTCGAAAAGGCGCAAACAATTTTATTAATTACAGAAATTAAACTATACATACGTGAAAGTTATCTTCATAAAAAAGCAAAAAAAAAGGTCATGGCAACAACACGCGGTGTTCCCAAGCGGTCACCCATCCAAGTACTAACCGCGCCCGACGTTGTTTGACTTCAGTGATCGGACGAGAACTGGTGTTTTCAACGTGATATGGTCGTTGCCGATACTTAATACGCCAACGTAGGTTCATACCTTTCCAATTGATTACTAGTGCAGCTGACAGAATGGCAAAATTTCGACTTCAGTAAGTTACGTACGAATGTTGGTGTTCCGCAGGGCGCGATGTTGAGCCCCATCTTACCAACCACTAAACGCGCAATTAAAGTTCTTGGAATTCACTCTCGATATCTCTTTAAAGCGGCAAAAACACATGGGGGGGTCGGCTAGCGGACCATCTACTGCGCTGTTTACCATCAGGAGTGCCAAACATATTAGGATACAAGAATATTTGGTGATTTCAACTCTCCTTGTTGGGAGGTGGTTTCCTGGGCTGCATTCGAAAAGGCGCAAACAATTTTATTAATTACAGAAATTAAACTATACATACGTGAAAGGTATCTTCATAAAAAAGCAAAAAAAAGGTCATGACAATAACACGCGGTGTTCCCAAGCGGTCACCCATCCAAGTACTAACCGCGCCCGACGTTGTTTGACTTCAGTGATCGGACGAGAACTGGTCTTTTCAACGTGATATGGTCGTTGCCGATACTTAATACGCCAACGTAGGTTCATACCTTTCCAATTGATTACTAGTGCAGCTGACAGAATGGGAAAATTCCGACTTCAGTAAGTTACGTACGAATGTTGGTGTTCCGCAGGGCGCGGTGTTGAGCCCCATCTTACTAACCACTAAACGCGCAATTAAAGTTCTTGGAATTCACTCTCGATATCTCTTTAAAGCGAAAAGTACACATGGGGGAGTCGGCTAGCGGACCATCTACTGCGCTGTTCACCATCAGGAGAGCGAAGCATATTAGGATACAAGAATATTTGGTGATTTCAACTCTCCTTGTTGGGAGGTGGTTTCCTGGGCTGCATTCGAAAAAGCGCAAACAATTTTATTATTTACAGATATTAAACTATACATACGTGAAAGGTATCTTCATAAAAAAGCAAAAAAAAAGTCATGGCAACAACACGCGGTGTTCCCAAGCGGTCACCCGTCCAAGTACTAACCGCGCCCGACGTTGTTTGACTTCAGTGATCGGACGAGAAAGAAAGAAAGAAAGAAAAGACGTTTATTAAATTTGTTACAGGTTAAACTACAATAATGCATCGAGTTTATATAGCTGCGGCTTTGAATTTGCCTATACAATTTGTATTTACAATTCAGGTTTTATTTATTATCGGTGAAGGACTGCAGATGCGGTGTGGGCCATGCCTCCAGGCGCAAATCGTCTGCGGATGGCGGCGTTGCTGGTACGGTTGCGGTCTATGCGGTCGTTCGGTTTGGAATTTGTGGCCTGAGGAAAAAGCTTCCAAAAAACCTCACTTGCGTGGTCGGTGGGAGCTATTCGCTGGTTTTCGGCTGCGGTGATAATCGGACGAGAACTGGTCTTTTCAACGTGATATGGTCGTTGCCGATATTTAATACGCCAACGTAGGTTCATACCTTTCCAATTGATTACTAGTGCAGCTGACAGAATGGGAAAATTCCGACTTCAGTAAGTTACGTACGAATGTTGGCGTTCCGCAGGGCGCGATGTTGAGCCCCATCTTACCAACCACTAAACGCGCAATTAAAGTTCTTGGAATTCACTCTCGATATCTCTTTAAAGCGGCAAAAACACATGGGGGAGTCGGCTAGCGGACCATCTACTGCGCTGTTTACCATCAGGAGTGCGAAGCATATTAGGATACAAGAATATTTGGTGATTTCAACTCCCCTTGTTGGGAGGTGCTTTCCTGGGCTGCATTCGAAAAAGCGCAAACAATTTTATTAATTACAGAAATTAAACTATACATACGTGAAAGCTATCTTCATAAAAAAGCAAAAAAAGGTCATGGCAACAACACGCGGTGTTCCCAAGCGGTCACCCATCCAAATACTAACCGCGCCCGACGTTGTTTGACTTCAGTGATCGGACGAGAAAGAAAGAAAGAAAGAAAAGACGTTTATTAAATTTGTTACAGGTTAAACTACAATAATGCATCGAGTTTATATAGCTGCGGCTTTGAATTTGCCTATACAATTTGTATTTACAATTCAGGTTTTATTTATTATCGGTGAAGGACTGCAGATGCGGTGTGGGCCATGCCTCCAGGCGCAAATCGTCTGCGGATGGCGGCGTTGCTGGTACGGTTGCGGTCTATGCGGTCGTTCGGTTTGGAATTTGTGGCGTGAGGAAAAAGCTTCCAAAAAACCTCACTTGCGTGGTCGGTGGGAGCTATTCGCTGGTTTTCGGCTGCGGTGATAATCGGACGAGAACTGGTCTTTTCAACGTGATATGGTCGTTGCCGATATTTAATACGCCAACGTAGGTTCATACCTTTCCAATTGATTACTAGTGCAGCTGACAGAATGGGAAAATTCCGACTTCAGTAAGTTACGTACGAATGTTGGCGTTCCGCAGGGCGCGATGTTGAGCCCCATCTTACCAACCACTAAACGCGCAATTAAAGTTCTTGGAATTCACTCTCGATATCTCTTTAAAGCGGCAAAAACACATGGGGGAGTCGGCTAGCGGACCATCTACTGCGCTGTTTACCATCAGGAGTGCGAAGCATATTAGGATACAAGAATATTTGGTGATTTCAACTCTCCTTGTTGGGAGGTGGTTTCCTGGGCTGCATTCGAAAAAGCGCAAACAATTTTATTATTTACAGATATTAAACTATACATACGTGAAAGGTATCTTCATAAAAAAGCAAAAAAAAAGTCATGGCAACAACACGCGGTGTTCCCAAGCGGTCACCCGTCCAAGTACTAACCGCGCCCGACGTTGTTTGACTTCAGTGATCGGACGAGAACTGGTCTTTTCAACGTGATATGGTCGTTGCCGATACTTAATACGCCAACGTAGGTTCATACCTTTCCAATTGATTACTAGTGCAGCTGACAGAATGGGAAAATTCCGACTTCAGTAAGTTACGTACGAATGTTGGTGTTCCGCAGGGCGCGGTGTTGAGCCCCATCTTACTAACCACTAAACGCGCAATTAAAGTTCTTGGAATTCACTCTCGATATCTCTTTAAAGCGAAAAGTACACATGGGGGAGTCGGCTAGCGGACCATCTACTGCGCTGTTCACCATCAGGAGAGCGAAGCATATTAGGATACAAGAATATTTGGTGATTTCAACTCTCCTTGTTGGGAGGTGGTTTCCTGGGCTGCATTCGAAAAAGCGCAAACAATTTTATTATTTACAGATATTAAACTATACATACGTGAAAGGTATCTTCATAAAAAAGCAAAAAAAAAGTCATGGCAACAACACGCGGTGTTCCCAAGCGGTCACCCGTCCAAGTACTAACCGCGCCCGACGTTGTTTGACTTCAGTGATCGGACGAGAACTGGTCTTTTCAACGTGATATGGTCGTTGCCGATACTTAATACGCCAACGTAGGTTCATACCTTTCCAATTGATTACTAGTGCAGCTGACAGAATGGGAAAATTCCGACTTCAGTAAGTTACGTACGAATGTTGGCGTTCCGCAGGGCGCGATGTTGAGCCCCATCTTACCAACCACTAAACGCGCAAATAAAGTTCTTGGAATTCACTCTCGATATCTCTTTAAAGCGGCAAAAACACATGGGGGAGTCGGCTAGCGGACCATCTACTGCGCTGTTTACCATCAGGAGTGCGAAGCATATTAGGATACAAGAATATTTGGTGATTTCAACTCCCCTTGTTGGGAGGTGGTTTCCTGGGCTGCATTCGAAAAGGCGCAAACAATTTTATTAATTACAGAAATTAAACTATACATACGTGAAAGTTATCTTCATAAAAAAGCAAAAAAAAAGGTCATGGCAACAACACGCGGTGTTCCCAAGCGGTCACCCATCCAAGTACTAACCGCGCCCGACGTTGTTTGACTTCAGTGATCGGACGAGAACTGGTGTTTTCAACGTGATATGGTCGTTGCCGATACTTAATACGCCAACGTAGGTTCATACCTTTCCAATTGATTACTAGTGCAGCTGACAGAATGGCAAAATTCCGACTTCAGTAAGCTACGTACGAATGTTGGTGTTCAGCAGGGCGCGATGTTGAGCCCCATCTTACCAACCACTAAACGCGCAATTAAAGTTCTTGGAATTCACTCTCGATATCTCTTTAAAGCGGCAAAAACACATGGGGGGGGTCGGCTAGCGGACCATCTACTGCGCTGTTTACCATCAGGAGTGCCAAACATATTAGGATACAAGAATATTTGGTGATTTCAACTCTCCTTGTTGGGAGGTGGTTTCCTGGGCTGCATTCGAAAAGGCGCAAACAATTTTATTAATTACAGAAATTAAACTATACATACGTGAAAGCTATCTTCATAAAAAAGCAAAAAAAGGTCATGGCAACAACACGCGGTGTTCCCAAGCGGTCACCCATCCAAGTACTAACCGCGCCCGACGTTGTTTGACTTCAGTGATCGGACGAGAAAGAAAGAAAGAAAGAAAAGACGTTTATTAAATTTGTTACAGGTTAAACTACAATAATGCATCGAGTTTATATAGCTGCGGCTTTGAATTTGCCTATACAATTTGTATTTACAATTCAGGTTTTATTTATTATCGGTGAAGGACTGCAGATGCGGTGTGGGCCATGCCTCCAGGCGCAAATCGTCTGCGGATGGCGGCGTTGCTGGTACGGTTGCGGTCTATGCGGTCGTTCGGTTTGGAATTTGTGGCGTGAGGAAAAAGCTTCCAAAAAACCTCACTTGCGTGGTCGGTGGGAGCTATTCGCTGGTTTTCGGCTGCGGTGATAATCGGACGAGAACTGGTCTTTTCAACGTGATATGGTCGTTGCCGATATTTAATACGCCAACGTAGGTTCATACCTTTCCAATTGATTACTAGTGCAGCTGACAGAATGGGAAAATTCCGACTTCAGTAAGTTACGTACGAATGTTGGCGTTCCGCAGGGCGCGATGTTGAGCCCCATCTTACCAACCACTAAACGCGCAATTAAAGTTCTTGGAATTCACTCTCGATATCTCTTTAAAGCGGCAAAAACACATGGGGGAGTCGGCTAGCGGACCATCTACTGCGCTGTTTACCATCAGGAGTGCGAAGCATATTAGGATACAAGAATATTTGGTGATTTCAACTCCCCTTGTTGGGAGGTGCTTTCCTGGGCTGCATTCGAAAAAGCGCAAACAATTTTATTAATTACAGAAATTAAACTATACATACGTGAAAGCTATCTTCATAAAAAAGCAAAAAAAGGTCATGACAACAACACGCGGTGTTCCCAAGCGGTCACCCATCCAAGTACTAACCGCGCCCGACCTTGTTTGACTTCAGTGATCGGACGAGAACTGGTCTTTTCAACGTGATATGGTCGTTGCCGATACTTAATACGCCAACGTAGGTTCATACCTTTCCAATTGATTACTAGTGCAGCTGACAGAATGGGAAAATTCCGACTTCAGTAAGTTACGTACGAATGTTGGTGTTCCGCAGGGCGCGGTGTTGAGCCCCATCTTACTAACCACTAAACGCGCAATTAAAGTTCTTGGAATTCACTCTCGATATCTCTTTAAAGCGAAAAGTACACATGGGGGAGTCGGCTAGCGGACCATCTACTGCGCTGTTCACCATCAGGAGAGCGAAGCATATTAGGATACAAGAATATTTGGTGATTTCAACTCTCCTTGTTGGCAGGTGGTTTCCTGGGCTGCATTCGAAAAAGCGCAAACAATTTTATTATTTACAGATATTAAACTATACATACGTGAAAGGTATCTTCATAAAAAAGCAAAAAAAAAGTCATGGCAACAACACGCGGTGTTCCCAAGCGGTCACCCGTCCAAGTACTAACCGCGCCCGACGTTGTTTGACTTCAGTGATCGGACGAGAACTGGTCTTTTCAACGTGATATGGTCGTTGCCGATACTTAATACGCCAACGTAGGTTCATACCTTTCCAATTGATTACTAGTGCAGCTGACAGAATGGGAAAATTCCGACTTCAGTAAGTTACGTACGAATGTTGGCGTTCCGCAGGGCGCGATGTTGAGCCCCATCTTACCAACCACTAAACGCGCAAATAAAGTTCTTGGAATTCACTCTCGATATCTCTTTAAAGCGGCAAAAACACATGGGGGAGTCGGCTAGCGGACCATCTACTGCGCTGTTTACCATCAGGAGTGCGAAGCATATTAGGATACGAGAATATTTGGTGATTTCAACTCCCCTTGTTGGGAGGTGGTTTCCTGGGCTGCATTCGAAAAGGCGCAAACAATTTTATTAATTACAGAAATTAAACTATACATACGTGAAAGTTATCTTCATAAAAAAGCAAAAAAAAAGGTCATGGCAACAACACGCGGTGTTCCCAAGCGGTCACCCATCCAAGTACTAACCGCGCCCGACGTTGTTTGACTTCAGTGATGGGACGAGAACTGGTGTTTTCAACGTGATATGGTCGTTGCCGATACTTAATACGCCAACGTAGGTTCATACCTTTCCAATTGATTACTAGTGCAGCTGACAGAATGGCAAAATTCCGACTTCAGTAAGTTACGTACGAATGTTGGTGTTCCGCAGGGCGCGATGTTGAGCCCCATCTTACCAACCACTAAACGCGCAATTAAAGTTCTTGGAATTCACTCTCGATATCTCTTTAAAGCGGCAAAAACACATGGGGGGGTCGGCTAGCGGACCATCTACTGCGCTGTTTACCATCAGGAGTGCCAAACATATTGGGATACAAGAATATTTGGTGATTTCAACTCTCCTTGTTGGGAGGTGGTTTCCTGGGCTGCATTCGAAAAGGCGCAAACAATTTTATTAATTACAGAAATTAAACTATACATACGTGAAAGGTATCTTCATAAAAAAGCAAAAAAAAGGTCATGACAATAACACGCGGTGTTCCCAAGCGGTCACCCATCCAAGTACTAACCGCGCCCGACGTTGTTTGACTTCAGTGATCGGACGAGAACTCAATTCAATTCAAAATGTTCTTTATTATCTGATAAAAGGTTACAATGTATTGCGTCACATAGGTTTGTAGCTATTTCTATTTATATTTAAATATTTTTAGCCTATCTGATTACAAATTGTTTATACTGTCTTAAGTTTGTCATGTTTTTTGTTTGATTTTTCTTGTGTTAGGGAAAAATTTCACTGCCGTGACATTAAAAAACCCTTTCGTGTTGTGGGTGTTGTTCTATAAATATTAACAATTGATGCTATGTACAAATAGGGTGTCTATTTACAAATCGTCATTTACATTATTACTTTATTGCAATTCTGGATTGCGTTTAAGATTATTGTTTTGCACTTTTTGGGCACTTTCACTCGCGCACCTGCTTTGTGTTGCGCATGTCGCGAGTCCGCGGCAGCTGAGGGGGTAGTGTGGTAGGGGATATTTAGGAGTCATACTAGGTGTTTCAGTCAGTTTTGCCATAGGCTCGCAAATTCCGCCGGGTATTTGAATTTTCCTATTGGGGCTCTGTTAGTGAGTGTTTTAATTATTTCGCTGTCACTGTCTCTGGTTTTTTTGTAAAATTTCGTTACTATTTTCACCGCATGCGTTTTGAGGTGGTCTATGTTTGTGTTAGCGTGGAGGTCCGCAATGCTTGTATATTTGTCCGCCCCAAGAATCAATCGTAGGCATTTGTTTTGTATTACTTGTAGTTTTGCCCAGCTGGTGTTAGACGTCAACCCCCATGTCTCTACGCCGTACAATAGAGTGGGGCGTATTATTGCCGTGTATATGAGAAGCTTGGTTTGTTGTTCTAAGCCTCTACTTATTAACAGGGGGTACAGAGCCCTAATGGCCGCTCCTGCCTTTTGCGTATTTAAATTTATGCTCTTAATGTGAGCCAGGTGTCTATCTAGATAGACTCCTAGATATTTGATGTCCCTCTTTGCCGCGACCGGGACGTCCCTGACGGATATGATCGTTTTTATGTTATACGGCTGATACCTCTTCGTAAACAGGGCCATTTCCGATTTGGCGGCGTTTATCGTGATGCGCCACTTTTTTGTGTAGCTATCGATTAGAGGGGCGTGCCTTTTGATTTTTTGTGCTGCTGCCTCAGGGTGGAACGATTGCCCGTAAATCAGGGTGTCATCCGCGTAGATTATACTTTTCGTTAGTGCGTGGGCAGGGAAGTCGTGTAGGTATATGTTATATAGCACCGGCCCGAGGCACGACCCCTGTGGGACTCCCGACCGGCTGGGCTTACTGGAGGATCTTACATCTCCCAGCTTGACCTTAAAGCTGCGGTCCTTGAGGTACGATCTGAGTATTTTAGTTAGCACCGGGGGTGTTTTTATTTTTAGTAGTTTGTCCATTAGTCCGTCATGCCATACACGGTCAAATGCTTTTTGTACGTCGATGGCCAGGGCTGCTGTGTGGAGTCCGGTGTTAAATCCCCTGGTAATGTCTGTGACCAGTCGGGATGTTGCGTGTGACGCCCCTGAACCTTTCCTGAACCCAAGTTGGCTGGGGTTCAGAATGTTGTTGTCATCTAGGAAGTTATTTAGGTGGTCAAGGATTATTTTCTCCGCAACTTTCGACAGGGTCGAGAGTAGGGCGACAGGCCTGTAGGAGTCACTCTTGGTCCGATCCTTGCCCGGCTTGTAGACCGGCACGACATCCGCCTCTTTCCATGCCGTCGGAAAATGCCCCAGTTTAATTGCTGCGTTTATAATGTATGTCAATTGTACTACTGCTTTGCGGGGGAGGTTTTTGGCCGCCGCGTTAAAAATACAATCTCTGCCTGGAGCCTTTCGTGCTGGTAGTTGCCTGAGTAGAATGCTGACCTGGGCAGGTGTTGTAAGGAAGGGTAGAGGTTCGTCCGGTGTTAGGTTTAGGTTATCGATGAGGGCGGTCGACTCGCGTGCTAATCTTCCTGTATTAGGGTCTTCTGGGGGTAGGTTGTGGTATGCGTAAAAGCTGTTGGCTAGTTCTTCTGCGATTTCGTTTGGTAGGCACACAGGCCCGGTGGCGGTTCCCAGGTGTAGTGGTTTGTCTTTTTTGCGGGTTAGCTTGCGAGTTATTTTCCATAGCGAGCTCGAACCGGGTTCTATTTTCGCTAGGATGTTTTTCCATTCGCTGTTTTTATATTCTCTGACCCTGTACCTGATCTCGTTGGTGAGTTTATTAACTTCCCTCTTCGTGGACTGTTCTCTGCTGGTTTGATAGCGTCGTCTTGCGATTTTTCTCTCCCGGACCAGTTCAGTGATTTCCGTTGGAAAATTAATGTTATGGTGGTCCTTGATTTTTTTCTTTATTGTGGTGGCTTCAGTGGCTTTATTTATTATGTCCGTTAAAGTGACTACAGTGGCGTCGAGGGCCTGGGAGCTCTCGATGTTGGTTGTTATTTTTAGGTTGTCATTTATGTACTTTCTGAACCTTTTCCAGTCCGTGGTCGCAAAATCGTAGACGGCGATTGTCTCTGTGTTATGCAGCATCGGGCCGAGCTTCATGATCAGGGCGAGGTGATCACTGAGGAGCTCCTCCGTTGTGCTAAGGTCATGTAGCGAGGGAGCGTTCTTGTTAAGAACCAAGTCTATCGTGGATGGTGTTAGGTTTACATTGTAAGGCAGGTAAGTATGGTTGTCAGGGACCTGTACCATTATATTGGCGCTATTGCAGTAATCGTTTAGGATATTTCCATTTGCATTGGGTATGGCATTATTCCATGTAGCGTGTTTAGCATTTAAATCCCCGATCAGCAAGTGCCTCCTGGAGTCCTTAAATATGTTGTCGAGAGCGCCCCTTGAGAGCCTCCCCCTAGGGCTGTTATACATGGAGGTAATATGGGTGCCGTCCGGCAGCTTTAGAGTAACGGATTGTCTCTTGTCTGTTTTGTGGGTTCCAACGGTTATGCAGCGGAGGTCCCTTCTGTAGAAAACAAGAACCCCTCCCTGCCCGTTTCGGCCGTCGCATCTAACCGTTCTGAACCCCCTTTGTTTTGGCGCGTCGCCTTCCTTGATTTTGGACTCGTTGAGGAGCACAATGTGAGTGTCATTCGTGTTTAGGAATAGTTCAAGTTCTAGTCTTTTGCTTTCGTATCCGTCAATATTCCAGTGCAGGATGTTTAGTGTTTTGTGTGTTGCTTTATGGCCTGCCATTTTTTATATTTTCGTTAAACGTGTTTGCCGCGTTGATGTAATCGAAAGGACTCTCAGCCCTGAGTAAATTACCGTGGAACTCTTCTAGTTGTTCGGCCAGCCAGTCGATGTCGTGTGTGTTGTTAATTTTATCTATTATTTTAGCAAGTCTGTCCCAACCGTTTAGGCCCTGGACACCATTTTTATATTGGATTTCCGGGTTCCTTGTTGAGTCGTTAATTTTAGTGCTCTCCGGGGTGTTTCTCCCAGAGTTTCCAGCTAGGGGGAGCGGAGGGAAGTTGCTGTCGTCTACTGGTGGCGCTTCTAGTCCGCTCTCTGGGTTTATTGATGTTTTCCTCCAAGGATTTACCCTCGGGACAGGGGCAGGGGCGTACTTTGTGGTATTTTGGGTTTTTTGTTTGTTGCCGGCCTGTTGCTGGTTTTTTATTTTTTCCCTATACTGTATATGAGCTACGCATTCTTGGGAATTTGCCGGATGCGCTCCGTTACAGTTCACACATTTAGCGGCGGTCTTGTTAGTTTTGGTGCATGTGTGTGTGGCATGCTTTTCTGCGCACTTTAGGCAATTATAATTTGCATAGCAATTCCCAGCTGTATGTCCCCAGCGCTGGCACTTCCTGCATTGGATCGCTGTGCGCTTGCTCTTGTACCATTCCCATTTAACTAAGGTATGGAACATGAACTTATGATCTCTATTGAGGGTTGTTGGGGTGTGCCCTTGCTTGAGGATTATCATAAATAGAGGGTACTTTGTCTTCTTCATTTTGAAGACATTGATAGGCTCTATTTTGCGGTCATCGAGCTCTTCTTTTAGCTCGTCTATATCCGTGTCGTCGGGGAGTCCATTTAGAACGAAGGCTTTTGTTTTTACATCCTTGGGCGTGTATGTGTAAAAGTCAAGTTTGCCTTGGTACATTTTTATGTAGGCTTGCCGGTCAGCGTTTTTGTAAAAGTGTATTTGCGTCTCGTTGTTAATGTACCTTATGTGGTATTCGTTGGTGATGGTGTTTAGTTGGGGCACCAGGCATTTGTGTTCCATCTTTTTAGGGATGAATATGGGAGGTGGGGTTGGTGTTTTGGGTTTAGGAGTATTTTTGGAGGGTTTTGCTGCCGCGGACTCACCTGAGCTGTCGCTGGCGGCGTCTTCCTCCTCTACCAAGTCCTGTAGTGGGCTGAATCTGTTATTGTCTGAGTTGGGGGGGGTGGTCGGCCGGGGGCGACCATATCGCTTCCTTCTGGGTGTCGTCTTCTGCTTTGTCTGGTTATCCGCAGAGGAGCTGGAGAACGCTTCCCCGTCGGATAGCCGGTCTGAGTTCGGCGAATTCCTCTTTTGCTTGTATCTCCCGACCTTCGTCATTGCGGCTGGGATTGGCTGGCAGCGCGGGCCTTAGCCCCGCCAGCGTTAAGGAGATACTTTTCTCGGCGAATCCGGATCGGTTTCTCCTGAAGCCACGCCCACTGCAGCCAATGGTGAGTCGGTTGCTGTTATTCTCGGAATCTATCGACGGTTGGAATAACGGTCGTGTCCGTTGGTGAATTTGGCGCGCAGAATGTTTTGGCGCGCAATTCCTTTGGGGATGCTACGTGGTTACCCCTTTTTTCGGGGGCTTGTTTCCTTCGACTGTTAGTATCGAGATACTCGTGGAAAAATAGATGGGTTAATCTTCTTTCCTATACTTCCGGTACTCTATGCGGAGAGCCGGTAAAAACACGTCCTCACTGCACGGAGGTCAGACGAGAACTGGACGAGAACTGGTCTTTTCAACGTGATATGGTCGTTGCCGATACTTAATACGCCAACGTAGGTTCATACCTTTCCAATTGATTACTAGTGCAGCTGACAGAATGGGAAAATTCCGACTTCAGTAAGTTACGTACGAATGTTGGTGTTCCGCAGGGCGCGGTGTTGAGCCCCATCTTACTAACCACTAAACGCGCAATTAAAGTTCTTGGAATTCACTCTCGATATCTCTTTAAAGCGAAAAGTACACATGGGGGAGTCGGCTAGCGGACCATCTACTGCGCTGTTCACCATCAGGAGAGCGAAGCATATTAGGATACAAGAATATTTGGTGATTTCAACTCTCCTTGTTGGGAGGTGGTTTCCTGGGCTGCATTCGAAAAAGCGCAAACAATTTTATTATTTACAGATATTAAACTATACATACGTGAAAGGTATCTTCATAAAAAAGCAAAAAAAAAGTCATGGCAACAACACGCGGTGTTCCCAAGCGGTCACCCGTCCAAGTACTAACCGCGCCCGACGTTGTTTGACTTCAGTGATCGGACGAGAGAGAGAGAGAGAGAGATTTGAATTCTTTTATTGTTTCAACTTTTTATGTATTACAGTTGTATTACATTTATATATTTTCATTTTTAAGATTTTCCTCTCGCAATGGCGAGTTACAATCTAAGTGTATAATTTTTATATTTCAATAATATATCGTATTCGTTAATTATCAATAACACAAATAAAAAATTAATGGATGTGTTCTTCTTCGATATCGAATCCGCTGTTGCCGGGCCTCTTGGTGGAGGGAAAAATGTCTAAAAACCCTCGTCATTTCTGGTTGGGGGGGGGGGTGGAGGGGCTAGTATGCGCCCGATGAGTCCAGTTTGATGGTACTGTGCTTCTACAGATCCTCTTCGTAGATCGGCAGGTGACTATACGGTAGCTTGTGCCGTATAGCTTGCCTTCTCGTGTTTGTAATACCCCTGACCAGGGGATTGGGGTGTTGCGTTGTACGGTTGTAGAAACCTATGGCCGTCTTCTTGACCCTTGCCGCGATCGTCGGGACCCCGGTAGCTTCGTGGAGAAACTCCTGCCGCGTTCGGATTCCTCGACCGAGAATTATCCTGAGGCATTTTTTTGCGCTGCCTGTAGCATACGAACGTGCCTTCGTGCAACGTTCGCCCAGATCGGACGAGAACTGGTCTTTTCAACGTGATATGGTCGTTGCCGATATTTAATACGCCAACGTAGGTTCATACCTTTCCAATTGATTACTAGTGCAGCTGACAGAATGGCAAAATTCCGACTTCAGTAAGTTACGTACGAATGTTGGTGTTCAGCAGGGCGCGATGTTGAGCCCCATCTTACCAACCACTAAACGCGTAATTAAAGTTCTTGGAATTCACTCTCGATATCTCTTTAAAGCGAAAAGTACACAGGGGGGAGTCAGCTAGCGGACCATCAACTGCGCTGTTCACCATCAGGAGTGCGAAGCATATTAGGTTACAAGAATATTTCGTGATTTCAACTTTCCTTGTTGGGAGGCGGTTTCCTGGGCTGCATTCGAAAAAGCGCAAACAATTTTATTAATTACAGAAATTAAACTATACATACGTGAAAGCTATCTTCATAAAAAAGCAAAAAAAGGTCATGGCAACAACACGCGGTGTTCCCAAGCGGTCACCCATCCAAGTACTAACCGCGCCCGACGTTGTTTGACTTCAGTGATCGGACGAGAACTGGTCTTTTCAACGTGATATGGTCGTTGCCGATATTTAATACGCCAACGTAGGTTCATACCTTTCCAATTGATTACTAGTGCAGCTGACAGAATGGGAAAATTCCGACTTCAGTAAGTTACGTACGAATGTTGGCGTTCCGCAGGGCGCGATGTTGAGCCCCATCTTACCAACCACTAAACGCGCAAATAAAGTTCTTGGAGTTCACTCTCGATATCTCTTTAAAGCGGCAAAAACACATGGGGGAGTCGGCTAGCGGACCATCTACTGCGCTGTTTACCATCAGGAGTGCGAAGCATATTAGGATACAAGAATATTTGGTGATTTCAACTCCCCTTGTTGGGAGGTGGTTTCCTGGGCTGCATTCGAAAAAGCGCAAACAATTTTATTAATTACAGAAATTAAACTATACATACGTGAAAGGTATCTTCATAAAAAAGCAAAAAAAAAGGTCATGGCAACAACACGCGGTGTTCCCAAGCGGTCACCCATCCAAGTACTAATCGCGCCCGACGTTGTTTGACTTCAGTGATCGGACGAGAACTGGTCTTTTCAACGTGATATGGTCGTTGCCGATACTTAATACGCCAACGTAGGTTCATACCTTTCCAATTGATTACTAGTGCAGCTGACAGAATGGGAAAATTCCGACATCAGTAAGTTACGTACGAACGTTGGCGTTCCGCAGGGCGCGATGTTGAGCCCCATCTTACCAACCACTAAACGCGCAATTAAAGTTCTTGGAATTCACTCTCGATATCTCTTTAAAGCGGCAAAAACACTTGGGGAGTCGGCTAGCGGACCATCTACTGCGCTGTTTACCATCAGGAGTGCGAAGCATATTAGGATACAAGAATATTTGGTAATTTCAACTCTCCTTGTTGGGAGGTGGTTTCCTGGGCTGCATTCGAAAAAGCGCAAACAATTTTATTAATTACAGATATTAAACTATACATACGTGAAAGGTATCTTCATAAAAAAGCAAAAAAAGTCATGGCAACAACACGCGGTGTTCCCAAGCGGTCACCCATCCAAGTACTAACCGCGCCCGACGTTGTTTGACTTCAGTGATCGGACGAGAACTCAACTCAACTCAACTCAACAAAATCTTTATTGATAAACAATAGATTACAATAAAAGAATTACAATTATTGTGTGTATCATGTATGGTATTACAATTTGCCTATACTATTACGTATTTACAATTGTGCTTTATATATATTCAATAATTGATACATTTGCGGTTCGTGACTGCTTTTGCGCGAGAAATCGGCGCTTCGCGCTTTCTTGTCTTCATTGGCGGCGGGCTGGTGTTGCTTTGATTAGGTGGAGGAAAAGGCTTCAAAAAACCTCCTTCGTTTGCGTGGTGGTATTTACAGGGGGAACCTGTTGCGGCGGTTGCTATAGATCTTGGTGATTAAAGAGATCTAGATGTTCGTATGGAAGGCGGTGTTTGCGGCGGTGTCTTCTGGTGCTGGTAATGTTCCAAACAAGTCGATTAGGGTGAGTGGTGGTTTTATCGTAGAATTTGGTGGCCAGGTGCCTCGCATAGTCCTGGACCATGGGTATCCCGGCCTCGGCATGGAGCGCTCTGATGGACGTGTAGCGGCCCCTTCCCAGCATCAGTCGGAGACATCGATTTTGCATTACTTGTAACTTTTGGATATTCGTTTTGGTGGCGTTGCTCCAGAGCGGTGCTCCGTAGGTGTAGATGGGGCGAAGTACGGTTTTAAATAATAAAAGTTTGATTTCTCGGGTGGCGGCTTTGTTGATCATTATGGGGTATATGGATTTAATAGCTGAAGCGGCATTACGAGTGAGTTGAATGATGTGTTGTCGGAAAGTTATTCGTTGGTCGAGGGTGACGCCGAGATGTTTGACTGTTTCTGTTGGTGTGATAGGGGTGTTTTGAATATAAAGGATGTTCGGGGTGCGGATTGGTTGTGTCCTTTTTGAAAAAATTATTAGAGAGGTTTTTCGAGGGTTCAGCGTGAGCTTCGCGTTGGTGGCATGGTTTAGTAGCCGGGGCACGTGATTTTTTAACTTGTGTAGGGCGATGAGTGGGGTGGAGGCGTGGGCGTAAATCGCGGTATCATCCGCAAACATCGCTAGGTCGGTGCTTGGAAAGGTGGGGGTATCGGCAACGTAGATGTTGTAGAGCGCGGGTCCTAAGACCGAGCCCTGGGGTACACCTGCTGTTACGGGTCTGGGGGTAGAGAGTCTCCCTCGGACGCCGACTCTCAAGGATCTGCCCTGGAGGTAGGACCGAATGAGGTTGATGATGGTCACTGGGAAGCGATGATGGATCATCTTGACGAGGAGTCCGTTGGTCCACACTCTATCAAACGCCTTCTCGATGTCCATCACCATAAAGGCGGTGTGGCGGCGGCGATTAAAGTGGTTCACTACGTCACTGACGATTCTGGCCACTTGATGGATGGTGCTGTGACTGTCCCTGAACCCGAACTGATGTTGCGGTATGATGTCCAATTCTTCCGTGATGGTTTTGACGGTTCGATGTATAACCTTTTCGGCGACTTTGGAGATGGTGGACAATAATGAAATGGGACGGTAGCTGTCAGGGCAGTGTAGAGATTTGCCGGCTTTGTGGATCGGTATGATTGTAGGCATTTTCCATGCGGTTGGGAAGTGTTGGAGTTTCAGGATGGCATTAATGATTTGGGTCAGTTGTATGATGGTCTTGCGCGGGAGATTTTTAAGATAGGGATTAAGTATCTCATCAGGACCAGGTGCCTTGCCGTTCGGGACAGTTCGGAGTAGCCTCTTCACTTTCTTCGGGGTTGCCAGGTAGGGAGCGCAGTCATCTGGTGACGGCCGTGGAAGGGTGTCGAAAGCCGCCAAGGTGTTGCCAATTGTGCGTTCCAGTTCCGGATCCACAGGTGGGGTTTGGTGAAATTTGTGTCGACAGAGCCATCCGCGTTCTCCAGCCGATCCAGCGGCAAGCGTGTCTTGCGCAGGGCCTTGGTTAGGCGCCAGACTGATCCATCCTGAGGCTTGATGTTTTTGAGCTTCCTGGCCCAAATATCATTTCTATGTTTAATGATCATGTGCCGGATGGCATTGGTCAGCGAGTTAATTTCCCTTTTAGTCACTGCGTCTCTGTGGCGTTGATGTCGTCTTCGTAGCGCATTCCTTTGGGTGATAAGGCTGCTGATTTCCCTAGGTAGCTTCTCTGGTCGCGTCGGGTCTATGACTTTCATGGGGATGGCCTTGGATGCCGCCTTCTGGATGTTGGATGTGATGGCAGCTACCTCGGCTTCCAGCTCCTCGGCGGTTGAAATGTTATGATTGATAATGGTGCGCTCGTTCAAGGATTCCCTAAACGCTTTCCAGTTGGCTCTTGCCAGGTTGGGGAGGACGCGACGCAGATCTCTTCCATTGACTTGCCCTAGGGAAAAGACAATCGGGAGATGGTCCGAGGGTAGTTGTTGGGTGTGGAGATCGAGATTGGAGGTGATATTTTTAGTGATGATTAGATCTATTGTAGTTGGTGTTGTTCCGTTGGGGGGATAGTGAGTATGGACGTCTGGGTAATGGGGGATGAGGGAGTTAAGGGAGGTGTAGTTATGAAGCATGCGGCCATTTCGGTTAGGGATATGGCAATTCCACTCCTGATGCCTAGCGTTCAGGTCACCGCCAAGTATCACCCTCTGCCCCAGGGAGAACAGGACATCCAATTGGTCGGCTCGGAGTGTTCTTCTCGGGCTATTGTAGTAGGCGATGACGTGGGTGCCACCTGACAGCTGAATGGCTACCACATCCGCTTCACCAGCAGGGGCGCCTGTCTGGACCCTGCGGTAGGGAATGCGCCTGTTGATTAGGATTGCCGCGCCTCCTTGGCCGTTCGCCCCATCCTTCCTTTCGGTAGTGTACCCCCTGATTGAGAGCCTGTTTGTAGGTAGCAGTTTCGTCTCATTTAGCAGAGCAATGTCAATTTCGTGTGTCGACAAGAAGTTGATGAATTCGGCTAGTTTATTGGTGATTCCATTTGCATTCCAGAGAACTAGTTTAGCCATGAACGATGCTCTCAATATTAAATTCATTTATGGCTACTATTAAGTCCAGGGTGGAGGCACCCGCCTTCAGCTTCTTAAGCATCGCCCGAAGACGACCCACTAACCAGTTAAGGTCTACGATTGCGTTAATTTCTTTTAGTAGTCCGTTTATTTCCGACAGGTGCCGAAGGTCAGTGTTGAGTGCGTTACTCGACTTTGGTAGCAGTGCCGTTTCGGATTCCTCCGCGTCCGAATCGGAGACGGAGTGCTCGGTGCTTGCAGACGGAGCCCGGGATCGACGTGGATTCCGTAGTGGCGGAAATTCTTCACGCTGAGATTTGTTGCTAGGGCCCCTTCTGGGGGCTGGCCTGTTGCCGGAGCTGTGGGCCCGGCTATTGGCTAGATCTTCGTGCCAGGCATTCGTTGCAGGGGGTGGGGCAGGGACATATTTAGGAGGAGGTGGTTGCGTCCTCTTCTTCTGCTTTTGTTGCCTGTCACGGATTAACTGCACGTACACGGGGCATTCTGCGCTTGAGGCGGGGTGGTCCCCTCTGCAGTTACAGCATAAAGCCGGCGTCGTTCTCGGTTTGGTGCAGGTAAAGGAGCGGTGCGGGCCAGCGCACTTGACGCACCTAGTTATTCCGTAGTGGCAATTCAGGGTCGCATGCCCCCAGGTCTGACATACTTTACACTGAATGGCCTCTTTTTTACTGCGATAAGGCTGGTACGTTCTATGTATCTGGCCGAGCTATTGAGAACTGCCAGTGTGACGTTCTTCGGGACCACTATCATATAGGTCGGGTATTTAGTCCTATTCATCTTGCTAACGGAGGTGGTAGGCACTCCGAGGTCGTTCAGGGCATGTTTGAGATCGCCAGTTTCAATGTCATCGTCTAGCCCCGTCATGACATAAGCCACCGTTCTCTCGTTCTTAGGAGTGTAGGTATGAAATGGTAGTTTGTTTTTGAATTTATTAACAAAAGTTTTGTAGTGATGTATGCTTTTAAATTGTAGAAGCGTGTCCTGTTTTGTAAATTGGAAGTAGAAGTGGCTAGTGATAGCTTCTACTTCCCGGCGCAGATGCTTAAGGTCTGCCCCTAAGCGGGTTGGGAAGACAATAGGCGGTGGTCGAGCGGGCTTCGCTTCCGTCGCGTCCTCGGTCCCTTGCATAGGGACATCGTTGACGGAGGGTTCGCTGCCGGCGTCGCTGTGGTCTTCTTGTTCCTCGGCGTTCGGTTCATTCGTATCCATGTCTCCGTCCGCGAGAGCGAGAGCTCCAAAGCGGTTGGATACGGACACGGAAAAGCGGTCCACCCACGTCGTCCTCGGAGGCGTGATCGGCGGTGGAGTTGTTGGGGTTTCCACCAGGGTGCCAGTGGTGGCGGTACCAGAACCGACGCTCGGCGTCGCGACGCTCGGCGTCGAAGTTGGTGAAAATTCGCCTATGGGCTGATCCATCGTTCCTGGGTCGGAGGGCGTCGCGACGCCCGGCGTCGAAAGTTGAAAGTTGCTTCCTGGGGTGCAGAACGGCGTTTGGAGTGGTTCCGGCGAAACGACGCCAGGCGTCGGTGTCAAGACGCCAGGCGTCGAAAGTTGAAAGATGCTTCCTGGAGTGCAGAACAGCGTTTGGAGTGGTTCCGGCGTCGCGACGCCAGGCGTCGGTGTCAAGACGTCAGGCCTCGAGGGGGTTAGCGCCGGCTGCAGCTCTGATGAGGACCGTCGCGACGCGTCGCGGGTGTTAAAATGTCCCTTAACGTCTTGTTCTCGGAATATTTTGCCGACTTTGATCGCCAACGTCGGTATACTGTCGACGCTAGAGTTCGAGCACTCAGACTCGTCGCTATCTTGATGATGACGCGGGGCACCTTTAGTCAGGGATTTAACGTTCGACATGCGGTTCTAAAGGCGCAGAAGCACAAACACAACACAAACACACGCACTCCCGGGCAACGCCACCGGGAGGCAAGCACAACCCGCCGTCTACACGAACGCTGTAGCGACGGGCCGGCAAAAGGGACAACACGAACGAAAAGAACACACAAATAATCACACTAATAAACAAGGCACGAGGAGCTCACTAAAAACACGTCTGCATGCGACGGCTGTTCGAATGCGACTGGGACGAGAACTGGTCTTTTCAACGTGATATGGTCGTTGCCGATACTTAATACGCCAACGTAGGTTCATACCTTTCCAATTGATTACTAGTGCAGCTGACAGAATGGGAAAATTCCGACTTCAGTAAGTTACGTACGAATGTTGGTGTTCCGCAGGGCGCGGTGTTGAGCCCCATCTTACAAACCACTAAACGCGCAATTAAAGTTCTTGGAATTCACTCTCGATATCTCTTTAAAGCGAAAAGTACACATGGGGGAGTCGGCTAGCGGACCATCTACTGCGCTGTTCACCATCAGGAGAGCGAAGCATATTAGGATACAAGAATATTTGGTGATTTCAACTCTCCTTGTTGGGAGGTGGTTTCCTGGGCTGCATTCGAAAAAGCGCAAACAATTTTATTATTTACAGATATTAAACTATACATACGTGAAAGGTATCTTCATAAAAAAGCAAAAAAAAGTCATGGCAACAACACGCGGTGTTCCCAAGCGGTCACCCATCCAAGTACTAACCGCCCCCGACGTTGTTTGACTTCAGTGATCGGACGAGAACTCAACTCAACTCAACTCAAAAGAACTTTATTATTAAGGAAAGATAATACATAATATAACTACGTAGTGAATACATGTGTGCTGACTGAATTTACCTGGGTCGGTACCCTTACAATTCTAATATGAAAAAATTAAAACAAGAAGTTAATTGCAAATGTGATGATTGTGGTTCACGGGCTAAAACAAGAGAATAAATAAAAACAACTGCCCGTGAAACCGTATACAACAAATCCGGTGGGGTGGGATAGTGAAATTAAAATTTTGCAGGGGAAAAAATTTTAAAAAACCCCTTGTCCGATTCCGATATTACGCGGTGTCCGTGTCTGGTGTCCTAGTTATCCGGGAAGTCCTGGTGGTATAGCGGCAGGTGCTGGTAGGGGAGGCGGTGCTTCCCAACAGTCCTGCGTGCTGAGGTAATTCCCCGGATAAGAGGGTTGTCGTGTGTCGTCGTTTTCCTGTAAAATCTGTCCGCATTCGTGCGGGCGAAGTCTGCTATGGTCTCGATGTTGGCATCTTGATGGAGTTGGCGGATTGGCGTTCGACGTCCTTTACCCAAGGCCAGTCTCAGGCACTTGTTCTGCATGACTTGTAGTTTGGACAAATTGGTCCTCGAAGCGATACTCCACAATGGTGCCCCAAAGGTGAGAATGGGGCGCAGCACTGTCTTGTAGATGGTTAGCTTGTTCTCTCTCGTCGTCCGGGGATTGACTAGGATAGGAAACAGCTTCCTGATGGCGTCGGAGGTCTTCCTCACGTTGAGCTGGATGTGACCCCTCATGGTCAGTCGTTGGTCCAGCTTTATTCCAAGATACCGCACTGAGGGAGATGGTGGTACTGGTACGTTAAGGAATTGTAGGTTATACGGAAGGCGGATGGGGATGGTGCGTTTTGTAAGAATGATCATAGTGGTTTTGATAGCGTTAGGAGTGAGTTTCCACTTGCGTGTGTACCTCTCGAGGGAAGGGATCTGGCGGTGGAGCTTTTGGACAGCGGTGAAGGGAGAAAAGGAAGAAGTGTACAGTGCGGTATCATCGGCGTAGAGAGCAAGCCTGTGAGGATCGGACTTCGGCGTGTCGGCGATGTAGATGTTATACAGTGCTGGCCCCAGTACTGAGCCTTGTGGAACTCCTGCACCGATTTCCCTTGGTGTTGAAGTGCTGGTGTTGATCTTTACTGCGAAGCTGCGGTTCGTCAGGTACGAAGCAATCACTCTGACTATCGCACAGGGGAACCGGTGGTGGATCAGCTTGTAGAGGAGCCCATTTGTCCAAACTCTGTCGAACGCCTTCTCCATGTCGATGAGTACAAAGGCCGTGTGTTGTCGTCTGTTAAATCCTTGAATTGCGTCAGAAGCCAATCTAGCAACCTGGTGGTCGGTGCTGTGTCCAGTTCGGAAGCCAAATTGTTCGGGAGGAATGATGTTATGGGAGTCAAGATGGGTATTGATATGGGAGAGGATAACACGTTCTGTTAATTTGGATAGAGCTGGGAGTAGAGAGATTGGGCGATAACTTGAAGGATGAGAAGGATTTTTGTCTGGTTTCAGGATAGGGATGACTTCAACAGATTTCCACTGGGAGGGGAAGTGTTGAAGTTTGAGGATGGAGTTGATAATGTATGTGATCTGGACTAGGGTTTTGCGTGGGATGTTGCGGAGGAGGATGTTTTGGATATGGTCTGGTCCTGGAGCTTTGCGAGGAGAGGACTTCTTGATGTGGTTGGCGATTTTGCGAGGAGTGGTTAAGAGGTTGAATGCTGAGGAAGGATTGATCGGATGTTGGAGGAAGAATTCGGCCACCTTATTGTTGACTTCTGACTCGGTGTCATCATCGGTAGCGGGAATGTCGTGGTACTTGGCGAAGTTGTCGGCAATCTTGGCGGTCTTGTCCAGGTCCGTGATGGCTATGGAACCGTCAGTGTCCACCAAGTGTCGGATGGGTTGAAAAGGTTTCCTCAACGTCTTGGTCAGCTTCCAGATGGATCCGTCCCGGACGTTTAGTTCGGCCAGGCGGGCGGCCCAGGTGCTGTTGCGATGATCGCTGATCAACCGCTTGATCCTGTTCGTCAGGAGGTTCGCCTGCCTCTTGCTGTCGGGATCCCTGGCTTGTTGGAAGCGCCTGCGGAGTGCATTCCTTAGACATATGAGGTCCACGTTGGTGACACGTTCAACTTCGCCTTCGAGTTCCTCCGTGGAGCTGATGTCGCTGTGGATCGGTCGGGCATCCAGGATGGATCGAAACTGCCGCCAGTTGGCCTGTGCGTAGTCGAGTTTGCGGATACGTGTGGAACTCGCGGAAAGTTCGCCCAATGCGAACAGCAGCGGAAGATGGTCCGAGGGAAGTTGGCCGGTCGTAACGTCCCCCATGTTGGCGATGTTGCTGGTGACGACGAGATCAATGGTGGTGGGTGTGGTACCATTGTACGGGTAGTGGGTGGCAGTATCCGGATGGTGCAGGATGTAGTTCCCGGAGCTGACGAACGCGTGGAGCAGACTCCCATTCCGATTCATGTCGTGACAGTTCCAGACCTGGTGGCGCGCGTTGAAGTCCCCCGCGACGACCACCTTGCGACTGAAGGCGAACAGCCGGTCTAGAAGATTCCGGGAGATGCTCTTCCTGGGGCTGTTGTAGTACGACATGATGGTGGTGTTGTCCGCTAATCTGACTGCCACGCATTCAACATCCTGTTGGATGTTTACCCGCACAAATGGTACACCGTCCCTCACCAGGATCGCGACGCCTCCCTGTCCGTTGCGTCCGTCGCGACGTTCCACACTGTATCCGCGCACTCGCAGCCTCTCCTCCTCGCGCAGCTTCGTCTCTTGCAACAGCATCACATCCACGGCGTTGTCGTGGAGGAACTCGATCAGCTCGCCGAGCTTGTTGAGAGCTCGGTCGCAATTCCAGGACGCGCATCTAATTGCTGTGAACAGAACTATCATTATTAAATTCGTCTATCGCCAAGAGGTAGTCTAGACGCGATGAACCCGCGCTTATTTTGTAATATAGATGCCGAAGGTCAGCTGCCAGCTTTTGGAGGTTGACTATTCGGTTTATATTCCTTAAAGTGTTAGATATATCATTAATATATTGTAGGTCCTTCAACTTGTTCTGATTATCCTGTCGGTTGCTGCAACCGGCTGGTTCCGGGATGTTGGGTTCGGCGGCGGGTTCACGGTGTCCTCGCAGAGGGGGAAACTCTTGGCGGTCGGTAGGGGAGGGACTGCGACGACGGGCGTCGTTCTGGCGTCCTGGTTGCGGAGTGGCGGCGGGCTGGCTGGCGTTCCTCCGTTTCCACGCGTTGTGAGCTGGTGGAGGGGCTGGTACAAACCGGGTGGCCTTGTTGCCTTGTTGTCCTTTGCGGGTAGCTCCGGAGGTGGCAGCGCGACGATCCTGTGCCGCTTTCCTATCTTCTAACAGCTTAATGTACACCGTACACGAGGTGCTGCTGGCCGGATGGTCGCCGCCGCAGTTGCAACACTTGGCCGGGACGTCCCTAGATTTTTCGCACTCGTACGAATGGTGTTTACCTGCGCATTTAACACACCTGACGACGCTGTAGTAGCAATTTGCGGTAGCGTGACCCCATAATTGGCACTTTTTGCACTGAATTGCTCCTTTTTTATTATAATGAGGTTCATAAAATACCTTTGTTCGCTGCAGGTACCTTGCCTTTTGATTAAGGTTGCTAATTTTGATGGTGTTAGGCACCACCAACAAAAAAGTAGCATACCTCGTGCCCCTCATCGCGGATACCTGGGTCACCGGGATGCTTAGGTCGGTCAGATCCAGACGAATGTCCTCTGGTTCGGTTTCGTCTGCCAGGCTCTTAATGACGAACGCGTGCGTGCGCTCGTTCCTCCTAGTGTATGTATGGAATTGCAATTGCCCCTTATACGATTCAATGAATCGTCGGTGGTGATCTGCCTCCTGAAATTGTAAAAAAGTATCATCGGGCAACAGGGTGACATAGTATTTGGATGTGATTCCATCCACTAGATTGCGGAACGCCTTATATTCGCTGCCAATGAGCCTGGCAGGGAAACAGATCGGCGGTGGTCGTGGTTCTCTTTTTGTCGCGTTTCCCGTGGAGGTATTCGCGGCTTGGGTGGTTGTCATCGTCGGGTTCGTGGCCCTCGATGTGGGCGGTGCCGTGGCCGGTATTGGAATATGGTCTCGGCCAATAGCAGGACTGGCCTGCTGTGATTTGCCGGCTGGTTCTTGTGGGGGCGTGGTTTGGGTGGGGGAAGCGTCCTCGTCTTCCATGTGCTCCAGTACCTCGAAGCGGTTCTTCAAGCGCACACTGAAAATTTCTAATGGTGAACCCATTTTACGCTTCGTACTTACCTGCGGCGGAGATTCAGGGGACGACGATCTATCCGCAGGAGATTCAGGACGATGTTACAGCTGCGCGGGGGCCGAATTCATGCTTGCGCTGTCGTCGAGGTAGCTGCCGCATTCGCTGTCCGTGGCCGCGGGCTCAGGCGAGAGGATATTGCCCTTGACGTCCTCGTGACGGGCTGTCTTCGCAACCTTCTGTGCCTTGGATGAGTTAGGTTTCCTTGTAATGTCCTTAACATCGCTCATATGCGGACACTGGCACTGTTCCACTACACGATCGCAAGCACTACACAGCACGATCGTAGATGCGCCACTAGTACAGTACATGTACAACTTACCCTTAAGAAAACGGTCCTATCCGTACAAAAACCAAACTATACACTAAAGGCACTAAACACACAGGGAAAACAAAACGTTCTTCGACGGCATAAAGCCGCCGTAGTCGTGAAAAAGGGGAAAAACTTTATACTATGTCGCACAAGCGTTCGTAGAACAAAGAACACAAACACTAACACCGCTGAAGCGATTCGTTTTCGGTACGTGTACACAGGTACCAATACTCGAAGGAGCTCGCACAAAACACGTCCGCACTCTACAGAGGTTGGACGAGAACTGGTCTTTTCAACGTGATATGGTCGTTGCCGATATTTAATACGCCAGCGTAGGTTCATACCTTTCCAATTGATTACTAGTGCAGCTGACAGAATGGGAAAATTCCGACTTCAGTAAGTTACGTACGAATGTTGGTGTTCCGCAGGGCTCGATGTTGAGCCCCTTCTTACAACCACTAAACGCAGGATTAAAGTTCTTGGAATTGCATAGTTAATACGCTGACGTAGGTTCATACCTTTCCAATTGATTATTAGTGGAGCTGACAATAGAAAACTTCGCAATTCAGGTACAAATTATGGTGTTCTGCAAGGCTCGATGTTAAGCCCCATCTTACCAACCAATAAATGCGCAACTAAAGTACTTGGGATTCACTCCCATTATTTTGTTTAATGACATTTTTTCGTATCTGGTATCATAAGGAACGGCGAAGCCAATCAATTGACTCAGTTATTATTAGGTCGTCAAAATATGATTCAAGTCCTTCTATATCTCCAAACAGTTCATATTTTTTTTTTCAATCACCTCAAAAGCAGACGTAATTCCAAAGGGCATTCTTCACCCCTACACTTAGTAGTGGAGGGGGCGGCCCATGCGGCAATGTACAGACTAGTCAGAACGGGGACTGGAGGATACGAGACCCCGTGCCAGAGGGCTTGGTCACCTCGAGCGGGATTCTCCCCACTTCTAAGTCTACCGAGTGACGAGATGGTTAGGAAATTCAGCTTCGAAAAGTTCTTCGTTACGAAGCTGAGCAATAAGAGAGATTGGAAAGGAGAATCCTCCGCCTACTCCCTAAAGGCAAATGCCATTAAATGGTATGTAGACGGTTCCAAAATTGATAAAGGAACAGGTGCAGGGGTATTCGGGCCAGGAACCAAATACTCAGAGCCAATGGGAATATACCCCAGTGTCTTCCAAGCGGAAGTAACTGCGATTGGAAGATGTGCTCAATTGAACCTTGATAGGAACTATCGGAAGCAGAACATTGTGATTTTCTCCGATAGCCAAGCAGCCATAATGGCACTGAGCTCTAACACCATCAGTTCGAAATTAGTCTGGGAATGTCTTGGCAGACTAAACGATCTAGGCAAAGAAAACAAAGTTGCGCTATGCTGGGTACCAGGACACACTGGAATCAGCGGCAACGAGGTAGCTAATCTACTAGCGAGAAGGGCCGCCACAACTTCGTTTGTGGGACCAGAACCGTTCTGCGGCATAGGGATGAGCACCTACAAAAAAGAACTCAAAGACAGGGAGGAGACGCTCAGAGCTTCCCTCTGGGAAAATCTCCCTGGTCTGAGACACTCCAAGATATTCCTTGGAAATTACAGTAAGGAAAGAGCAAAGACCCTGCTAGAACTAAGCAGAAACAGACTACGCACCCTTGCAGGTTTTCTGACAGGGCATTGTCATCTGGGGGAACACATGACAAGGATAGGTCTGAAACAGAATAGTGATTGCAGGTTTTGTGGAGCGGAAGGTGAAAGTCCGGAACACCTAATATCCGACTGCACTGCCATCACAGAAACTCGTACCAACTATTTTGGCAAGGACGTCATAGACGAGGGAGAAATACCCTCCTTGAAACCATCACAGCTACTGCAATTTATTAAAGTTCTTGGACTGGATGGGGAGCTGTAAGTGCGGGCAAACCCTAGCAGCTTACAGCTGATGTAGGGGGGCACAATAGATCGATAGGTCGCGGTGTAATGTTACCCTAATTAGATCTAATCTAATCTAAAGGGCATTCTTAAGAACTTATACCTCACGAAGGGTGTCATAAAAGTAGAAACCTCTGAACTGTCAGAGTCTAGTTCAATTTGCCAATATCCAGTTATTTGTATTTAGGATCTATACATTGTCTTAATTTATTATTGATTTCAAGATCTATTAAGTTTTGCTTCAAGCTATCATGTGGTGTTCTTGGTATACTGTGAATAGGCGTGATTTTGGAAACAACATTATATCTCAATGAAATATGATGTGAACTTTTCCTAAACCTTCGGAAATGGTTTCTCAAATCTGTTTCGTTAGCTTGCTTGGATTGCAGTTCATTTAGTACATTAACTGCTAGGTATGAAGCGTCTTTTCTTAACAAATATGTTTCGTTCTTTGGATTAGTTTGTGTTAAGGAAGTACCGTTCACATTGTAACACAGTGACAATTAATAATAATAATAATAATAATAGAACTTTATTCATAAAGCCAACATTAATTGGATTGATGCGTCAATTTTACATTTAATTTAGTACAATATTTGTACATGTCAATACATTGATAAAGAAAGAAAAACAGACAAGACAGAATACATGAAACATACTTAATTATCATAAAAAAATCTACATACTAAGATATTCGTTAACACTGTAAAAGGCATTCAATGACAAGTAGTCCCTAACTTTTTCTTTAAACATATGAACTGATGAGCAGGTTTTATATGTATAGGGTAACTTATTATATAACTTTGCGCATATGTAGAAGGGGGACTTTTCATGCAGCGATAAATTGTGTCTCGGATAAATGATGTCGTGTACATTTCTTGTGTTATATTGGTGCGGTGTTCTAAACTCGTTGAATTTATGTATGTTTTGCCTAACAAAAGTTAAACACTTGTACACAAAGATGCAGGGGAAAGTAAGACTGTCTTGGTGTTTCTACAGCATCATCGTCATCTTCGTCGTTACATCATTCTATTTCTTCGTCGTCTTCATCTTTTCACCCTTCGTATTGCAGATCAGTCAAAAAGAAACAAATTCTGTCGGCTACGCCATCTTCATTGCCATTGTAGCTTAAATCTAAAAGACTATTACTGCTACCAAATTTGGTAATTTTAATAACTTCATTACATCTTCAGTCTCTGCTACATACTCGAGTAACTCTTTTTCATATCTAAACCCAGAAAAGTTATGTAAAGTTTTCCTTATCTTTCTGGACTCCTCTTCAACACCAAAACAAATAACGTGTAACATCTTAACAGCTTTTAAATTACTATGTGTGATTTGATATTCAATTCTGGTAATATCTCGTAATGTTAGCATGACTTATTTCTCTTATTACAATAAGATTTTAAAGAAGTTTTAACGTCTCAGTAAAATGGTGATCGTTACTCGAATGTATTCCGCAAATATTACTTCAACTCTTAAAGATGCATTCGTTTACACTTCTAATAGCCTAATATAATTTTATACAATAATTACATATAGCAAAATGAATAAAAAGGTCTAGTAATTTGACGACACTACTGATGTATCCTACCTTATTCGTATCGGATGTATAGTGCTTCGTTTTTGCACACGTGTTTGCGACAGTTTGATCGGCTTCGTTTGGACGGTGATGTAATAAGATGTAGAGTAGGTAGCGACGTCTTCTCTCTCACTCGTATTCGGTCAAAATAATTGGACTTTTGCTTCTAATTATTTGCTCTTCTTAATTTTTTAAGGGCCGGTCTTTCAATCTCCTAATAAAGTTCCTAATAAAAGTTATTAGCCGAATAACTGAAATAACTGTCTTTCCACCAACTAATAAAAATTATGTAGGTAATAAGTTTATTCTCCTAAAATGTTATTAACAATGAACAATATTGTCAAAAAACAATATTGACAATAAACAATCTTGACTATAAATAAACAATAAACCCTATAAATAATAGCTGTCGGCCCGGTATTTCAATCTGATAATAAATGTATCGAATAACAATTTAGCTAATAAGTTATAAGGAAGATATATTAGGTAAATAAAAACAGACCATCTTTCAACGAATATTTATTAGGTTAATAGTTATTCGGTGTATTCATAACGCTAGTTTATGTTGGTAATATCCCATAAGGTTTACAGCAAGCAATAAATGACAGCACTATAGAGAAAGAATCTCTTAACAAATTCTTCCTCATTCTAATTGTTTAAACAATTTATATGAGGCTAATACCTATACTGCCTGTCACGATTCCAACGCTAGTGGACAATGTAGGCTACCTATAAGTTTATTTAAAAACGTTTCGGCAACATTTTTTGCCTTTTCCAGTTTTAAGTTTCTCAATGTAAATTTTGAAAATAGTCAACAAAACTTTACGAAAATCCAACTATAATTATAGCTGAAAACGTTTTTTCTTGTGCTCTTTAATGTGGTACATCAAACATAATCAGCAGTACGTTATATATAGCGATCAAGCGTACCCAAACCCTGACGTATTGTTACGGCCATACTCAAATAGAAATTTGACAATACAGCAACAACACTTTAACCCTAGAATGGCACTGTTTAGTGTTGCTTTACTTTGCTTTGACAAATTAATGTAAACTGACGTGAAATAAATGCACGTTTTACGTCGTTTGGTTTTTATTTTACACTACTACATCATGTCATAGCAATAACCACAGCAACAACTCTTACGTCACTACTATGCTAGAATATATATGCGGTAAGTTGGTTACATATAAAACCTGACATGCTTCGATAACTCCCGTGAATGATGAAATGATACAGTTAGTATGTTTGTGTTGATTTATTCTCTTTCACACACAATTGTACATAACAACCAAAATGTAATTATAAAAACCATGTAACGACTGAACTTAAACATTTATTTGTGCTTCCAGAGATGATTCTACTGACAAATGAGAAAATTTTGGCAATATATGTATTTGCGTATGAAGTTGCTCCTGAGAACGTCAGTTTTTTGCAATATAGGTTGATTTTTCCCCAGTTTAATTTGACCATTACAAAGAATATTCCAAAATATTTCCGAACCAATTAATAAATCAATCGTGTTTGATATACTGAAATTTTGATCAGCCAATTCCAGATGTTTTGATAATTCTAATGATTTTTTGTCTATATTTACGAACGGTATTTTTTTCTGTAATTTTTTTCTGATATTAAACAATTTATTTTTCATTCAATTTTGTATGAAAGCCATTAATTCTATTTAACCTTTATTTCTACTTCCCCTGTCATGTGTGTTCGTTTGTTACTCACTCCATAGATAGATATATTCAACTTACGAGGCGTTAATGCAAATTTATCCAAAAGTGCTCGAGTGATAAAATTTGATTGGCTATTTGAATCTAATAACGCTCTTGCCTTATGTGTATTACTTTTCCATTAAATACAAAAACTTCTACTGTGGACAAAAATACATTGGAATTGCTTTGTTGTATAGAATGGTTTACTAATGCCGTAGAATCCTTTTGAATTGCTTCATCTTTTTTGTCACCCTTCGCCTCTTTACTATCTCTATGCAGCAGAGTGTTATGACGTTTATGGCATTGTTTTACGAAGTGACCTGATTTAAGACAATTTACATATAAACCTAATTTTTGAAACTCTACAAATCTCTGATCAGGCAATAATTTTAGAAATTTCTCACATTTAAACAAATAATGCTGATCCTTACAATATTCACACTTTGGTGCAACTGTTGCCATGAATGATACACTTTTCTTTTATGTAAATGACTTATGATTAACAGTATTTTTAGGTGTTCCTTCCGCTATTTCTAAAGCTTAATTTCTCGTTGAGAGAAATTTCAAGAAATTATTTAATGTTGGACGTTTACTAGATTCTAAAGTTGCTACTTTTTCCTGCCGTAACTGTCCCGTACGCCAATCAAACTTACAATTAGTATGAAATAGATATATCAACATGGTATCCCTTTTTTCAACAGGCTCTTTTAACGTTTGTATAAGTAAGTAGGTAACTCTTTAGTAATGGATGTAAATTCGAATAAATGTTTTAAATGAGTATTTAGAATCAGCTGTTTATTTTCGTATCTTCACACTAAAGAATATTATAAATTAATATAAAGGAACGGCTAGGCATAGGCCTCAGCTTCTTACAGGTGACCAAACGGCAGAGGGAACTGGAATAGGGATATATGGGCCTAGAACCAAATATTTCGAAAACTTGGGGATGTACCCAAGTATCTTCCAGGCGAAAATACACGCCATTGAAAGATGTGTCCAGGTCAACATTGACAGAAGCTATGAAAAGCAGGAGATTATCATAATATCTGATAGTCAAGCAGCCATTAGGGCGCTGAGGTCAAACATAATCAGCTCCAAAATGGTTTGGGAGTGTCTACAAAAACTAAACGAGCTAGGCAAAAAGAACAAGGTAACCCTATTGTGGATTCCGGGACACACGGGAGTGGAAGGAAACGAAATAACAGATAATCTCGCTAAGAGAGGTGGCTAGAACACCTTTTGTAGGGCCAGAACCTTTTTGTGGGATAAGTAGCAGCATAACACTGGAGAAACTGAAAAATGAAGTAGAGCAGAGAAAATCCAGGGAATGAGGCAAGCTAAAACTCTTCTGGGTACCTATAACCAGAAGAGATCTGCAGAATGCATCAACCTGAGTAAAAATAATATTCGGATATTGACAGGGATCCTTACAGGCCATTGTAAACTGAACGGACATCTAAGCAGGCTTGGAATAGCGAAGGAAGCCGAATGTAGATTTTGTGGGGAACAGGACGTAACGTCCATCTATCTACTCACAAACTGTGTTGCACTGTGCAACTCAAGGGCGCTGCACCTGGGAGCATGTGAAATCGAAGAGGGAGCCACCTAATCTGGTGCCTTCGGACATTCTGCACTTCTTAAAAGGAATCGGACTGGACGGCCAGCTGTAAATACAGCGAGAAGAGGGGACACAATAGATCTTTTAAGTCGCAGTGTACTATCACCCTAATATCACACATACACATACACATACAAAAAATATTTGCCATTCCTACAGAAAATTCCTGGAACGTATAAGGCCAACAATTGGGAAATTTAATAGAAAACTTTAGGTATATTTTCTAATTTTTGGTAAATTTGCCCTATACATTACTGGAATTTTCTGTAGGAATTGCAAATATTTTTTAGTGTGTTGCCCTTAATAAATTCCAGGCTATTTTATACACTCTAACGATTTGGTAAAATTCCTGTACGGTTTCGGGGCAATTATATTACCCCGAAACCGTACAGGTTGTACCGTACTTGTGCGAGTAAAACTACTTTGATGTAAAAATACACCAAGGAAATTTACTACTAGTGTATGAAAAATACTAAATAAAATAAAATTTACTGGGTAAATTTCTTAATATAAAAAAACCTCCCTAGTAAAAATCGTTTAGCATGGAAATTTCATATGGATCTTTACTATGTATTTAGGAAAATTCCTAAACATACATAAAGGAATTTTGTATAGGAATATCCCTAAAATTTGTAATTTACCGATGAAGTTTTCTACTTGTAGGTATTTTTCCGATACTACTGAAGTTTATAAGTAGGAACATCCATAGCTATGAAAATAGTTTGCCAAGATCATTCCTTTATAACATATACAATTTCTTTTCCATTAAAGTTACACTTCGTATATTACAAATTTTGTTTGCCCTAAATGTGAAAATCTTTAATAAATGGATTTACATTACTTACTTTCCTATTTGCAAATTCCTGTACTATGGATATGCTGATAAGAAAGACATGCCTTTCCACGAGTAAAATGGAGTAAGTATCTGATTTCAACCAAGAAATAGGATTAACATAGACACTGCAATACCATTATAAGTATGTATTACAGATAACTTAACAAATATAAAAAACAATGCTTATAGTAATAACAATAACAATAATACATTTAGATGGTACTCAACTGTTTCATTAAACTTATGACTTTCTTTTTCGCATCAGGATGCGCCTTCATGGTGTAGCGTTGGAAGAACTCCAACAAACAACTAATATTCTTTCATTATTGATATACCTACAAGATCGTGAGCATTGATGAAAAATGAATGCCTAGATATCAATTAGTATCTTAGTATGCAATATGTAATGTCTATAAAATATAGGTTTTAAAATTACCTATTTGAAGAGAATATAAAAAATAAAGTATGAAAATGGCTAACTGTATTATATATATTGTGCATTCGAAAATTGGTAGAAGAAATCATTAATGTTATACTAAGCGTATAATAGTTGTGTGCTTGTTTAGTTGTTTTTCTCGAACTTGAACCAAAATATGTTGCGGTAAATTGCTACCCAAATAAAAAAGTGGACTGTATCTATAATTGTGTTTTATTTTAAAAATTGTTAATAATCTACAAGCACGTTTACAGGAGGTGGCGTGAAACCCCTTTCAGCTTATATTCTTATGTTATGTTTTTTATGCGACGCGTCAAATAAAAACGCGGTAAAAAATGGCTGGCGGGAAATTTCCATTTTGAATCGAAGTGTTGTATGTGCCTAAACACTGATGAACGGCTTATTCCTGCTGCTTGGGATACCTGTTGTCTCGATGTTGCATTTTCAAGCAATGCGACCTGACCTAAGACTTCGACCTTAATATCTTCATTATTGACAACCCGATGAAAATATTTTTTTGTTATGTACAGAGCCCGTTTCTGTAAATGTTTGGATTAATTCCATTACGTACTTGTGTCACACATTTTGACCTGCATGATTTTCTTTAAATAAGCGAGCTGTGGATCTTGCACACCTCCCTCTCATTCTCATAATACAAAGTCACTAATTCCACACGTTCTTGGATAGAATAGACCATATTAATTTATCGTGAATTCACGATTACTAAAAGTAAACTTCATAAAAAACAATGCACTAAAACTAAACACTGCAAACGTCAACTAATACCGTACGAAAGAAGTGTCTAAATCTGAAAACAGAAGTAAAAAAAGTGGAGAAACACGACATTAAAAATGATAGGTGACAAAAATAGGAGCTTGGCTACCACAACAAAATTGCGAGACCCGTCTTCCCTATTAAAATTTTTTAGGTGGGGGCTGCTTCGTCCCCAGGAATGTTTTTACATCGTCAGGCCCGTTATTAAAAGTTGTCCCCTTTGATATGACAATTGACAGGTTTCGGAATTTTATATGAATCACAGCAGGTAAAGAGTTATTTGAGGTGGCTTATTTCAATTGAAATGGCTTATATTATATACGCCAGTTAAAAAAAGGTTGTCGGATATTTTACCCAATTATAGTACTGGTGGAAATAAACAAAAAAATCTTAGTCAACATGGGTCCGCAATTCAACTTTTTTTGAGATATAGTCAATCGACTATATGTCAAAAACATATATTTTAAAATAAAAAAAAACATTTTTCGGTTTTGAGAATAGTTCCCTTTGTCAAACAACTGATTGTGACTTAAAATTAGTTCTGTCAGACATCTGTCATCAGATTATTTATCATTTGCGTCATTTTTGTTTTCAAATTATGCATAAGTACACAAATGCAGAAATGGCCGATATGCATTTTATATACGGTCGTGCGAATGGTAATGCCACTGAAGCACGGCGTATGTATGCCGAAGAATTTCCAAATCGGTTGTTACCGAGTGATAAGATTTTCTCAAGATTTCATATCCGGCTGTCCGAAACTGGTTCATTTAAAATTAATGGTGGTTCTGGTAGACCTAGATCAGTTTCTTCTCCCGCAGTAGAATTAGATATTTTGAGACGGGTAGAAGACAACCCAAATATTAGCACCCGAAGACTTGCCGCAGAACTGAACGTCAGTCATCCTCTCATTTGGAGAATTCTGCGGGAACAGCAGCTCTATCCTTACCACATTAAACGCGTGCAAGTTCTTGCTCCTCTCGATTATGATGCACGTAGGGTTTTTTGTGATTGGGTTTTACGAAAGCTGGCAGAAACTCCTAATTTTGCGACTCAGATTTTATTTAGTGACGAGGCTGGGTTTACAAGAGACGGAATATTCAATTTTCATAACAATCACGTCTGGGCAGATGAAAATCCCCATGCTGTTGTTGAACTGCATCACCAAAACCGTTTTTCGCTAAATGTTTGGCTTGCTATTTTTGGAGACTGTTTAATTGGTCCAGTATTTCTCCCTAATCGTTTAACGGGACAAGTATACTTGGATTTTTTAAGAAATGAATTACCCGTTTTGTTGGAAAACGTGCCACTTTTTAACAGATTAAATATGTGGTTTATGCACGATGGAGCTCCTGCGCATTTTTCCATCGTAGTTAGAAATTTCTTAAATCAAGATTACAACGAGAGATGGATAGGACGGGGTGGACCAACTGCATGGCCTCCTAGGTCCCCTGACCTGACACCTCTAGACTTCTATGTTTGGGGGCATCTAAAACAATTAGTGTACGCACGATCTGTAAACACTTGGGAAGAACTCAGGCAACGAATCGTAAATTGTTGCGAGGAAATTCGGAGGACTCCAGGAATTTTCGAAAGATTGCGTCGATCTTACATAAGAAGGTGTGAAGCGTGCTTAGAAATGAACGGTGGACATGTAGAACAATTTCTTTAGTTTTACTTTAAATAAACATTTGTTTAATTTACATTGCGATCAGAATTTCTTTGAACATTTTTATCCTACTAAAACAAAATGCAATCGACTATATGTCAAGAACAGTTGAATTGCGGACTGTTGACTAAGACTTTTTTGTTTATTTCCACCAGTACTACAATTGGGTAAAATATCCGACAACCTTTTTTTAACACACTCTATTATACACATCGCATAACCGTAAGTAATAGGGCCTTGCATATATTTGGCTTAATTCCGACAAATCGCTGTTAGTATGCACCCAAATCGATCGCAGTAGTTCGAAATGAGACGCCTATATGTATATTATCCAAATCTTATCACTGGTCCATGACATAATAAAAAGTCGGGCATATAGATACGCGATAAATACTCTTTCAACACGTGTTAACGCATGTCTTGGTTGTCATTGAACTTTTAATGGTTGATTCATGTAATTCATACATATGTGTACATGAGGCCATGCACTAAATTATATACTGTACGAAAACAGATTGTATGTATTAAATAGTGATGGGCGCTATGGAATGAACACAATCGAGCAATTCGATAGCGTTCGTGAAGTATTTATTCATGATCGTTATCGAATAAAAATTAGCAAAATGTGACGCGTATTTGTTCCAAAATCGTTCAAACGGGCAGAATTAATAACTAGAGCAGACCACTTTCCGTGCGCGCCATGAGCGCCGATGTGGGGATGACTGTATCGCATATTACTTTAATAGCAGAAAACCAAATGTATATTTAATTATTTCTGATAGAATAAATGTCTTTACTTCTATACTTATATCGGTAACAAGCTCATGTTGCGTCCCTATTCTATCGCATATTCTACTATATTACGAATTACACTCCCATACTGGCGCACATGGCGCGCATTATTTAGAAGGCAAACGTTAACTTATGCCATCTTACAACCTACAGTCACCGACAGAATTGAGTGGGCACAGTATTATATTCTATTATTAATTATTGTTGTTAATTATTGTTTTGTAATATTAGTATGTTTTTGGATATTATTTATGTTTAACTATTTGATCTGCTAGAATATCATATCATTTTGTATATCATTAAATAAGTGTGAGTAAAATTTATAATTTAATTAAAAATCGCTTAGTGTCCACTCAATTCTGTTGGTAACTGTATATAGGAATTATTTGAGCATGCTATCGAGTATTGTTGTCAACATTCTCAAAATGCTAGATGCTGGTATATGTTTTACTTAATTATAGAAAATATAATATAATAATAGGGTCTATATAATATAAATATACTGGCATAATACAAAATTTCTAGATTTAATATATTTTCTTTCTATTACAAGTTCTCTTGATCGTTTTATTATAAACAATAGTAAAGATATTAATGTGATAGTATGAATATGATAATAATTTATGCCTTCATATTGCATATCATAAACGATAGTGAATTATTCAATAGTAAAATTTAATTGATATGACAATCACTAGTATTTAGACATATATTTCTGTACGACCGTGAAGTACTTGCGTAAGGCTTTTAATTTCGAAATATGTAAATAATGGATCATTCTACCAGCATATCAATTATATGAATATATACATCTTTAAGTCGATAATAAATTATTTCCAAGCGTATAAAAATAAAGAAATCGAAATGCAAATATACATGAATATAAAATGCTTATGGTTTTGCACGATTAATTGCTTGGAGTTAATTGAAATCGTAAAATTCAAATTAACCTCAGATTAAGTATCAATTATAATATAATGTCGAATATCAAACTGTATTTATTTATTTTTTTCTTCAATAAGAGTGACTATCGATATTAATCAGAAATATTTTTCTTATTTCCTTGTGTACTCGCTAGAGATATGCCTTCTAATTTACGGATTGACAATTTTTTATTGCGGTCTATGAATGAACTAACCAGTTTTTACCCTGCTATTTCTTTTTCTTCTTCATTAAATTTGTAATTAATACCCAATTACTGTGCTAGCTGGTATGCGATTTGTCGGACTATTTTGATTGTTGGAACAAAACCATGCTTTTGTAGTTTCTTAATATGCGTTTCTATTTTCTGTTCATTCTTTTCTCCTAATGCTGGTATGAGTTGCTGTTCTTAATTTACATTTACTAGGATGGAACTTGTACTTTTGAAGAGTACGATGTACAGAACGGATTGAAATTTCAGTATCCCTGCTAATATCACGGATTAAATTGATATGAGGATTTTCAGCAGCCGCCTCCAGAACTTGCAATTCATTATCTTCGGTCAAAACTGGAAGTTCTCTTTGCCGAACAGTCTCAGTAGTTGTAAATCTATCCAACACTCTTTGAAACGCGTCTGGATTTGGATGCGATCTGCCAGGATACTTCTCAGCGTATATTCGTGACGCCAACAAACAATTTTTGTAACATTCTCCAAGAATAAATAGGTACTATGTCAACCATTTCTTTTTGAGTTTGAAGCATTTTCGTAACATGTTTCTACTATCAGTTTATTATATTTCCTTTTTTGACAATTGCACCGTCATTAAATGCGTTGCGAATTGCGAAATATAAATCACGAAAAACATTTAAATTTGACCATAATCCCATATTATCACTAGCTTTAGCAAAATATGAAAAACCTTATTCTAATTATATTCGAGATATAGGGTTAGACAAGTTTTTTATTCACTATTTTTCTAATATACAGATAAATACTGCTAGAGCGTATTTTAAGAAAGACAAATGTTCATCAATAAGTGTGGATGCTACTGGAGGTCTCGCTAAAAGAATTACTCGGCCAAATGGTAGGTACTTCCGTACCAATATTTCTATATGATATAGTGATAAATGACGGTATTTCTCAATATTCTGCAGGATCCATGGTATCTGAAAAGCATGATAGTGATACCATATTATATTGGTTATCATCTTGGTTAAGGACAATTCAACTTAAGCCTTATCAAATTGTATATGACATGTCTTTAGCTCTTTTGTCAGCTATAATACGTTGTTCTACATCATACAACACTATCAGCGATTGCGTTAATTCCTGCTACAAACTATTAAAACAGTCGCAAAATACGGGAATGCCGCCACAATGTTTTATCAGATGCGACGTTGCTCATTTTATAAAACTTCTGTGTAGATTAAAATGTCTAACTAGAGAAAAAACAGAGTAAGACAATTTTTTATACGTGCAATCGCATTACTTATAAAAGCCATCACCTTGCAAGAAGCTAAAGAATTACTGACAGCTATATTTACAGTGGCAATGAGTCCTACAGAAGGTAATGACTATACCGGTAAAGAAACTTGTTGTGAGATAGCAAAAAAGAAATTACAAGGTTTAATTAGTGGATCGAATTCGACTGTAATAGATGTAGATAATGATTGTATAGAAAACAGTACCGAGGTAATCCTAAACTTAGATGATTATGATAATGATGAAGCTTCTAATATGCCGATGTCCTTGAAGGAAAGAGAGAATTATTTTTTTCAGTGGGCAAACGAAATTGAAATTTCTTGCAAATCCACTCTGACAGAAGGGAATCGAGACAATGCACAGTATTTGGAAGAGATTGTACCATCTATAAAAAATTGATTGTGTATTTACCATGTGGTCTAGTATTATGCACAGGTATTTTCTTGATGCGCCCATTTATGCCAGCAGCGTATAATAGTGTTGAGTCAAATTTCAAAACACTGAAGAACAGTTTCTTTCCCAAAGGAAGTTTACCAATGCGGTTAGATAAGTTTGTGTTTGACCATATAAAACAATTAGATGGTTCTGTCAAAGTTGCTTCTGCATCTGCATCTACAGTTAGACAAGATCCATCATTGAAAGAGCGAGAACAAGTGGAGAACTGGAAAAATCAAGCAAGAGTTAAAGCCAGAAGAATAAAATCGTATTTAAATATTCAACCCGAATGGTCTGCTATAAATTTAGACGAAGCATTAAATGTTATACCAATTGGCTTACTACGAAATGGTAATAGCCTAACATTACGTCCACTCAAAATAAACAACAAGGACACAATTCTGTCCAACACCTGCGCTTTTGATAGTTTAGTACAAATTATTTGTTCCGCGTATTCGGACAGTACTTCTTTTAGAAGCTATATAAGGAAAAATGTCAATGTATTTACAGAATTAATCACAATGCTAACTGAAAAAGGTGTATCAAGAAACGTATACGCTTTACGCGCCAAAATTTTGACAAACTTATTTGAGTGTAATGTTACTAAACAGAATATTCAGATATGTGATACCACTTGTTCAATTTCCAATCTATTTCGTAAATTAGGTGCCTTTTTTCCAAATTTCGATTGTAATGAATGCGTAGCTAACAGTTTCTATTCACAAAATCTTTTTATATTTATAAACTCGGATGAAACATCTTCCAAACAGTTATTACAAAATAAAATGCTGGATGTATTGTTACAACGAAGCTATACCTGTAATAAAACATCTACACATATTTTCATTGAAACAGCGACACCGGACATAGAACTAAATTTATTTCCTGAACAACTGCATGTTTACAACCAAATCTATTATCTTCGAGGGATAATATTATAGCATGGAAGTTGGACTGCAAATACTGTTGGACATTTTATTGCCTACTGCAGAAGAACTACTGGATGGCAAATATTTGATGATTTGCGAAAATAACCCTCATCTTGCTCATCCAAGGAACGCGGAATGCCTCAAGTTGTATTATATACTGTATAAATTCATTTTATGTTGTTTATTCTAATGTAATAGCTTTCCAGTATTTTTCAATTTCGTTTTTATTATTCTCTTTGAATTTTATATTTTTTGTTGTCATATTATATTGTAATTACATTTTTGATACGCATACAGGTGCATTTTATTTTAGTTTGAAATTAGATTTGAATAATTCAGTTAATCAGTTCGTAGGAAGCTACTTGCAGTAGTACAAGCAATTATCGTTTCTTTATATATCAAACAGATTGTATCATACGAAAATACAATTATAGTTCTGATTTGATTCTTAAAGCACACTGAAATGCGATCCGTCGTTAAAATAGACTACATATAGTAGCTATAGCTTTATATCTATTATTTAAATAACCGAAAGCGTCTAGTGAAGACTATAAAATCGACTACGACGAAAATTAAAATCGCATGATTGGCATTTTTCTGCCTCTGCCAAAAAGGAAACGCTTTAACTCAATTAATATGACAGTACATTGCTTTTTATTTACAGCACAATCCAAGCACAAACGAATGACCTATACGATATTCTGAAAATCACTTGTGGCGGAATTTACACATCTCTAGTCCTGCTCAAAAAAAGCTCATAACTCAGTTAATATGAAAGCACAAAACTTTTTATTCGCGGCACAAACAAGCACAAACAAAACACAAACGAATGACCTGTAAGAAATTCTGAATTTCACTGGTGGCGGGGCTGGCATATCTGTGGCCCCGCCAAAACAAAACGCTATAATTCAATTAATATGAAAGCACAACACTTTTTATTTGCGGCACAAACAAGCACAAACGAAGCATAAACGAATGATCTTTAAGAAATTCTGAAATTTACTGGTGGCGGGGCTGGCATGTCTCTGGCCCCGCCAAAGAGAAAGCGCTATAACTCAGTTAATTTGAAAGCACAAAACTTTTTATTTGCAGCACAAATAAGCACAAACAAAGCACAAACGAATGATCTGTAAGAAATTCTGAAATTCACTGGTGGTGGGGGTGGCATGTCTCTGGCCCCGCCAAAATGAAAGCGCTCTAACTCAGTTAATTTGAAAGCACAAAACTTTTTATTTACGGCACAAACAAGCACAAACGAAGCACAAACGAATCACCTACAATGCTTTCTGAAATTCAGAGGTGGCGGGGCTGGTGACATGCACCTCAAAAAAATCTTGGGTAGAAACTACTTAAACTATAACGTTAAAAAAAGGTATGTAGAGTAAATACTAGTTATGGGCACTCTGAAAAAACTAACCTAGGACCATTCATGCATACTGCTAAATTATATATTATTATTATTAAGGACCTGATTATATGCTCATATATATGCATGGATTTTTCAGGAAATATGCAAAAATTTTACCTAAAATAAATAAAAGCAGAAATTCAAACATGAACTTTATTGCACAAACACTTTTTACAGCATATTTCTAAAACATTTATAATTAAAGGTTTTTGAAAATTGTGTAAAAGAAAGTTTTGTCTTCTATCAGAATACATATATTTAGAAATTGGAAAGGTTCTTTCAACATCTACAGACGTAATTGGTGCATTTTTAAACTTTGCAATGCATTCTAAACTAAAATTGAAATCGAAATCATTTACTGTTTCACCTTTAAAACTTTTGTTAATTTTGTTCAATTTTACATCGCCCTCACTTTTATTTATTACTTTTTCATATTTTTCCTATATGGACTTACCTATTGTAGCATTAACCTTCTTACATAGCATATCAAATTCTTCTACTATTTTGACTGATTCCGAGAACGACATCCCTTGAGTTTCTAATTGAGGAATGGAACTTGAAACAAAGCTATAATTTGACTTAATATACAGAAGGTTTTGTGGCAATTCTGCTGATGTTATTATCTTTTTACAATTTTCTAGAGAAATGCAGCAACCAGTAATTTCAAGAATTATATTTTTTATTCCTTCAAAATTATCGGCGTAAAAAAATGCAGCCTCTAACTATGTACCCCATCTCGTAATAATCGGTTCAGGTGGCAACTGAACACCAAGAAATCGCTCCTTATAAAATTGGATTCGCAAAGGTGCTTTTAAAGGTAATTTTTTGACATTGCTAATTAAATCATTCACCAAAGGGAATTTATTCCTTATGTGTTCGGCTACACGATTGAACTCATGACCTAAGCAAGTGGTATATGAATAATGTTACTTTAATGAGTTTTTAATTTTGCGCGACTTTTATCATGCATGGTGCAGCGTCAGACAACATTAGTACAATTTTTTCACAAGGGACACTTCCAGGTAAAAAAAAATTGATAACCCTTCTTGAACGAATTGGGCAATTGTTACATTATTTGTTTTTTGAAAATGTTTATATATATATAAATTTCTTAATCCAAAGATTGCGTTTTTATAATTTAAATACAGTGAAACCTCTCTTGAACGGACACTAACGGGACCAACTGAAGATGTCCGTTCAGGAGGGGTGTCCGCAGAAAAGAAATATGTAGTAGATACAACAAAAATCGTGTTTTAACGAAAAATGAATATATTAAAGAAACTGGGACATTTAAATCGTATATGTATATAAATGTATTTAAAATAAATAAGAAACTTTAAACTTAAGAAAAAAAAGTTTATTTCCTTTAAATATATACAAAGTATACTATAATATGTACATAGATACATAGATGTAGTATGTAATACAAAACAGTGAAATGAATAGTCACTTTAATTACGCAAAAATTCATATATTGTTGTTTGTCTTATCTTTTTCTTTAAAATGGCGTCTTGAAATCGTATTTCTAATTTAGAAAGAAGCTCCAAAGACTCTGTATCTCCGTGATTTTCGACAAAACTTTTGAGCTGCTTGGTCAGGGTAATAGCTTTATCATAATTTGGGTTAGCTTCTGTTGGCACTGGAACCTCATCGACATCAGAATCTTCCGAAAGTTCTTGTATTTCAACTGGATTTGTAATTTCTTGTTCTGAATCTGGATCTTCAACATACAAATCTTCATCTACGTTCAAAAAATCATTAAGGTTTTCATTATCCGTCAATTTCAAAAAATTCTTATTTTTGAGGATATCTGAAAGTACACTAAGAGGCAAATCATCTTCTAGGCCAGATATATCAGCCTCAGTTAACTGGTCTTCACTTTGCATATTTGCATGATTAAATCCTGCTTTGCGGAAGCAATTTTGAACTGTCTCTTTGGTTACTTGGTCCCAAGCGGTTTTTGCCAAATAAACTGCATCCAGTTGTGTAATTTTCTTTATTAACTCAAAAGCTGTACCAGCAGTTTCAATGTTTACTAGCAGATGTTTGAGTATTAGACATCGGTAATAAGTTTTAAAATTCTTTATAATCCCCTGGTCAAGAGGATGTACAATTAGGAGGTAACAATAATATTTTTATATTATTTAAGCGAACGTCTTTCGGATGAGATCTCGCATTGTCTAAAAATAACAAAATGTTTCTTTTTTCTTTAGCCATTTTCCAATCTAGGTCTTGCAACCACTCTGTCATAATTTGTCCTGTCATCCAAGCTTTCTTATTGTATTTCCAAGTTACAGGCAGGTTATTTATGTTAATGTTTTTAAAAGCTCTGGGTTTAGCTGCCTTACAAATGATTAGGAGTTTTTCTTTTTCACCCGCCATGTTTGCACAATGCAAAATTGTAAACCTCTCTTTGGGATACTTACCCCCAATACATTTTTCCTTCTTTAATGTGAGCGTTTTGTCGGGTAGAGCCCTAAAATGCAGGCCTGTCTCGTCGGCATTATAGATGTCTCTCGGTGAATATCCCTTAATCAAAGAAGGACATTTTTTTTAAAAACGATGAAACAGCTTCAGCATTAACCGAAGCTCCTTCTCCCGAAATCGCTTTAAAACTTATATTGTGACGGATTCTAAATTTATTGAGCCAACCAGAAGAAGCACTGAATGTAGAATGTCCCAAAGAAGCGGCTATTTCTCTTGCTTTACATCGTATTAGCACACCTAAAAAAAAAATAAGTTTTTTGCGTTTTTGGCACGACAAACCTATTGGTAATCTCACTCTTTTTATCTACATACATATTTTAGAATTCAATATGAAAAGAAAATCAAAGCATTAATACAAGAAGACCTTATCTAAAAAAAATCATATGCATACCTGTTAAAGGAATCCCCTTATGGCGAGCTGCTGTAAACCAATCATAACACAATTTGTCAATTTTAGTACCATCACCCGTCAAAAAGCTTCTTTTTTCATTCAAATTGCTGTTCGACATCCATTTGTTTAGAAGGATTTCTTCATGTTTAATTATATCTGCAGCTTGTGTTTTTCCAATATTAAAACGCTTGGATAAGTTCCTTAGTTTAAGGGTGAGAATTTTTCTATTTGGCGCCATTTCTACAATGAATGTGGCGCCCACTGTGTCTTTTCCACATAGACGTCAGACTAATATTGAATGCAGATTCAATCGAAAGCGTGCACCCAAGAATAAGAACGGTAAATCCCCGACCAACTTGGAGAAGTCCCTAATTCACGCCAGGCAGAAATGCGCGACATAGGCTGCGTTTGTACCGAAAGATTAAAGTCGGTAAATCTCCGGTTTACTCGGGCAAGTCCCAGCAAAATTGGCGCGCGGCGCGATTGAGAAATGCAATAGCAACGAGCAATAGCAATACTCTCGATAAAAAAATAAGATACGGCGTTTCTTTTTATTTTATTTTTTGTCCGGTTAAGAGAACATTTTCTCGTGTACGCGTCCGTTCAAGAGAATGTCCGTCCAAGAAAGAGTTAATACAATGGAAATTATATGAGAGCCGGTCGGGACCATGAGAAACTGTTCGTTTAAGGGAGGTGTCCGTGTAAGAGGGGTGCCCGCGAAGGGGAATTTCACTGTATTTCATATAGTAAACTGAAACAACGATTGTTGCATTTTTCAAAGAAATCTTTTATTCCTATTAATCATTAGTAAATGTTTAACTTTAAACATACGAATTGTTTGTCTGGACACTAAGATCGTTTTAAGATTAAATTTATTTTTATTTCAAAATGACTAATTGTTAGGAACTTACCGTATGTTTGTCATGAACAGTATATTTTTAAATTAAGCATTGATTTTTATGTGTGTATTCAGTCAATGAGAATATTTTATTTGGGAACTAATGAAATGTATTTTATCTCATTTCTCACGCTAGGAGTAAAAATGCACGCGCCAATTCTTGGAAAACAAAAATATTTCGTTCTGAGAATTGTCGGCTGTCGAAGTTCATTAGGAATTTTTAGTGAAAGTAAGCATAAGAAAATGCTTAAATATGCAGCTTTTGCAAAAATATGCATAGAAATGCCTAAATATGCAATTTATGCAATCACTAGTTAACGCTAATTACCTTAAAGCGGTGTAATACGTCGACATATAGACTATACTTAAAGATAAGCAAAAAATTAAATATATAAACTTTGCATATAATCCGGTCTCTAAATATTACTCCTATTATTTAATAATCCTTATTGATAAAGACTACAGACTTTTCTTCTTCTATTGCCAAGAAATTATTATGGATCTTTACCACGACTCTATAAAGTGTAACTTTCTAATAAAGAAATAAGCATAACAAACAATCTCATTAAATGGCAGAGCACCACATAATTACTTTTAAACAAATAATAGATTTACATATAATTTTCTACTAGTCACATAGATTACATGCATCCAAACCTCCAACCTTGAAGTTATATATAAATATCAATACTGAGGTGTAAATAAAATAAGGTTGATGATAACGATGTTGCGTTCCGTGTTTAGTATATATTTTGAATGTACAAATCTATTAGTTTAGATGAACTTTAATTCTTGACTTAAACGTTCGCAAGTGACGATTCCAAAAAAAAACAAATGGAGATTTTCTTTGCGTTTAACGTTCTATTAATTCTCTTCGGGTGTGCGTGTAGTTCCAAGCAACCGAATATTGTTGTGTTTCTAGTGGATGATATGGTTAGTAAAAATTTGGAAACTAATTAAGATTTGTATTTATTCCAAAAATGGGACGTTGTTGAATTATCTGTGGTGAGTATAATTTGAGAATAAGTGGGGAAAGAACTGTCTACATGTAACACGCTATTCTAAAGCATTGTTTAAGATTTACTTTCTTCGTATTTATGGTAAAGTTTTTAGATTTACGCCCATTTAATTATTAACTGTGAAGTAATATTTTTCGAATATAATTTAAAATAACCCAAGTTCTCAAAAGCTTCGGCACCGAACACATGCTTCAAAACTACTTACTATAAAACTTGTTGATATCACATTGAATTACTTATATCCAACGGCTAAAAAGCAGTTAGCTATTTGCTTAATATTCTAATACAGAAACCGCCTTAAAAATGCTGTACGCTTCAATAAAATTCGTGATGTAATCTTTCTTGTCGGACCTTTTTCAATTCGTTAGGGAATCTCAGTCTGTCTTTTGCATTGGCAAAAGGAATGCCTTAAAATGAACGGAATCAAGTTCAGGATTAAGCAAATCATTTTACGTACTAGAGTCCATTTTCCCACTTTTGATACTTCATCAACATAGCTCACATTTTTCAACACAATCTAGAGTTGTATTTGTATATACACTGGCGCGCAGGGAATCGACTCCACCCATTAGAAATAAGGAAGGAGGACGCCGTAAACAAATATACCGGGCGCGGCATTAGTGTGTCGACGGAATTTAGCATGAAGACTCCTAAAGATAGGAAAGTGAGGTTTTCTGTATGTAAATAGTATATCAATGCGCACTTTTTAAAATTGTTTACAAATATACAGGGTGCTACAAATTCTCAGAGCTACTTCCAACTTTTTTATTTTAAATGGATTGCTATATTTGTTAGTAATTATTTCGATAGCCACCCGAAACACCTTTGCAATTATATATGGTGATGCGCACCTCCGACAATTCGTTTAGGCGATATTGCAAATTTTGTTCAAATTTTGACAGTTGCGACTTCTGAGACACCCATTGATGAGATGGCCATTATTTGCAAACAAAAACTAAGAAGCTAACGAAATGTCAAATATCTGCTTAAATTTTCACGTAAAGTCGTGTTTTGTGGTTTGTCTTTATCATAGTGTTTTACAATTCTTTATTATTACCGCTGATTGTTTGCAGTTTGAATTATTTATTTGTGGATCGTTAGTAATTACGTTTTACTTTAATCTTGTTCTTAATTATATCGTTTTGTTTCTGTTACTTTTTACCCACTTTCTTTTACTAAAAATGCATTTCTCCAAAGACGAACTCATAGACATAATGTACAGAGATGTACTTTCTTCATTACTTAAATGTGTTACTGTAACTAAAACCGATTAGTTTCTATGTCACCATTTACTGATGAAGTATCTATCTCGTCTTGGTTCTCATGTATTAAAGTTTTTGGAGGTTTCTGTTCGTTGTTCCTCTTACATTTATAATATGCTTTCTTTAAGTGTTTCAATTTAACATTTAACTGTGCTGCAGTTTTCGTAATCCCTCTTTCTCGCATTTCACCTTCGACTAATTTAAATATATCTATATGTTTATAACGTTTTCCATCCATTGATTTTAGTATATTTTTTCGACACACACTTCTATCAACATGCGTGTTTCTTTGTCGGTCCAATTGCATCCTTTTGTTTTTTTCTTGCAATAAGTCATGTCGAAAGATAATCTCACTACCGCACTGCTGCAGATTCTAACCTTTTCACTTTTCGTTCGGTTAAATTTTATCGTTTAGAACCTCTCACTTGCCTATAGTCGACTGATCGATAAAGTAGATCACTATTACTTTCGTAGGTCACATTGTGTTTAAATGCAATAAACTACTACTGTACTTAGTCCACAAAAATATAGGTGAGGTCGCTCGCGTTTGTAAGTGACCTGACCTATCTGGGTCGCATTGGTATTCTTTCGTTTACACGTAGGTAACGGACTAAATTATTTACGAGCTATTTGGTGCATAAGTAGCGGCCTAAGCACGACGTGTAAACTAGACCAGTGTTAAAAATTATAATGCAGTAGCAACGTAAGAGTATCTAAATATAATCCGTACAGGGGTCTCGTTTGTATAGCTCTTAACTGTACATTAAAGTCAGACGTAAATATATTCCCATTATTATTATGGCTTCAAATATACCTTTAAATACATTTGTATAACAGGTATACAAACGCTAATGGTTTGTAATTGTTGACAGAGGTAGCACTCGCATGGTTGTATTAATCGTTCCCTCCACTGCAACCACTAGGGCCTACTGCAGAGCGGATGTTATTCTAGGATTTAACCAACAACTTCAGACCCTTGATCTTACTCAGAATCTTGTTGAATAAAATCTTTTTCACATCTTCTAGGAAAAGATCAACCATCTGAAAGATCACAAACCCGATTCGCATGGGGCCTGTGCTTTATTTATTGTCTCGTCTTAAACACAGTCGGTATTCAATGCCATCACAGAGTCCGATTCCGTGTAGATGTTTTCTAAAACTGCGGTGAACTGTAGAAACAGAAACACATACTTTTTGACCTCATATTATGTAATTTTCAAATTAACATTCAATTTACGTGTATGGGAACATTGAACGTTCGACAAATCAAACAATATTTACCACTTTGTTAGAAGGCCGCAAATATTCTAGTCACGCCACGCCTTTACACAGGTAAAAATATAGCGGAGTGAAATACAGAGTCTCCGATTCGGAAGCCTTTATGTAGAGAAAAGAACTGTATATCTACAAAACGGTGGCCATTTTATCACTTTCGGACAAAATCCCTACCGAAACGGAGGTTCACAATGTCCTCCGTTTTATTTTAACCTCAACACGGAGAAAACATCCTTCTTATTATTTCCGCCACGGATATTTGTATATCTAACTCCCAAACGCAGTTAAATGTATTCTCTCCATATCAGGGTTATTCTTATTTCAACTACTAAACGCTGTTAAATGTATCCGATTCATGTAATATTCCGTTTTTATCGGAGTTATTTTTTTGAATAGAATACGTAGTTTTAGTTGCGTATTTATTTCCATCTGTTTTACACCGAACAGGAGAAAAATAATCCTTTCGGGAATTTTTTTTGTCCAAAGTGGAGTTCGGTTAATGCTCGTCGATGAACGCATGCGTAAACGTTGTATGAGGGAGCCATTTGAAAATGGCGTCAAATAGCAGAAATCCTTCCTTTTATTGTTTAGCCATAAGACGTATAGTTCTGTATGTACAGATACACATCGTGTATGAACGGAAACGGCAGACAAGAAATATAATTTGATGTAGATAAGCAGGTAAGTGAAATGTTTAGCAGAATATCATGTTGTTGGTTATACGTGCTTGTGCTTTATAATTTTTTTTGTCTGTACACTACTTGCAGTTTGCAGTTATAGTATGAAAACGATATTTATCCTATGAAAATTATTAAAATGTAGTAGTGTGTTTGAATTAAGTATGTAGAATGTAAAAAATTATTATATTAATATTGGTTCAATATAATGAATAACCCTGAATTAATTATTATTACCTAATTAAGGACGTTCACATACTTAGTTTCCTATTTGTTCTTTAATTTCTTATTAAATGTGTTAGTTTCCTGTTAATATATACCATGTAATACTAGATAGTAAGTCAACATGTTATCGTTATGTATATGTCGTGTTCGTGTTTCCTTAATATAAAATTCGTGTGTAAAAAGTAATAACCACACTTATGTCACTCTTTTGGAATTATATGATTGTTACAATTTCACTATTTCAAAAATAAAACATTCTAAGAAACAAAACGGCTTTGTTGTTTATACCTCTCCTATACAGATTTTTGTCTTTGAAAAGCACAGTCTTCCATGCACATTTCATAAGATGTGAAAGAAACTTGTTTCATGTAGACAGCATATGTATTCGCAGGAAAAGAATTTTAAAGTGGACATTCGCTGGTTGGTATTGATTGTTTCCGATGGCTGTGCTATGTAAATACAAAATTGAATTACTGGTTTCGTAATGGAAATATGTAGGTAATTTCATGTATTATGAAAAAAATTGACTTCGTTTTGGTTTCCAGTAACTTCGCTATGAAATCAATTAATTCTCATATGGAATTAGAAACGCTGGGTAAAAGAGGTAATTTCTTCTATTTCGGAAAAAGTTACCTCCGATACGGATTTCAATAGCACCGTCATGGAACAATAGTTTCCGTAACGGAGGCATTTTCGTCTGTCAAGGAGGGGATGTACTCTCAAATGGAGTTAGAATCTCTCCTTATCGGTGGTAATCTCATCTATTAAGGAGTTAGTTACCTCTGATATGGATTTCAGTAGCTCCCATTAACCTCCCAGCGGTGTGTTTTACCTTCGTAAGAGGAGAAACATCCTCCTTATTGGAGGAAATTCACAGTTTCTAGGATGAAATTGCCTCCACGTTTCTTCCGTTGAGGTATAAAATATTTAACTCTTAAATGGAGGCTCCTTGAACGGATGGTCGCGAGGGAACACCGGAAAAGTGTTGACACGGTGTTAAATCCAACTCCGTATTTTTATCTGTGTATGCAACTAATAAAAATCTTAAGTTTCATTTCGGCCACAAGTGATATTACAGGAAGAAAATTATAAAGCAATAAGCGTTTTGGAACTAATACAAATAGAAAAACATAGTGTTAGAAAATAATTCCGAAAGAAATTATTTACAATACACACACACTTTTTATTACTTTTACTAGTTTTACGTTTGGGCTTAGGGTCTTTACTCTTTACTGTAGGCGTGCTCGTCAATTTGTGTCACTATTGCAACAGTGGGGGGTTCAAATTATTCTTCTGATGTGAACATAACGGCACCAAATACTAATAATTCATCATTTAGGAGATAAGTATATATAGCAGGCGCGGCTCGTGCTTACGTCAGTCGGAGGCTATGACAATGATCGTAGTTCTTCGTATGCTCTCGTCAAATACGTGTCTATATGTTTATATGTTACGAGGTTATACGAAGAAGTTTGATCAATGTCATTGCCTCCAACTGACGTATGCACGAGGCGCGCCTGATATATAGTCATAATCTCTCCAAAGTCAACGGTTATACCACGCCTGTGCGTCTCCTGCTCATTCTTTCTTGCTGCAGTAGGTATTCCCCTACATTCCCCCTTGTTCGTCTTAGGGCCGGTCTTTCAATCTCCTAATAAAGTTCCTAATAAAAGTTATTAGCCGAATAACTGAAATAACAGTCTTTCCACCAAATAATAAAAATTATGCAGGTAATAAGTTTATTCTCCTAAAATGTTATTGCGTGGTTGAAGTAGCTAATAAGTACTATTACAACCTTAATAAGCTTATCAAAAGTTTCTAAATGTCGCCAACACAATCAAAAAAAGAAAAAAAGTTTGAAATTGATTGAGATTATTATTATAAACGAGAAACATGGATATTTTTGAAGATTTCGGGGAGTTTGTGGAAGATGATTTGGCCAAGCTTGTTTAAATATTTAATCGTGACAGACAGTATAAGTATTAGCGAGCCTCATTTAAATTGTTTAAACAATTGGAATAATGAAAAATTTGTCAAGAGATTTAGATTGTGTAATAAGTATTTGTATAGAACTGTCATTTATTGCCAACATAAACTAGGGTTATGAATATACCGAATAACTATTAACCTACTAAATATTCCTTGAAAGTCTGTTTTTATTTACCTAATATATCTTCCTTATAACTTATTAGCTAAATTGTTATTAGACACATTTATTAGCATATTGAAATACCGGGCAGACAGCTATTATTTATAGGGTTTATTGTTAACATTGTTCATTGTTAATATTGTTTATTGTTAACGTGGTTCATTGTTAATATTGTTTATTGTCAATATTGTTTATTGTTAACATTGTTCGTTGTTAATATTTTTTATTGTCAGTATTGTTTTTTGACAAAATTGTTTATTGTTAATGTGGTTTATTGTCAATATTGTTTATTGTCTGTACACTGTTTTGATAATCTAAACCTCTTGATAAATCACGATGAACTATTTTAACTAGATCGACCAAATCCCTTCCAAAAACAATTCTCGAAATCTTTAAAAATGTCTGGTTTATAAATAATTCCAAACTTGAAAACATAACATAATTGTTGTTTTAAGAACTTTCAGAGATTTTCGATACGCTATTAAGCGCCTAATAATTCTTATTGGCTACTTCAAGCACTCAATAAGATATTAGGAGAATAAACCAATTTATTACCTACATAATTTTTATTAGTTGATGGAAAGATAGTTATTTCAGGTTCAGCTAATAACTTTTATTAGGAAGTTTATTAAAAGTTTGAAATACGTGTCCTTAACCTAAAAATATTCGTTGAAAGACGGTCTGTTCTTATTTACCTAATAACTTATTAGATACATTTATTAGGAGGTTGAAAGACCGGCCCTAACTCACATAAAGCGTACAAGCGTGAATGTAAAGGTAGTAAATGCTTTCTATTACACTGGTCAACAGTGAAATTGCTTCTTAGGTGAAAGTACCCAATCCTGAATGAATTCAACGTGCTGAACACGAATATCACATTGAAAAAAGTTGATTGGCTCACGTTCCAGAGATATTGACGTTTTGTCCATTGTATAGATGCTATTGCATAATGTAATGCAATTTAGTGAGAAATTATGAAATTTTGCGTCATATTGCATCACCCCTTCATACTATTGTTGGACAATCAGTAGAGATGCTCCACAAGTCCACTACAAACGGCAGGCCAAAAGAAGGCGAAAGCCAGAAGCAGACTAATGTTTTCTTACCATGTTTTATAATATTGACATAAGTACACTTTTTCTGAAATATGCGTAAATGTTTTCTTACCATGTATTATAATATTGACATAAGTACACTTTTTCTGAAATATGCGTACATATTACAGAAAACCCGTAGCCAATTCAGCTTTTTCTTAGTCATTTTCGTGTTCAGCACATTGAATTCATTAAGAAATGACTATTTTCAGCTTGGAAGCATGAACTTTTCGAAAATTTGTTGCCCAGTGTTATCAGTGTTTCTAAATTTCTAAAGCTAACACAAATGTATCTTGTTCATTTTTTTTTTTGTTATTTCGAATACTGGTCGAAAAACTGGTTTTCCCATTACACTATAAATCGTTGAAGCGGTCTAGATAAAAAAAAAGGGTACAAGTGATAACAATTTTTATTTCTTCAGGGTTACAATGACGTTGGATTTCGCGGATCTAATGAAGTGAAAACTCCCAATATCGACGCTCTAGCCTATAACGGCGCGGTATTGAATCAATTCTACACACTTCCCACGTGTACTCCTTCCAGGGCTGCACTGATGACCGGGAATTACCCTATACGGTCAGGCAAGTAAAACTAAGTGAAAATCAAGTATTAAAAATAAGCAAATATTCTGGGTTGCTCTTTATTTCTTGTATTGTCTGATTTATTAATATGTTCAAATATAAAAGTACAAAAACATTTGTAACATCTGTTAATGATTTTAATGAATTTCAGCCTATCAATGAGTAAAATTATGCTTATCCCTATCGGTATACACTTTGGAACAACCAGTTTTGTTCAAAAGCACAAGTCCTTAAGAAGGAGGTCAGTGTGTATCCGGTCATTATACATTGTGTATTATACACAAGGAACTTAAATAACAAAAGATTTAGAAAAGCTTAAAGAAAAAAACAGTGACTCGTTGATATTTTTATTAAATATATCATAGTCCGGCATGACTACTCTGCAAGTTTTAAAACCCAATTCCTACTAGAGATATGCACTGAGATATGCAAGGATTGCAAGGTAGTAATAGCCATACAAGATATCCAATCACTCCGTGCTACATTAATTTTAAATTAATTCGGCACCATTGTTTCGAAAATTCGTTGATTTCCATTTTCAACCGAAGACTGAATGAACTTAAACTTTAAACGTTAAAATATCGCAACATGCTTAGTTATCGCTACCCTAAATTTATATTTACAAGTGCTTTACCGCCTTCGTTGACCTGCTAGAATTCTGTGAATTCCGAACTCGTACAAAATGTAACTGCGACAGAAATGTGTTCTTGAGGATATACATCAAATTTTCAACATTGTATCTAGAAAACTATTGCTGGACTGTTAGATTTTTTTTATCACCTGCCAAAATGTATGTTTTTTTTAATAAACACTACGTAAATCCTGAAAAGTTCGTTTTCTCGTTTATTTAGGTATGCAAGGAACTCCTATAACAACCGGAGAAGAGAGACATTTACCGTGGGATATGCCCACTTTACCTGAACGCCTGAAAGAGTTAAATTACTCTACACATCTCGTGGGTAAGTGGCACCTAGGTCATGGTTATCGTAACGCTACACCGACTAGAAGAGGATTCGATTCCCATTACGGCTATTGGAATGGTTACATCGGATACTTTGACCATCGAGTAGGTCCACTGGTAAGTAAGTGTTTACTATGTTCTTTTAGTATTTAGTTCTAATATAATGTTAATAACTAGAGTTAATTTTTTGGGCGAATAATCTAATTTCCCGTGATGTTTCCACTTCATTTTTTCTCCATATATACTTTTGATGCATGCAAGATGCTATATACAGTGTGTCCCACATCTATTTTCCCACGCATTTACTCGGAAAGTAATAGAGATAAAAAGTTGCAGTAAAATCCAGTGGAAATGAGACGACATTGTACATCAAATTCTGCCATTGAAAAACACCCTGTATAAATAGCCTTTTACCCCCCTCCTCCACTTTATTTTTTTTAAATTGCACCCCTAATTTCTTTCGCAAATTTTCGGTAGTTACCAGGGTTATAAATACAGTCATATGTATTTTTTTATTATTATTATACGAAATGTTCTCAAAAAGTAGTTCCGAAAAACCTACGCCGTGAGAGCATAAATGCTAAACTGAAGTATGCCGCTCCCATGAAATATGACTTGGCTTCCCTTCTAATGTCAAACCAATCCATATGATTACAATACCAATGACAGGAACGTCAATGAACAATAAATGTCAATTGTGCAATATGACAGAAACGGAAAGTAATTTTGATAACATTAGAAGAACAATAAGTCTCAAACACGTGTTATTATTATTGCTAATTATAAGTGTGATATACCAAAATCACCTACACTGACAGAAATAGATTGTACTCTTTAACATAAATATAGTATACTTTAATATATTTTATAGCTCCTATAGGGACAATCATATTTTATATTACCGGTGACAATATCTGTATAGTAAATTTCTGTGAATAGTTTTTATTAACTCGTATGGTAAAGTTGGTGTACTATATTTGTATTATTAATTTGAGCATACATGTTAGTAAATGTGAAAAAAATGTCTAGTAGCACTGACTATATCTGACAATAACTGTTAAATTTTTTATTGTACCCAGTATAATGTAATATTTTACTATGTACGATACATGATGCTCATACTTACCACATAGCCTTGTAGTACTTACAATATTATTTTCTATTATAATAATCTAACGTCTCTTAGCATTTAAAATAGTAGATAGTAAACAATAATATAATGGATCATATGCGGGCACTATACAGCGATACTTACCTGTAATTTAAAATATAGTACTATACAAGGTTTTACCCAGTTCATGCATAAGGAAAGTGGAATATTACACAATAAAAACTATAATATTGATTTTATTTTTTTATTTGTCCTTAGAACCATTATTACAAAATTCCAACGTGTATTACTTTCATTAGCATAACAATCACTAGTAGGTTAGATTTAGGTTAGTGTTGTATCAAAGCATAAAGTACCCACTACGAAGTGTATGCATATAATATCTATTACTTACCTTTGAATATATCATTTAACTGTGGAAACCCCCACTCGATTAAAATGTTTTCTACGTTTGCATCCATTTCTGCTCACGATGCACAGCAATCAACGAACGACCAGACACAAACATGCACCGACACGAATACGAATACCTACACCTGTATCAGACGTACATAACATGTGTCAGTAATGTTGTCGCGGCAAAACAGCTTATTGGTCGATTTCTTCGGTAAAGATCGACAATGAATAAAGCAAGGGGTGGGAAGAGCGTTACAAACATTTATTTGAGAAATTGAATATGCATCGAATACCTGATAATATCGCAGTCAATCGCAGCGACTATCTACATAATCCACGTCATTATATAGGCTTTCAGCATTCGACTATATTAATTGTTACATCCACAAGATGTAGATGGTAACATCAAGATTTTGCCTCTTAATATAAGCATGATAAAATCTGGTTATTTTACTCTTAATACGCCACATATTGTCGTTTTGACAATAATTATTTTAGTAATTAACATAAAGAGATTTACGATCTAATTTCTACAATCCATTTTTCTCAGTGTACTTATTCTATTTCGAGAAATAAAAAAGAAATGTATATGTTTTTATTATATTTGTTTATCGGCGTTCCTGTCATTGTTATAGTAATCATGTAGATGGGCTTGACATTAGAAGGGATGCTAAGTCATATTTCATGGGAGCGGCACACTTCAGTTTCAGTCATTTATGCTCTAACTGCATAGATTTTGGATTTTGAAATTAGTTTTGAGAATATTTCGTATAATATTAATAAAAAAATACATATGACTGCATTTATAAGCCTGGCAACTACCGAAAACTTGCGAAAAAAATTAGGGGTGCAATTTAGAAAAAGTAAAGTGGGGCAGGGGGGTAAAAGGCTATTTATACGGGGTGTGTTATAATGGCAAAATTTGATGTACAATGTGGTCGCATTTCCACTGGATTTTACTGCAACTTTATTAGTTTCCGAGTAAATGCTTGGGAAAATAGATGTGGGACACACTGTAGATCTTTAAAAACTCTAACTGTTGCAGTTTCTATTATTTGCATTTTTTGTTTTTAATTTTTCTACAACTGTTAACCGATAGGGTGGCATTAGAAACCGAATGAATTTTTGGAAACCATTATACAGCGTGTCCGAAAATTACGGCAACACTTTCGAATTCAAAAAGTGTCAAAACTTACTTTTTTTTAATACAACTACCTATTTTTTTCTTTTTCATCGAGTTGCCCTTACAAAAATGAAAGTCATATTCATTATGCATCTAAAATATCTATAACCTAAGAGAAGTAAATAGAACAACTTACTTAAAGCTGGAACTACAAAACACAATGAAATGGAAGGCACATGTGCAGAAAATAATCAAGCAGAACGCAAAAACCATTGCTGCAATAAATAAAATTAAACATATAGTACCACCCTCTTATAAAAGTCAATATATCGTACCCTTTTTGTTGCTAAAAATACTTAATTAGCAAACATTTAACCTATCCAGTCTACAACGTCAACAAAACAAGATAATGAAAATATTATACAACACGTGTTATACGTTAAAATCGTAATTTCATATTTGTACCGATTCTTTTTATCCCCATGTATAGTTGTCATATATTGTTTTTGATTCTAAAAATAGCATCTGCGCATACTTCTGAATATCAGTCTCCCATTCGTCAACCAATCACTCGCTTGTATTCGGTTGCTACGCACCCTCTAATTGGGCGTTCCACGTCAAGTTATCGTAGGGGGGTTTGTTGTCGTACCGAGTCTATATAAGGAAGCTGCAGTTCACCCGCGTAAGTTTTTCTCATCCCCGACGCTAGATCGACGTTTGATCACCGTTTCTACGCTTCCTGCTGCCGTGTGGCATAAGCCTTGTGCTGATTTTTTGAGTTTAGAAAAGTTATATCATCGATCTTTGTATTATTATGATTTGGGATTTCGATGGACGAAATACGTACTTAGTACGGATATCAACGTTGTTTTTTTCGGTTTGTTTCAGAATGCAAACGAGTCATTGGTTGACAAATGAGAGACTGATACTCAGCAGTATACGCAGATGCTATTTTTAGAATCGAAAATAATATATGCCAACTATACACGGGGATAAAAAAGAATCTGTACAAATATGAAATTACGATTTTAACGTGTAACACATGCATTACAGAACAGCTACAACACACATCTATCAAACAATACGAGAGCTAAACATATATCAAACAATAGACCTACATAATATACTACTTCTGCGTAAGATTGAGAATAATAAAATAAAACTGAAAATAAAATTATAGAAAAACAAAGAAATATACGATTACAAAACTCGATGGGTATGTCATATAAGATCAGGAAAATATAATTACCATAAATACAGCCAAGCAATATCAACAAAATCAATAGAAATATACAATAAAATCTCTAAATCAATAAAACAAATGCCGTATCACCTATTTAAAAACAAAACAAAACAGATATTGAGAACTACAATGACGACCTAGAAAAAAGAAAAAACTACCGGAAAGCCCGAGTTTAACTGTGTTTGGTGGGGCTTCTGCCTTTGGGGATACCGAGCGGCAAAGATATCACATGTCCTTGATATCACTTTATTGCATTCTCCATAAATAATAAACAATTTTAAATAATCTTCGTACGTATAATTTAAACGTGCCGGTATTGTTCGTAATGGCAAACCAAGTGACATTTCATAAATGCTGGATTGTTTCTCGAATGGTTATGACTCACTTAGATATACCAAAGCAAGATGACATTTTAAAAAACTCCAAAAGCACATTCATTCACCGGCTGATAGCCCAGTGGTTTGTGCACTTGGTTATCAGTCGTGAGGTCCAGGGTTCAAATCTCACTCTGGTCAATTACGATAACCGGTATTTTCCGGGGTCGTGATGATGATTAGGAGGGAGATTTGGCTCTGCAGGGGTGCCTGATAAGCACTCGATGCTTAGGCCTTGTCAACCCCCTTAAAATATACCATATAAACATATTTTACTAATTATCTTAAAAAGTATCCATTTTAGATGCATAATGAATATTACTTTTTTTGCATTTGTGTAAGGGCAGTTTGATGAGAAAGAGATAAATTGGTAGTTGTATTTAAAAAACTGGATATATGTATATAAAATTCAAATAATGCTCAAAATTTACTGTTCAAATCGATCTTTACTATATATATTAGCAACAGTTTTGGTCTAGACTATCATCAGGCTAAAAATAAAAAAAAAAAATATAAAAAAATAGTATAATTATGTACAGAATAGTTGCGTATATGCACCTAATCCAATATACATTTCTTAGAAGTTGCACTTGAAATTATATTAAGAACCAGGACACAACAATTATGGCCGACTGTATATTAAACAAAAATAATCCTGGATTAAATGAATGATACATAATAAAGCAAAATGATCCTACAGTGTCTGAAAAATGGACAAACTTCGTGTGGTAAAGTTCCTTTTTTTCAGGATTTCAATGGTTTAGACATGCACGACAATTTTGTTCCGGATTCATCAACGATTGGCGAGTATGCCACTGATTTATTCACGAAGAGGGCAGTGGAGATAATCAACGAGCACTGTTACCGGAATCCTCTGTTTCTTCTTCTGTCTCACTTAGCACCTCATACTGGCAAATATGATCCGACTTTAAATAAAACGGTCTTGGAAGAGAAGGACACGGAAGAAATGAACAGCTCCTTCGACTATATAGAGGATATAAATAGGAGGCGTTACCTTGGTAATAGAATTTCTTTAGTTTACAAAACGAATTTAAACAATTATGGGCAATATTGGAATTAGTGTTTTTATTAAATACTCGAAAAAACACCTTCATACGTAGATAACTTAATTTGCCGTATAAATGGTAGTAAATTTGTTTCATTCTTGCATATTTATTATTAGTTTTTCGAAAATTATTAATTGAAAGTAGTTCTTTCTGCATTATTTAGCTAATTTTGTTTTAAGGTTTTTATTCTTTAATGTTTAGGAAAATAATATAAAATATATAAGACATTTGAAAGTGTTCCTTCTAAGCTTTATTTTTAAAAATTTATTACATGGATATTTAAACGTTTAAAGGGAGAATAAGGAAACCTGCGTACGCGGTGAATCCTCTCTGTGTAATTTATGTTTGCAGAAGTGTTGGAAACAGCAGTAGTCAAGAAACATATTTTGTTCATCAAATTCCGCTTCGACAAACACTTCATAATTATATATTGGTTAGTGTGCAAAACAGGAAAACACACACGTATTGACTACACTGATGATGAGTTGACAAATTCAACATGAAATGTACATCTGTTGTGTTTTAAAGTAAATAAATATATATTTGTTCGAAGTTAAAAAAATTTGAAATACGCTGAGTTATGTGAGTAGGTGTTGATTGGATTGTTCCCATCGCCTCTTGGATTTCATAAATCCGACGTTCCGGCAGTGGTTCTACTTCCGTCATCAGGGTAGCTCTGATAAGAATTGGTGGTTGGCTCCCAAGCTATTCTATGATCTGTTTCCCAAGCATGCTGTGCCAATTTTTATTGCTTTGTTTCTCCTTTCCTGCAGATCTGTTTGTGTTCTGCTACTCTTATTTTGAGTGGTCTGCTTCTTTCACCAATGTATGAGCGCTCACATTCACATGGAAAGCTTTACACACAGATTTTGATTCGTTGAGAATGTGGGCGCTTATACATTGGCGAAGCAAGCAGTCTGCTCAAAATAAGGGTAGAAGAACACAAAAAGATAATCCGGTGTAAATCGCAGCTTTAATTAGGAAAGCGAAACTACAACATGCAAAATTTGTTTCGTCCATTTATATGACTGGCATATTATCCGCTTGATAAATTAAAACTTGCTGGATATACGCACGACGTTTTATCTTATTTCCATCACTATTTACTCCCTCAGGATCTTTTCGTATGTCTCTCAATGTGAACAATAAATTGTCCAAATGTGTTTCTTTAGATACTGTTATACTTCCATTTTTAGTTCAAGTTCTTTTAATGTTAATTTTAGGTTTTCTTCAATGTATTGAACGATAAATGTTCATCCGTGATTTTCACAAATTTTTGGCCCACGTGAGGGCTTTTCCACATTTTCTTGATTTTTTACCCATCGGTAGGCAGTTGACTTTTTAACGCCCAATCTAATCGCAAGCCCTCTCCAGTGAGCGTGAGAGTTATATACAACAAAAATTTGGTGCTTAAGTTTCTCAGCTTCGCGTCTTTTAATGTAAGGCTTGGTAAATGTCAGTAAATTGTCTTACCACTGACAGTAAATGATACTCAGTAACATTAACGTTTATTATTGTTTTGTTACATCAACGCGTGCTGCAATTTTATTAATTCTCAATTTGAACTTGATTATTCCCAAATTGAAGTTGAAAAGGTATAATACTGTAATATGATATTGAAGCCACAGACATTTATCCTGTATAAGCCAGGTTAAATAGTTGAATAGTACGTTAAAATTTGCCAAACGTTTTTGTATTGTATGGTAACAGGGTTCAGGCACAGCAGCGTCTGCTTACCACGACCGAAGCGATCTATTGTGAAAATAAAAAACGCGTTTATTGCACACACGGTAAAACATGGAGAAGGATTGACATGGCTACGCCGCACAGTGGTTCGGCTTTTAAGAAAGGTGGACATAGGAACAAAAGTAGCAATTTTGATCAGCAAAAAAATTGTTTGCAATAGCAAATTGAACGCTGATCAACATTTGTTATGTGCATTTTTTATAAAAATGAGTCTTTCGCGTCAAGAAAATGTATGGAAGAAAATCAATTATATTTTTTTTCCTCTGTCTGGTATCAAAGTGTAGCAGTCAAACCTTATATTCTGGTAAGAACCTAGCATCCTCAACACGACTGCATAAAAACTTCTTGCGTATCCTTGCGGCCTTGACGTCTACATGAATTGAAAGTTTAAAATTGCAGGGTCTAGCTTTTTATCAAGTTTTTGATTTAAAATGAGAGATAGAGAGTAGATATTCACTTTTCAACCGTTGAAGAAGCAAATTCGTTTATCTATGCTCTATTAAAGTGATCTGGATTTTAATCATGACTGAATTTGTAACAAACTTGGACATTTTCATGTTCCTTCGCGTAGAAGAATTGGAATATACTATCTAATGCTGTTATGGTGCGCGTCGCATCTGAAATTTGTTCTAGTAATTCAGAAACAACCAAGATGTTTCTGAAGAGTTATAATACGAATTTGAATCGCAGACGGGCAAATGAATTTGACGAAATGGAAGTACTTATGTTTAAGGAGATGTTGTCAGATTGTGAAATTTCAGTTGTCGCTTCGTATCACAAACTCCTTCAAGCTAAGATGCGATGTTTCCCTCGGGATTTTGAGATTACTGAAAGAAGAGTCAAAGTGAACTTACTTAACTATGTCTAGAAGATTCTTTGCTGGTTCTAGGGTCATTTTAAATCAACAACTTGTAAAGAATGATAAAAAGCTACGATTTTAAACTTTTAATTCGGGTAGACGTCAAGGCCGCAGGGCTACGCGAGAAGTTTTTATGCAGTCGTTTTGAGGATGCTACGTTCTTATCAGAATATAAGGTTTGATTGCTACACTTTCATAGCGGACGGAGAAAAAAAGATATGATTGATTTTCTCCCATATATTTTTGAAAGACTCATTTTTATAAAGAAATACACATAACAAACGTTCAATTTGCTATTGCAAACAATTTCTTTGCTGAGGAAAATTGCTATTTTTAATTCTATGTCCACCTTTTTTAAAAACCCGACCACTGTGCGCCGTAAGAGCTAGTGTGTATTGTTTAGTGTAAGAATAAGGCAATTTTAAATTAATTTGGAAAGACACTAATAAGTATGTAAAAGTGATACTACATGTGCAGAGCTTACATTGTCCCCCAAAAAGTTGCATGACCACAAAAATGCATACCTGGTATTATTTAGGTAATAAATTTCTAATATAAATTTAGTCACGTTTTATTTAACTGTCGGTTGCAATTGTGATTTTGTGCCATGGTGATCAGGTATTCCTAATTCCTATTAAAAAAAGTGAAAAAAATTTTCAACGAAATGAAAGCTTGTAAAAAATTATTTTAGATATCGTGAAAAGTGTGGACGACTCCTTAGGACTAATCATGGAAACTTTATCAGAAAGGGGCGTGCTAGAGGATACAATTGTTTTATTCATGTCGGATAATGGTGGCCAAACTACCGGTCTTCATGAAAATTTCGCATCCAATTGGCCTTTGAGAGGGGTAAGTAAGGGGCTGTGAAAACTATGTTGAAAAAATAGAACCTACTTGCTTGATTTTTTGTAATGTTATGATAGTTCAGAGTTACACCTAAAGATCACAAAATTGTTAATAATTACTGTTTCGAATGTTTTAAAATCATTGTTTTTTATTTTATTCGAACTGTGGAATGAACACCTTCCTAAACACCAACAAGAGAGCTCAAATCACCCCTAGGTTGTGGGACATCCAGTATAATTTTGTCTACTTCTTACCTTTTTTTGTGCCGTTTTTCAGAAGACTTAAAATAAACCGATAGGTAAGAAGATGTCTTATGAAAGTGACTTTAAAATACCGAGTGAAATCTAAAAGTGCAACAAAACATTTAGATATCTGTTTATAATATCAAAGTTGGTCATGACTTCCGGTGCGGTGTAACTGGAAGTGCGACATAGATGGTGTTATTGTTTCTAAATAGGCCACAGCCTAAAATCTAGGTATCACAGCAAATGTATGAACTTTTATTGGACGGGTTCCGTAAATCATCCTGTATGTGAAAGCTCCTCATAAATGCATTGGCATAGTTATCTGAATTTTATTTGAGCATTTTTCATTTATATTCTGTTCTTTGATGGAAGTTATTTTGTGTAATTTATATAACTTTTTAGATCAAAGCATTTCACTATATTTTCAGTTAAAGTTCACGGTTTTCGAAGGCGGTGTACGGGGAACAGCGGTATATTACAGCAAGGATTTAAGATGGAAAGGGCGGGTCAACAATAACTTGATACACATCACGGATTTGCTGCCAACATTTTATAAAGCAGGAGGTGAGAAGATGTTATAACAGATGAATTCTGGTGTAAACGAAAGTAAAATTTTAAGCAAACGGGAATATAATTTGCATTAGTTTTGTAAGGTAGAAAAAATATGAAAGATAAATCTTAACAACAAACATTGAAGCTATAAAGCTATATATTTTCTTGAACCTTTGGCGTTGGACTTCTTATTGTGATCATCTTCTCCAAGCTCTTAAGCTTAGATTCATGTTTAAATAGCGAAATTAAAAATTTTAATTAACATCACAAAATTATTTCGAAAACCCATTTAGAGATTTCTCTTGTGTCATAATGGAGCTGTTATTGTAGGCGGAAATCCGAAGAATCTTGGCTGTATAGATGGAATTAATCAATTAAGGACCATACGTGAACAACTTCCAACTAAGAGGAACGAGTTGCTTATTAATATTGATGAAGTCGAGAATTATGTTGGGATGTTAGGCGTTGGTGGAAGATATAAGCTTATTAGTGGTAAGTGCGTCTGTTAAATTATGTTCATAGTTTGTTCCATTTATTCTTGACGGTACAAGCTTTTGAGGCTAATATATTGCTATGTTATTTCCGGTGTATCATGCTAAACAAAACCCACAGAATCATAATATCGACTATAAATTGTTTATGTACATGTATTTTTACCTATTTATTTATTTTGTCAACGTATGTAATAATTTAAACTAAAAACTTACTTATTTCGTATCTGATTCAATTAATGCTTGTAACCATGGATTTTAGGGCATGTGTATGTCTTTCGATTAATGTTCGACCAGGGATTTTTATGCTGTCGTATCGTTGGAAACGATTTCTTTGATCGTTGCCGGGGTCCTTTTGTCTAGGAGATATTGAGTTTGTTGAAAACAAATGTGGGAAACTTCTTTTTCGGTTTTTCCTGAGTGTGACTTTCGTATATTTATCTAGAATTTTGTAATATCTATCACAATTTAAGTCCATACAGTTTTCAAATTTACTTACAAGAATGAGAGTATTACGTGTATAGTGCTAGGATGACGGGAATCCAGTTCTTTCGAGATTTGGGGTGGCCGTTCGTCTAATCCTGGGGTGTTGAAGAATTACATTCGATGCAGTTTGCTGTGAGATCGTTGGAACACCATTTGGAAGCTGAAATGATTATTTTGAATTTGGAATTATTATTTGGTTTATAGTAGAGCAGTTTTCGTAGCTGAAGTAAGCGATTTTCTTCATTTTTTTGAAATTATAACTGGCATATAATGTATAAAGGAATTTGAGGTTATATTATTTGAATGATAACTGTAAATCTAGTGAATTTGGTTATGTGAGGTTGTATTTGATTGTGTGGGTTAATTTCACGAGCAGTTTAAGTTGGAATTGATCTAGTTATACTTGATTTTATGACGGGAATTTAGCGGGAGATTTGAATTTTATTTATGATATTAAAAACGAGAGATACGAGCTTTTAGTTTGCATTAAGATTCTAGAAATCTTATTAATGTGTATCTAAGATAGCAAAGAACTTACTTACCCTGAGGGAATCTTTAGAAGATTCATTTCTTTGTTCATCAGATTTATTTAACTAAATAAATAAATTAGAAGAACATCACTAACTAATAACTACTACAGTCACATTAAAGATACTTAAATGTTATAAGCTATATTAATATAATAATCAGTGGTTCAGCGGAGTGACGTTATCCTCCCGCGTCCCGAGGGTGACTGAAAATTATAATCATCCTATTCGTGTGCGGTGTACTTAAACCCTGTGGTGGGGACAAATTTGCTTTTCATGCCCTGTAACATATGAGATCTAGCATATCTTTGGAGTTAATGAGAGTATAATAGATGACGCTGAGTGGTGTTTAGTAGAATGAAAACAGTGTTTACTTAATTAAAAATTTAATTAAAATTTAAAAGAATTATCTACAAGTTTCGTAGCAATATGTACACTGGCTGGCTAAGTAACGTCTCCGCTTATAAAGAAGCAACAAAACTACGTTTATTTCTATTAATATTCACATTAAAATATATCTACACATGTGCCCGCCGGTATGTACGGGGGGGGGGGGGGGGAGAGGGGGGAGGAGCATTACTTTAACCGCGCAGTGTACATCTATAGCAAGCACCAGACCAAATACAAGTGCCCGAATACATCCGAAGGGCACCACTGTACTTATGCTGGTACAGACGATGGTTGCCAATATACAGGTGGGCCACCTCATACGGCGCGGGCTCTATATGGAAAAGCACATAAATATAATAAATTCTTGCTGTTCTTCTGTAAGCTGATATCTTTTGATGTACTATTTTTCAATTTTTGATGTACTATTAACAAAAGCTCGCCTAATTAATGACTCTACATTACAACTTCCATCAACATTTTGTAAGGGTACTTTTCTTTTAATTATGCTCCAGACAAATTCAATTTGGATTAAGATCACAGCGATATGGTGGTAACCTTAACACTGTGTGACTCATAGCTGCTGCATAGTTACCGATTTCGCATTCAGGTTGTGGTTTATTTCGTCTAATTATTTTAAGCAACTCACACTTTAACATTTCTAGATGATGTTGCATATTTTTTAACACTCCACTCTTTGTTTTAGATTTAAATAAAAGCAGTGTTCCATTAGAGAACCCCGACACATAATCCACCTTCGACCTGCCCCATCCTTTTTTAAGACATCTTTTTCTTCTACGCTTTGCCAGCATTTAGACACAGTATAATTTTTATGTACATAAATAGTGACCTTCAGTCTCTTGTAAACATGTCTGAAAAATATTGTCTCAGAATAAATCCTGTGATGGGTGTGGGATAATTTGGTAGTAAGGGATTTTTCACCTTTCTTTTGGGATTTTTGTTATCAGAATAAATAATAAAAAAACTTCTGTTTTGGCTTTTGGCCGTGAAGAAACCCGAGCTGCGATTTTGAAGAATATTGAAATTAAAATCAAACATGAAGTTTTCATTGTATCTGATTGTGTGCGTAACTTGGGCCTTTTCCTTGACACCAAACTTCGTTTTAAAGAACACGTTTCACATTTAATTAGATTGGGTTACAGTAGTTTGAAGGTTTTGTATGGTAGTAAAGACTCTTTAGTTTTTTCCAGATTTATTATTATTATTTGCATAAGCGTTTATTATTACAGCTTGGACACCATTGACAGAACTAGACTTCAGCGTTTGCAAAATTCGTGTCTTAGATCTATTTATGGGATACGTAAATTTAACCGAATCTCTCATACACTCGATTGGGCTGGTTGGTTAAATATCTTTGCCAGAGTAGAATTTTCTGCTACCGTCTTTTTCTATAAAATTATTTATTTTAAGAAACCAAGTTACTTGTTCCGTAAAATTTTGTTTGGAACAGATGTACATAATATCAATGTGAGATACAAAGGCTTACTAACTCCTCCAGTTCACCACCTTGAAATTTTTAAAAGATCGTTTAGTTATAATATTGTTAGACTTTGGAACAAAATTCCACTAGGTATGCGTTGTTTGAGTTCGCTTTCTCTGTTCCATCAATTGCGAAGGAGTGCTTTCTTTAACAAGTAAATATATTTTCATTTTCCTCTATAACTTTCTATTACTTTTCTCTTTATGCTTTTTGCGCTTAGATTTCAATTATTATTACTTTTTGCTTATGGTTTTTTATTTATCGGGTTAACGTTATTAATGGTGGTGGAGGTAGAACAGCGGCTTATGCTTTAAACACCTTTTGGCATGTTGGTTGAATTTTAGCATTTACTTATTTTTATACTATGTTTGATGCCAATAAACCGCTATTATTATTATTATTATTATAAATTTTATCAAGGCACACTATCGGTCTTGTATTTTCACCGAGACTATCGCTATGCATCATAAGTGCCACAATATCTTGTCGTTCCATCAAACATTTTCTATTTAATTGATATTTCGTATACTTATATCCCTTTCCGATAAGAATTTTACGTAGTGTCTTACAACCTCTAAATTCACTTTCAGTTTTCATGTACCTACATAAACTGTTTAATGTGGGTACAGTCTCAGCGACAGTATACATAGAGGTTATTTTATTTCGAAGTACACAGCGAAAATATAACAATAAACACAGTCACGTTGTTAGCACGTTGAAAAGCGCGAATAAGCAAACCACACTAACGTTACTTTTTCCGTCGAATTCCTATACTTTTGTCGCACGAATTAACCTTGTTTGCAACGTAAAAAAGTAACGTTATGAACGCAAGTTTTATAACGTTATTTTAGTAGCCTTACTGTAAGTGACTAAAATGTTGATAATACCGTTACCTTGTAAACATAATCAACGTGTTTTATTGGTAGCCAGACAATGTCTTATCCACCTTAGTAAATTCATAAAAAATTTGTAAAATGTAACGTTATTTTAGAGTGGTATTTTTTTGGCGGAGCTACAAAATTGGAACTGCAGTAGTATGTACAGGCATATATGTACATACCATGCCTTAAACTAATTCTCATTTAGATTAGCCTATGATTCCAATATATAGTACCTAATGTTTTTTTAATCAAATTTTAACGAATGTCATAATTGTGGCCACTCTAAATGAGTAATTCAAGGTACGATATGAGTATGAACATACTTGTACATTCGTACTTACTGCTGCGGTTCGAATTCTGCTGCCCGGCTAGAAAAATACCACCCTAGAATAATGGTACATTTTGCACAAACTTACTAACGTGGCTAACTCATTGTCTGACTACAAATAATACGCGAGAACATAATAAATCAGCCCTTTTAATCACTAAATATTAATCAGAGGGATTATGATTATGATTAATATTTAGTAATGATACTGAATCTTAACACCATGAGTGCCACACATTGGGTTTCCAAATGTGGTAGAGAGCGCTATTGAACATAAAAAAGTTAAATTTCTTGCAAAATGACGCCGCGGATTGTCTCATAATGCAATGTGCAATCAGTTTAGCGTATCTGTGACTTCACTATGTATACACATGAAACAAAAACACCGTTGTTATGTATAAAAAGACATGTAATAGAAAAATACACTTCTCGTGTCATTAATACAATCCAATGCATATGTTATAGCATCTATACTTCAAAAACTAAAAAAATCCTCAAAAGGATTATAAAACTATATAAAATATTCAAATATATATAACAACATAAACCAGTTTTTTCCTTTTCTTCTTTTTTAAGTATTTAGAAACTTTCCTCATTTTCTGTAGAATTCTCCTGTAATTTCTTTACTGTTCGTGACTTAGCATACTTTAACCAATTTTTTGTGGCTTCTGCTGTAACGAAATCGCTTTTTTCGGTTTGAGGAAAGTGAAGTTTTACAAATTCTATCAACAAAGATTATTAGGAAACACAATATTTAAGTTAAGTGCACTTATACCATTGCATTTCCATGCTACAAGTCTTCTCAAAAGACATTTTGGTATTTTTTCCTTTCCAGTTATAACAAACAGCAACGTTATCGGTGATTGAAGAATTTCAACATTCTTCGACACAATCCTTCCATGTTATGGCATCTATACTTCAAAAACTAAAAAAATCCTCAAAAGGATTATAAAAATATATAAAATATTCAAATATATATAACAACATAAACCAGTTTTTTTCCTTTTCTTCTTTTTTAAGTATTTAGAAACTTTCCTCATTTTCTGTAGAATTCTCCTGTAATTTCTTTACTGTTCGTGACTTAGCATACTTTAACCAATTTTTTGTGGCTTCTGCTGTAACGAAATCGCTTTTTTCGGTTTGAGGAAAGTGAAGTTTTACAAATTCTATCAACACAGATTATTAGGAAACACAATATTTAAGTTAAGTGCACTTATACCATTGCATTTCCATGCTACAAGTCTTCTCAAAAGACATTTTGGCATTTTTCCTTTCCAGTTATAACAAACAGCAACGTTATCGGTGATTGAAGAATTTCAACATTCTTCGACACAATCCTTCACAAGCTGAACCACGATGATAATCTGGACACCTTCAACAAGAACAAAATATGCCACTTCGCCACTATACCTACAGAAATAAGTAAAACCATGTACTCTCATAAGTTGATATTTGTTCGGAAATTTTTATCGAATCTTTTGAAATCATCTACTGCTGTAATCGGAAAATCGGGCGCTTCTGGAGGTTTGAGAATAGTTGCATATTTACATTTTGTTGATTTATATATAGAGCACGGAAAGTTTTCCAGTTAGCAGAAGTACAACTGGAGAAATATATCCCATGCTGCAAACAATCAACTAATTCTATTCTCCTTAATTGTATCTATAAATAGATATTAAAAAACAGACCTTTTTATTCACACGACTACAATGAGCACCTAGAAGTACATTTCAATAACATTAGAACATAGCATAAAAGTAAGAAATAAGCCCCGTCGTAACTTTGACAATTTACAATTTCTTTTAATTCCATTTAGCAAAGTGATTTACATATACATTACTAATATACCCTATTTACATTATCAATAATAAATAAATTGAAATAATTTGGAAAATAATTTACTATGACTTATTAGTGTTACTTTTTAGGATATGCAAATATTCATTTACCTACCACTGTACTTCATTCTTAAATGCTACACATACACTTATTTGCAAATGCGTATAAAGAAATATACAACATATAGGTATAATTCTGGGATTTTTAGCGTATTGAAAAAAAAGAAAATTAGAAATACCTACATGAATTGTACTTACCAAACGTTAACTACAAGCTTGCGCGATGTTCACCACGCGTGACATTAATGGACACGTGTTGAAGCCAATCTAAACGCCGAACTACGTCGGACCGAACCGAATCAAAAACGACATCTCGCGACAGAAAGTGATACTTACGGTTATTCGCGCCTCGTGCAAGGAATTACCTTCTACTACCGCGAACATGCTTGAATTAACGTTAATGTAATGTTGACCATAAGATGGTGGATACCAAGTCCATTAACGACGTTGTAATAACGTTGATAATTTTTCAAAAATACTAAGCATCGTTGTTTCAACGTTACCAGCTAAAATTCACGTTGTTCCAACGTTCTCACAACGTCACCGTGTTTACTGGGAATATTATCTTCGAAGTGATTTTTTGTTTCACTGTGTGGCAGCCCAGCAGCTGTACAAGCGTATAAATAAACCGCTGGTGGCACGCTGGTACATACCATCGAGTATGTGGCTGTACCGATGTCGATAAGATGAGGAAGCAGTCATTTTCCGGTGTTTATAAACATTTGAATTGTTTGGGCATTTAATTACTTATCTGTATCGGGCACATACGAATGTAGTCTCCTTACAAAGAAAAAAGAAAAACTAATAACTAAATTGCTTTATTACAACTGGCTCTCTAATTGTGGTAGATATTGGGGACAGGGGGTTTAGTGACATATAATACATTTTATTCTGATTTATCAGTCATTGCAGTAACTCTTTTGACAACTTGTTTTATATGGACTCCAGAATAGTTAAGGCATCTTTCACTGCCGCCGTTTATCTATGATAGAATATTCTAGAAAATATTAATTTTAAATGCCGGTTATACAAGATTGTAGTAGTTTAAAAAAAACTATTTTAATATTCAAAATGATAAAAATATTGAGAAATAGTAAAAACAAATAAAAATATCGAATTCGCAAGCTAAAAGTCAGCAGAATGTGGAACGAAACTGTATAAAGCTGTCAAACGTACAAAGTGGGCGTCAGCAGCAGTACGAAGCAAGCTTTAGGTAAATTTGGTTCGTATATTTACCTTCTGAAGCGGCTCATTAACACCATTCAGTATTGATAGGTATTTTAGGATAAAACGGATGTGCTTACTTCTTTTACGTTCAACGTTAGTGCTTGGTACTTTTATAAGGAATAAGGAAAGTTTAAATATTACATGTTGTCACAATTTATTCAGTGATCGGTTAAAAATGAAATTCCACGCATTTCCGAACAATTGTCCCGAATAAATTAATCTAGTGCAGCGTGGAGTGATCTAATACCTTGTGTGTCTGTTAACATCTTCCCAAATGAATATCTGTTTAAAACTATTGAAAATGTATTTAAATTGTTTTAGGTACGATCTACAACGGTATATATGACAATTATTATGGCGACAGTGGTAGGCAATCGATTCCCGCTTATAATTCTTTAGCCGTACTCGAAAGTCCAACTAACACAGCTTTAGAACGCGCCACGTCAACACCACTTACTGAAGACGACGTAAATAGAAGAAGATCAACCTTAGAGACTAATAACTGCAGAACTACCCATTGGTCGAACTCAACATGTAACCCGTGCCTGTTCGACCTGAAAAAGGACCCTTGCGAGACCAGTAATATTGCCTCCGTTCGGCCACACATAACCCACTTTTTAACAGCTCGAGTTAGAGAATTCTGGAAGGAATTGGTGCCACAACAAAACAAGGCAGTCGATCCCAATGCGAATCCATCATTTTACGGAGATGTTTGGCAAACCTGGTTAGATACTGCACCTATTAGTTTATAGTTTGACTAGTCAATTTGTACATTCTTTTGAAAAAAATATTTTCAATAGTGAAAAGAAGAAAAATCAGCAGTATAGAGAATATAAAGATATTTGTTTCTTATTCATATTTATTTAAGAACCTATCCCTGTATTTTAAGTATAAGTACATGATATGTAAATATGGATGACGTGTGCAGGTAGATCGATGTATATAATGAGCGAATACACTTTGCAGCAGAGATACGCAAAACTGAGATAAGTACTCGAAATCTACTTTATGGAGGTAAAATCGTTGGTGAAATCAGATTTCAGATAAATCTTACCGTTGTTAAGATATAAAAAAAAAAAAATGGTTAATTATAAAAATAGTTTAGATATTTCTCATTGTTGTGTATATTGTTATATTATACACGGAGGTACATTAACTTCTTTATTTAACTTTCAACAGAGTTATTATAACATAACTAGTGCTATCTATTTGTAAGAGCGGGCTGTTCAAGTGTAATTTATTCTACTGGTCCGGTGTTACATCGTGGAGCAACTGTTTTTTGACAGTTGACAATTTCATATTTGGTCACGGCTTTCATGAAAGTTCTTAGTTTTTATCGAAATTTGCAAGCTAAAAGACATCATATAGGTAATGAAGATGGAAGTAATAGAGTTATTGGTTGCAGAAAGTTCCGGTATTCCTGACGGGAGCCCTTACAGGGTGCTATCACCCGGGCCAGGTGGACCCTGATTTTTTAACGAGGTTGTTACTCCTCCCCCTCACCCTTTCTCACCCTGGCTTGGGACAGGCTATGGCGGGTTTTCAAACATGATATTTAGATTAGATTTTCACAAAATTACAATTATTTAAAAACCTTAAGGTTTGGTTATTAAAAACTTTATTAAAACAGATACTTATTTTGATTAGACAATCCAAAATGCAATAATATACAAACTATTTCAGCTTTGATACTTCAAGGGCTTTTGGAGCACCCTGTATAACATAAAAATAATTTGAAATAGTAACCATATATTCCAAAAGTGAAATTTTTTAACGTCATGTGTTTTGGCCACAATATTCCGTGCCGTATAGCGTGAATGATACATATTTTAAGAAGATTTGATGTTACTTGGGGATAATAAAAAATGTTAAATTGACTTTAAATCGGATTTATAACATTTCGACTAGATGCAGTACAATTATCACCACTATTCATTATCTCCGTTACTATCAAGCAAAAAAAAACTTCATATATTATAACAATAATCCAATAGTTCCTGCAATTTCAGGCTTTATTTTCAATATATGTGATTTGACATTATCAATTAAATATCTTGTTACTTTGCGACTACTTAATATAGAAAATCAGAAATGTATGGATTTTATAACTGGCATCTTAATGATGCAATAGTAAAATGGAAATTAAAAAATTACTGCAATAAATGTAAGTCAAGAGAAATGTGCCGTGATTAAAATTAATAAAACGAACAAAACAATTAACAATTATATTAAACATGACAAACTACATTTAAACAAAAATCTATCAATAAAAATGATCTTTTTTTTAATGTAGTTTGTCATGTAGTTGTTAATTGTTCTCATCATACATGTCTGAAGAAGACTATTAATTGATAATGTGAAGTCACATATAGAAAATAAATAAATAAAATAATAATTCCAGGAATTATTGTGTTATTTAAATAAGCTACTGGCTATAAATTTTGATTCCTTCTAATATATTATAACAACCACAAAATATATTCTTAGGAGACACATACGAATAAATTCAATAAATACAGTACGCGCACTCAAGTCAATCTGGACAGTCTATAGAAAATATTTATATTCTAAATAAGAGCGTAAGCAATTCACATTCAAGGAGGTATAAATTCTATTCAATTTGCTATTCTAGGTCAATAACAGCTGTGCGGCAAAAAAACATATTTCATAAATAAAAACAACTAGCGAGAACAACTAGGTACTCCTTCCACACTCCGACGTCCGGTCTCCGACCGTACACCGTGCTCCCCGCAGCTACCTATGTTACATAAAATCGTAATATTGCAGCCTTTTATTTATGCAACCCGCGAAAATCGGCCAATTCTGCCAGGGTGAGCTATCTGTGGTTATAGCTATTCAACTACCTCGATTACTCCGAATGTAAATTTTTTTCTGTGATGTATTTAAGGAATTATTTCTAAATCAGCACGCAATTTACTGTATGTTCTCGCTCGTCATTTTTATGTTAATTTTATATTTCAAAAAATCGCGTATATTAGGCATGTTTCTTTATTTGATGGATCCATCGATTATACTTTGTTGCTATCTAAACTAATGTACTAAAAAGAGGATAGTGTACCTCTTTTTAGTACATATATAATCCATGTCTATCGATAAATAAAAGAACACGCGCCTCTTATTGAGAATTCTGTTTTAATTATTATATGACCGGGACAGCGCGTACGCAGTCCCGACTACCAAAAATTTTGCGCCCGAGTTACCCGCATTAGGGGTAATCGCAGGTGTCAGCCCAACCGTAGTGCAATGGAAGGGCCTCGTCCTGGGGGAACCGCCTTATTGATCACGGTAGCCCCTACGCCAGGTAAGTATGAATTCGCTTGTTCTCCTTCGGATCCTATGGACAAATCTCGATATCATTCTGATGAAAGTGGGTGCGCGCCATCTCTTCGTCAAGGGACAAACAAATGAATAGCAAGGGTGCAATTTTGAGGGAGCGCGCTAAATCTCGGTAGTCAGAACACTTAGTTATAGCGGTTATAGCCTTGTTTATATATATCTAGTTATTCAACCGGTTTGAAGTACCTTTGAATGGCATTCAGATGGCGTGTCAGGTTTGGCGTGCCCATTAATATTTTTAAATAATGTTGCATTGTAATTTCTTAATTTTGATTGGTTTTACTTTGTTATTAACTGCCAAGTTTATTTCAGAATCTGTAACCAACATAGCTCGCATTCCAATGAATATTTGGCGGTATTTAATTTCATTCATCAGTACTTTTATACTATCGCCGCCAGATATCAGCACCTTACGCAGCTCGGTTGAATAACTATAAGATATATAAACAAGGGTTATAGTTAGGGGGTTACTATAAAAAATAGTAGATGACGCTGCGAAAATCTAATTTACATCTTGTACCCTTTACGATAAATAAACAGTTGGAAGAAATTATTTTGGTATGTAGTAGTAATAGTAGTTGTAGTAGTATTTATTTTTGTAATAAGACCATTATAGAAATTGTCGTTCATATAATTACGTGCATTTCAACGCTAGTCAATAAATATAAATAAGTAAATACAAAAATAAATAAATAAACAGATATATATGTGAAAATATATTATATAAATATGTCACAAACAACACAAAATGAATAATGTAGACTAACATACATGAAAAAAGGTCACAGATTAAAATCAAAGTTGGTAAATGGCTACATGAACTGGAACTCCTTAACCGAGTAGCACACCCTCTGCATTAGAAGACGTTTTACTTCTTTCTTGAAGCCAATGGATGACAGTTGTTTTATGTCCGGGGTAAGTTGTTGTATAATTTGACACCTCAATAATCCATAGACTTCTGCGAGCAAGCTAGGCGGTGGTATGGTGTCCTCATTTCATACCTCCCTCGGGTGGAGTACTCGTCTGAGTGACCATTTATGGGATATTTTTGGGTGTTGGTATGTACAATTCCCGACAGTATTATTTAGCACTCCAACAAATGACTCGACGCGGCGCGCCGGGCGGTCGGCATGTAATACAAAGCAACACGCCTTATGTGAAGTTAAAAAACAAAATAAATAAGAATGCTTTCAAGAGTTGTTTTTTTTATTAAAATGCGGCCACGCCCCAAAATCAATTTATGCATTTCCAAAAATAAAATAGATAGGTTTCAAATATTTTATATTTTTCGCTTAAAATTTAAAATTCATTTACTGAACAAATTGCTAGGTGTGCAGTTGTTAAGACAGGAGTGCGAACATTTTCAAGTAATAAAATTACAATAATGGTTGGACGAAGAGTAGGACAGCAAGACTGCACAATGGTTACGAGAGGTATTATAATAGGAATGTTTGAATCAGGCCATACCTACCAGGAAATTGCTGAACGAGTTAATTTATCCGTAAGTGATTAAATATTTAAATAGGGAAGTGAAATAATTAGTCCAATCCACACATATTTCTTTTATTTCAAAAAACCGGCTTCGCGTAAACAGCTGCGCATGCTCATGCTTGAGATTTGAAGCGTTCCAATTAACTTCAATTAAACAAGCTTTTTTTTAATTAATAGAGAAATACAGGGTGTAAACGAATGCGAATAAATTATCGTTGGGTAGTAACTACACGACATGTAAAGCAAATTTTAATATTAATAAATAAAAAAAAAAAGAAAAATTTAGAGCCGAAAATTATTTAGTACGGGTCTGATCCAAGGAAACTTTGAGATCTGCGTGTCAAATGTGACCAATATTAGGTATAAATCCATTATTATTCTGTATGCCGGTATCTACGAATTCATCGAATTTGAATTTGAATAAATCAAGGTCAATGGGACAGTGTGTTCGGTAAAAGATAGCAATACCTAAGGCATTTCTTTTTGTAAAATAAAGATTCCCTATTTTGAGAGTGTTGTTTAAAGTAAATACTGTTTTTTATCTTGATAACGTTGTTTCATTGGACATGCGACTTGAATAGTTATAAAAAACGTAAATATCTTTCTTTTGCTTTCGTTGGATCCAGAGTCATAATGGCTGAATACTAGGGATACACGCGGCGCGTTGGGGCAGCGTGCACAGACCCGGAGCTAGCTCACGGCATGTACAATTTTTTTTTTTTTGAGTAATGGTGATAGATGATAGAACCCCTATGCATTAGGACTGTTCGATCGTAAATTATTACAGCTCTTATATATTAATTTATTTATTCGTATTTCGTTTACAGCCTGAATATAAAATTTATATTATGTAATATAAAGAATTGTTATAGTTATACAGGGTGTGGCATTTATCTGTGGACGAGCTATTGTGGCTAACCTGTCCACTTAAGTGAAATATGTTTTAGATAAAAGTGATTTAGGATCAAATACTCTACACCGCAAAATTATTTTTATATATATACAGGGTGGTCAGTTTAGCCTACGCGTTATACAACTTTGTTATTTTAAATGGAACAGCCTATATATCATTGCATTTTTGGATTCCACGATGCAAAATAAAGTAGATTTAATTTACATACCCTACACCAAAACCGAACAGCTTCGGAGTTATTCGACTTTTTAGAAGAAAAAATGCATTTGCTTGGGTCACTTGGAAAATCAATACCACCGTTACTTATAACAATTTTACGATTATTTTGTAGTATAATCGTGACAATATTTGAAAGTGTATAACCAATTAATAATTTCTTTGTTATATTATACAGGGTGTTGTTAAAGTGACAATAAAGCTAGGCATCTTTAAATAGACGAATCTAATTTTTTTTAAAATGGAACACCTTGTATATTTTTGTGCCATATAATACAGAATTAAGTCCTCTTTCAATCGCATGTAACATTTTCTATAGCTAAAGTTAATACTTTTTGAGTAATTTAGAATAATGTGCTATCTAGTGCAAGAAAAACAGTAATTGATCCATATTCTAAGAAAAAAACATTTATGACAAAATCAGGTGCTGTAAAGATGATTTTGATATTTTTTATAATAATTTATAGAGTAAACATCCGCATATTTTATCCATCGTTGGTTTATACTAGGTACAATTTTATTTATGTACCTACATGATAAGCATTTATAATCATATGCCTAAATAGGTATCAAAATAAAATTATAGTAGCCCATGTTTTGTAAAATAATAAATGAACTAAGGGTATCAGCTAACTGTAAAATTTTTTTGTACAACTATTGTGGTAATTCCGTCGCCATCCCCCAAAAGACAACTCCATGCGACATAAGGGAATGGAAGTATAAAAAGTATGTTTTATTCTCTTTATGGCGTACAACGCCGATGAAAGTCTACTGCTCAACTCGTCAATGTGATTGTTCCACTTCAGTCCTGAATCAATCCGGATGCCTAGGAACTTTCCATCTGATGAAACACTGCTGTCGGTGGTGAAAGAGATACTTTGTGTTTTGCTGTGATTCATTTTAAGTCCTGAAATGCGCTCCTCCAATAGTAGCTCAGCGTATTTAGATTGTTCTATCGTGCGATAGATAGTGAAATACGATTACTTGCAAAAGGCAGTATCGTCGGTAGGTTTTTATAACTGCTGTTTTATTAAAAAATGGTTATTAAATTATACTTTGTGAATATGCAGTCTATTTAATTTGTAGCTATAGTAACATGATACTTTTAGTAACTGTTGATTTTCCGGTAATAATAAATTACTATAAAAGTTGTATTTAATTAATATTACGCACTAATGTAATTTAAGATAGAGTAAGTAATCTTACATGCGTGCATGTAGCTATAAATACAGAAGGTTATTTTAATAATATGATGGAAGAAATTATTTTTGTATAAGTTTTTGTTATGTGATATTTTCATATAGTAGACTCGTCAGGAATGTGCTTTCTAGTGTATTTTTTTAGAATAGTATTATTTAATTTCTTAAGGGGTATATTGGCCGCTAAGAATGCTTCACACAATTCATCGTAGAAGTTACCAGCACCGGTCGGGTCTCTTTCGATATGTTTTTTTGTTTTTGTATGAGCCGAGATGTGTGTGCTGCGAGTGCAAGTCATATTTGTTTCACAAATACTGCAGTAAACCTCTTTATCATTAACAATTGAAAATATACTTTCATAGTTAGCAATCCATTGTTTTAATCGAGCTATATGCGAATTTGTTTCCATTGTTGCAGCGCTGATATAATACGATATGAACATAACAATTCAAACCCTTTGGCAAGAAAAATAAAAACTAAAAAGGAATTTTTACAACACGAATAAGAAACAGCTAAACATTTAAAATTTAAAAAATTTTTAAAAATAAATAGAAAATTCTCTGATAATCAAATTAATGAAAGTAATTATAATATATGTATATGTAAAACAATCCTCATAACTTCACCAGGGTCAATATTATATAATATTAAATTAATTCAAAAATTTATAATAATTTCTGTATTAGAATGGATATTATCGTGTTATGTATTAGCTAGAATTTACTTCCCTTTTTTGTTAACCTTTGAGAGCTTATACATTTAGTTTTTATTTTTACAATCGTTTTCCTTAGAATTGTTATTTTATTTCTTTATTAGAATGCGTATAATTTTGTTACATATTTGCTAAAATTTATTTTTCTTTTTTGTTAACCTTTCAGGGCTACATATTTATTTTTTATTTTTACACCAGAATCCGTTTTGAAGTAAGGATGTTTACTTAAATAAATAGTATAACCAGGTCAAAGATTGTGTTAATTCCTTACAAGCACCAATTTTACGCGTTACTTACCTGTAGGTAAGAAACGCAATGGTAAATCCTAATAATTAAGCATTATTCACATATTAATGTAAAAGATAAATAATATTAATAAACCAACAATAGTTAATGTATGTTAAAGCTCTAGTAAATTTATTAAGCATTACTCTGTTGTTTCATATTTTCTACATTTTTAAAATAAGTTTTGGTATCAGTGCCAAACTTAATGTAACTCAATTTGTCATATACAATTACTTCATTATTGTTAAATGTAAATATTAAAAGTTCAAATTGAAGAGCCAATTGGACACAAACTGTGAAACAGGTTTTTCAATATAAAGCGAGTTCAAACCGCTATATACAACGGTTAGTTATGTTCTGTCACAGTATATACGATATATACTGTGGTTCTGTTGTCTATGTTATTATAACTAAGCGTGGCTACCGAGATTTAGTGCGCTACCGCAAAATTGCGCTCTTGCTATTCATTTGTTTGTCCTTTGACGCAGAGATGGCGCGCAATCACTCTCATCAGAATGATATAGGGGTTTACCTATAAAATCCGAAGGAGGCCTAGCGAACTCATACTTACCTGGCGTAGGGGCTACCGTGATCAATAAGGCGGTTCCCCCAGGACGAGGCCCTTCCATTGCACTACGGTTGGGCTGACACCTGCGATTACCCCTAATGCGGGTAACTCGGGCGCAAAATTTTTGGTAGTCGGGACTGCGTACGCGCTGTCCCGGTTTTATAATAACCTAAACACAATTCTCTATAATGAGGTGTAACGCTTGATTTTTTGTAACGTAAAAGTGACAAGTGGACATACAATGATTTGTATTTATACAAATTGCATAATATAGCAAAAAAAAATTTTTTTAATTTACATTCGTGGTTATCGACCTTTTTACATCTACCTCTATAACATTCAAATTTACTCTGCGACATAAACAATATGTTGATTTTTTATAAAACATTTGCAATAAGGTCGGATCAATATAAAAAGCTGACGACCAGTTCTAGATTTTTATTACATAATTCCAATGCAAAATGGAAAAATGTCTAATTAGTTTCGCACTTCTACATGTTTGCCATTGTATTTATTTCTCAATTTTTGTGAATTATGGTTTCCCTATATTTTTCTATTATAGACTTCAATCTTAACAATAAGGCATTCGAACGAGAACTTCCAGTAATCATAATCTCATCGACTCTCTTACTACTACAGCTTGTTTTATGAGCATCTTTACCTCAAAGTTTGTCTCGATCATGCAATAATCAAAATGTAATATCTCGTTCACAGGGTTCAAAACGACAAATGGGGAAAAGATTTTTGATATCATTCAACGTAATAGTGTCGAGGAACATCCCAATGATGAATTTTTCAGGAGTATGGCTATGTCTGTTAAGAAGCTTTCAGATTCTTCCCAAATAAAACTAAAATGGAAACACTTCACAACAATACTTTCACCCATTCAGCAGTCCCTCGCCATTACTCAACATCCTGAAATCGACTTTTCTATATAAATGAAATGCTAAATGTGTGAAAATCTACATAAATACATATATGAATAAACTTACCTTAGTGTTAATCCTGGCTTCTCCCCTGGGCTTATTGGGTGATAACACAAGAAATAGTAAGAGCTCTTCTTCCTTTTTTTCTTCATTTTCTGCATCGTATCACGAAAACATTGCTTCTTCCATGATAGTAAATTAACAACTAATTTCGCGTGTAACTTTAAACCTGGAATCGTATGCCTTCAGTCGCAGTCATGCGTCTACAGTCGCACGGCTACAGTCGCTGCAGCCATATGATTGGCACTCCACCTTTAAGCTGGGAATTTAAACATCCAGAACCGCTTCTTGGTCTATAAAAGCGACTGTTGGCCCCTCGTTCGGCAATTGGTCAACCACCTTCCTACCTTTAATATGACTATGCCATGGCCCTATACTGGTGTGAATGTTTATCATGGCCAGCCGCACTGCATTATTAAAGCACTCCTAGACTCAGAGCTATTTGCTCTTAGAGCGCTTAGCGTGGCTTGGTTATTAGTGCATATATAGATACCGACTTCTTTCATCCATTTCTTGGAACCAAACATCTATAGCAAATATATCTGCCTGAAGATGGACGCGGTTTACCCCAAACCTATGAAGATACGGTAATTTGGCTCCAAAACTCCGACTCCCAGCACTTGTACCATCTGAGATCCATCTGTGTACCGCACCAGGGATCCTCTTTCAAACTATGGTTCCTCTATGCCCCATTTCCCTCGACTTGGAATTAGCATTTTGAATGATTGCCTAAAGTATAATTTAACCAGCAAAATGTCCGCCGGTATTTGTGATGACACTCTGATTTGAGGTCGTGCAGGACTGCGAGGTGTCCTATCTTTGTCTTTAAAGTTGTGTATAAATTTTAGTTTATACGCACTGATGACCGCCATCCTCCTAATATTGAGATGAAGGTAAGTGATGTTTTGTATTACTTCCACAGCTGCTGTTGGGCAAGTGAGCATTGTGCCTGTAATTCTGCAGCAGATCATTCTCCTCTAACAGCATCAACGTTGAAAATCTATCCTAATAACATTATTAGGATATACATCTGAACGTTGGTGCTACAAAATAATATTATTAGGATAAATTTTGAACGTTGGTACTGTTGGAATTTGTAGTTTTTGCTCTTTAGCCTGTGCTGTTTATTCTATTAGTTTTCGCCACCATACCATAGGGTGAGGTTTGAATTTTAAAACCACGGCATACTTGCTCATTCAAAATCACTTGACTATTTTCATAAGAAAAACAGTTGCGGTACTGCTTCTTGCGTACTACCAGAATAGTATCACTTAATTATTTGCATGCTTTAATCGATTGTATACACTAGCATATCACAGAAAAACTTTAGGAAAAGCTGTAAACAACAATATAATGAAATAAAAAATGTTAAACCATTCAGAACTTCTTTCATAAATAGTTGTGCGTGCACTTGTAGATGCTATGTATCAAAAATTAATAAACTAAGGTAAGTATAAGTTAATTTTAAAAATTGTGTATGATGTTTTATAAATTAAACGAGTTTGTTAAAAATGGATAATTGTTTAGCTGAAGTGGCTAAAATGGTGTGCTTTGATACATTCTGCAGGAACATGTAGGTGACCATATGCCGAACCGCGTAGTATATAAAAGATATATTAAACAGAAATGTATTAGAATTGGTGTGTTTTACTGAATTTAATTACGAAACCATTCGACTTGGTTTTTATTTAGTTAATGTTATAACTTGGTTGATTATTTTTTAGCCAGTTTTTTATATAGTAGTAGGAAATTTTTTGTGGAGTTTCCGGCTTTTTTAAAAAAACAAACTATTTTTCCTTTGATAACGTTTCGACCATATTTTGGTCTTTTTCACAATCTTTTATTTTTTTTTATCCTATAATTAACAATTATAATTATGGTTTATTATATAATAATTTTTTTTTTTTTTTTTTTTTTTATTTTTTTACTTACATGTTTCCAATCGTACTAATTATATTATGTTTTTACATATATAAAACATTTGTCAAGTTTTTTTATAATGGTATATGACATAGGTACATAGTTAGAGACGAACAACATACATTTAAAATTTAAAAATCTAATATTGAGAAGCATGTTAACATTTACTTATATTGGGAAGTGCATATCAAATACAAAAAATCTGAAAAAATTGTTTACATTGGAATTGGCAATATTTAAAATAACTGAATATATACAGCATAACACATTTGTTAGGGATTTTAAAATAATTGAGAATATATTTTTGCTAAATGTTCCGTGTCATGTTCCGTGTGAAAAAGACCAAAATATGGTCGAAACGTTATCAAAGGAAAAATAGTTTGTTTTTTTAAAAAAGCCGGAAACTCCACAAAAAATTTCCTACTACTATATAAAAAACTGGCTAAAAAATAATCAACCAATTAATACACTATGGATGAAAATATGGGAACTAATTTCAACTTTAACACCATCAACTTCAGCACCATCAGGAAGAAACATGGAGAAATCATCACTAAGCTAAGTAAATTATTATTAAAAGATTATATAGCGTTTAGTAATAATAAAAACAGGATTACCTTTCTCACAAAATGCAAACAAAATGAACTTACTCCAACTTTTTTAAAATTTAAAATGTCACACATAAAGTTTAATAATAATTATCTAGATACTAAATTTCAAAATAAACTCAAATCTCTCAAACGTACTACACTTAATTATTTAATTTCTGATTGCATAAAATATCAAAACATTATAAAACAAAATATAACCAACTATGAATGTAAATTGAGAAGTATGTTAACAGATACAAACTATTCTCAAATCTCCGATTTTATAAAAAAAAAAAATGATTCGCATTTTACGAAAACTAAAAATAAACAATACAAAAAATTCATAAATTTATCGAATATTAATTTAAAATTCAATACAGATTTAGGAAATCCAAATTGGATAAAAAACATGTCAAATGCAGAAATCCCCACAGAAATATCCGAAATATTAAGCCTAGGCCCAAACTATGCTACAGATTACAGAAAAAATGATAAACTCCCATTAGAAACAATAATAGCAAACGTTGAAACAGGCATAAAACACGCACAAATAGATGAAAATCATAAAAACATAATAAGAAATAAAATCTGTAATACAATAACCAATTACAAAAATAAAAAAATAAATACAGTAGATAATATACAAACTAAAATACTTCACAAAAAAATCAATAAAACCAAAGAATTTATTAAAAAAAATCCTCAAATCACTATCTTAAAACCAGATAAATGTAATAAAACAGTTGTACTAAATACAAAAGATTATAATACGAAAATGTTAAATATCTTATCAGATAAAGAAACATATCTCCCACTAAAATCTGACCCCACTAATAATTATCAAAAACAGAATAACGCATTAATTACAAAATGGGAAAAAGAAAACTTCATATCCCCTTCAGAAGCTACACATCTAAAAATACATAACGCAATACCACCAAAAATATATGGACTTCCCAAATTACATAAAACAGATAATCCACTCCGCCCAATAGTATCATGCATACAAAGCCCATTTTACAAACTTTCAAAACATTTAGCTACTTCAATAACCAAAATTATAAATCAAAATCATTACCACATAAAAAATTCATTTGACCTTATCCCAGTTTTAAATAAAATAATAATACAAAATAATGAAACCTACTGTTCTTTTGATGTTGTATCTATGTACACAAATATCCCAATAAATTTAGTTAAAAATATAATCACAAAAAAATGGTACCAATTAAAAAATCATACAACTTTACCACTAACAGAATTTTTAACTGCAGTTGAAATCACATTAACTTCTACATACTTTCAACAAGAAAACAACTTTTATAAACAAATAAGAGGTTTAGCAATGGGAGCACCTATCTCTAGCGTAATAGCACAGCTAGTCCGAGAAGATCTAGAGAATTCAGTAATTAAAAATCTAAATTATAATATAAAACTATATAAACGATATGTAGATGATTGCTTACTAATATTACCCAAAAATAAAGTACAGTACACATTAACACAATTCAATACATATCACCAACAAATACAATTCACTTTAGAGGAAGAAAAAAACAATAAACTTAACTACTTAGATATTACTATTTTTAGAAATAATAACAAATTACACACAACTTGGTACAATAAAACTAATTCATCTGGCAGATATCTCCACTATACTTCCACATTACCTATTAATTATAAAAAAAATGTAGTTATAGCACTTATCGATAGAGGATTAAAACTCACAACTCCTGAATACAGACCAAAAATACTAAACGAAATTAAAAACATTTTACAAAATAACAAGTACCCTAAAACGCTCATCAATAAAATTATTAAACAACGTCTACATAAACTATACAATACAAATATAGAAAACAAAACAAAACTAAATAATACTATAAAATTCATTGCAATACCATACATAAAAAATTTATCAGAAAAAATCAATTCCATATTAAAACCGATCAATATTACTATAGCACATAAAAATAACAATAATTTAAAAAAATACTTTACCAAACTTAAAGCAAAAACCCCATTTGAAAAAAATTCCCATTTAATTTATTCCATCCCTTGCAGAAACTGTGAAGGTGTGTACATAGGACAAACAAAACAATACATAAAAAGTAGAATCCAAAACCATAAGTCATCCACAAACACAACAGCTTTAAAACAACATGAAACTGAAAACAATCACAAATTTAACTTTGATAAAACAAAAATTTTAAATAAAGAAAAAAATTATCACACACGTAACGTATTAGAAATGATCTACATAAAAAAAGAAAAAAACAGTGTCAACTTTAGAACTGACACGGAACATTTAGCAAAAATATATTCTCAATTATTTTAAAATCCCTAACAAATGTGTTATGCTGTATATATTCAGTTATTTTAAATATTGCCAATTCCAATGTAAACAATTTTTTCAGATTTTTTGTATTTGATATGCACTTCCCAATATAAGTAAATGTTAACATGCTTCTCAATATTAGATTTTTAAATTTTAAATGTATGTTGTTCGTCTCTAACTATGTACCTATGTCATATACCATTATAAAAAAACTTGACAAATGTTTTATATATGTAAAAACATAATATAATTAGTACGATTGGAAACATGTAAGTAAAAAAATATAAAAAAAAAAAAAAAAAAAAATTATTATATAATAAACCATAATTATAATTGTTAATTATAGGATAAAAAAAAATAAAAGATTGTGAAAAAGACCAAAATATGGTCGAAACGTTATCAAAGGAAAAATAGTTTGTTTTTTTAAAAAAGCCGGAAACTCCACAAAAAATTTCCTACTACTATTAATGTTATAACATATATTATACTCTATAATTGCCAAAAGTTTAAACTTTCCCATGAAAAACGTTATTTTCGACAAAATTTCTAAAATGTATAGAATTAAATGTTGATAAAGGTATATGCTGTTATGTTTTTTATATAATACAATAAAAATTAATTAATATTAATTATATAAAAACAACAAAAGAAATCAGATGATAGTACTTACAAAAAATTTTTTTCTTTATATAAATTGCATCCTAAATGCAATAGTCAAAATAAGATAAACATACTACAGTGGATTATTTGTGGTGTCATCTGTAGAAAATTTTGTAATTCTTTTATTATTATAAAATTTCAATTTCAAATTCATTTTTAAAATGGTTTTAATTTTGGTGACGAACTGTTGTCTATATTGAGGACTAGTTAAACAAATGCCTCTATCTATTAATGCAATAACATTTCTTTTGTGTGTTATTGGTTGATTTGAAAAATAATTTATGTATCTAGCTGTTGAAATCTGTTTTTTGTACCAAATGGTATTAATATGATGTTTTTCTTTTTCTAATTAAAGTGATTTCTAAACAAATTATTTTGTCTTTATGATTATGAATTTTAAAAAGTTTAAAGTTCAAAAGAATTTTTTAAATAATAATCATTTTGGTTAATAATATTTGAAATCAATTTAATAACAAATTTTGAAAGTTCATATAAGGGATGGGGGGGGGTTCATATAATAGAAGACGTAACATCTTACAGAGGAACAAGTGTCAACACAGACCATCATTTGCTAATATCAAAAACGAAGTTAAGATTAGTAAGAGACATTAGAAGTGAAAAAGTAAATAAAAAATGGAACGTAGAAAGCCTAAGTAACGAAGAGAATAAAAACAAATACCAAGAACAAATCACAGTAAAATTAGTAACAAAAGAAAAAAGTGAAAATATAAAAGATGAATGGCAAAATATAAAAGAGGCAATAATCGAAGCATCAGAAGAAACAATAAAAAGAAGTAAAACAAAGAAGAGAACAAACTGGTTCGATAATGATTGCGAAACCATGATTAAGAAAAAGAGGGAAGCAAGACTAAGATGGATAAGATCAAGTAATGTAGAAGATTATGAATTGTACAAACAAATAAGAAAGGAGGGAATAAACTAATAAAAGAGAAAAAAGTCAATTGGATAGAAGAAAAGATGGACGAACTAGAAAAAGACAATAACAATAATACGAAAATATACAGACAGATAAAGCAGCAAAAAAGAAAAAACGACAACAATAAATAAAAACCAATGGCAGGAATACCTAGAAAACTTGACAGACACTAGCGAAGAAGAGAAAAAAGGTAACGAACAAGAAGAATCCGTACAAGATCCAGCAGTAGAGGAAGTGGATAACATTATCAACGACCTAAAAAATGGAAAAGCCCCAGGATCAGATACCATTAATAGTGAAATGATTAAATATGGAGGAGAAGAACTAAAGAAAAGGATATTCGAGTTAATATTGAAAATATGGCCAGAGGAAATAATGCCAGAAGAATTGAGATTAGGAATTATAATACCTATCCCAAAAAATGGAGACTTAACAAAATGTGACAATTATAGAAAAATAACATTTTTAAATATAGTGTATAAAATACTGGCAGCAATCATATTAAAAAGAATAAACATATATATACAAAAGGAGATTGGAGAATACCAAACCGGATTCAGAAAAGGGAAATCTACTATCGACGCAATACACGTAATAACTCAACTTATAGAGAAATGTTACGGGAGAGATATAGATTTATATGTACTATATATTGACTTCAAGCAGGCAAGAGAAGTAGCAAAGATAGGAATACCGGAAAAAATACAAAGGTTGATAAAAATGACACTGGATAAATCAAAAGCTGCTGTAGCTACACAAGAAGGAATAACAAACCCAATACAAATGGCGAAAGGACTAAGACAGGGAGATGGTTTATCTGCCGCTCTTTCCAATATAGCACCGGAAGGAGTTATAAGAAAATGTGAAATAAAGGGATCGTTGATACAGAAGTCCTCACAAGTGGTGGCATACGCAGACGACATCGCTGTGATAGCAAGAGATGAAAAGAGCCTGATAGAAATAATAAAGAAAATAGACTGTGAAGCACAAAAACGAGGTTTGGAGATAAACGAAAACAAAACTAAATATATGAAAATTAACAGGAAAAAGAAAGAAAGGCCAATGACTCAGGTACAAATAGGACAATACAAGTTCGAAGAAGTACAAACTTTCAAATACCTTGGAACGATGATAAGCAATGAAAATGACAGGAGTATAGAGGTAGCACAACGAATAAAATCAGGATAAAATGCATATTACAGATATAAAGCCATAATGACAACTAAAAGGATAAGTAAGAAAACAAAAATCAGAGTGTACAAAACAGCCATAAGACCGACTGTACTATACGCTGCGGAAACTATGTGCGTTACAAGAAAGGACGAAGAGAAATTGAAAGTGTTCGAAAGAAAGATGATTAGAAAGATTTATGGATTAAGGAAAATAAAGGATGAGAAATATAGAAGACTGACGAATCAAGAGATAACAGACATAATAGGCGGAGATAACATAATCAACGAAATGAAATCAAAAAGAGTACAATGGTTCGGGCATGTAAATAGAAAGGAGGAAGAAGCAATTATAAAGAAAATAACGAAATGGAAGCCGCAAGAAGACAGATCAAGAGGAAGACCGAAGGCAAGATGGGAGGACCAGGTACTTAATGACATAAAGGACTTAGGAATAACGGACTGGAGAGAGAAAGTAAAGGATAGAGTAACATGGAGGAAAATAGTAGACGAAATAAAAACACACAACAGCACGTAAAGGACAAGAAGTAGAAAAGTGAAGGGTAGTGACGACCCCCTTTACTTAAATAGTCTGCAGAGCTCAAAAGAGCGGATCCAATTCCACACGGAATGTACAGCCGGATATATACAGGGTCAGTAAAAAGTCCCGGAACGGTCGAATAACTTTGTTATTTGAAAATTATGATTTCTGAAATTTGGTATGGGGGTATAGTTAATATAAATGCATTTTATGCAATATAGTTAATATTTTTTTCACTCCAATTTTTTTTTTTTTAAATGGAACGCCCAGATTTTTTTAACACTTTTGAATGCAAAATAAAAAACTTCGTTCAGGAAGTATTAAGATGTTTATTTTTATTCACAAGAAAAGAGTTAAAAAATTAAAAAAATGTCCTAATACAGAAAAATCCTTTGAAGTAGGTACCTTTGAAAAAGTTGTTGTTTAGTGTTTGCATTCTTTTTGCCGTCACATTTGACAATTTTAAAAGCGTTTTAACTTTTGCATCGCTATAAATTTACTTGTTTTAAACATTGACACATTTGAAAATGGCAGAAAAACTTACTGAATCAGAACGAATTGAGATATTAATGATGCGTGGGTACGGTGATCGTCAACGTTCTTTTGAAGAGGTTCGTATTTTGTTTAATACTGTTTATCCGGATCGTCACATTAGTAAAAGTACTGTATGCCGAACAATTCAAAAGTTTGAAGTCAGGTGAAGGATTTACCTAGAAGGCGACGTCCATTAACAGCAACAGATGAAGAAACTAGTTTGAATGTGTTACTTACAGTGGAAGAAAATCATCACGTGTCCACAACAGAATTAGGTCAAATTCATGAGATCTCTCAAAAATCTGCTCATACGATTCTTAAATCAGCAAGAATGAAAGCCTATAAAATGTATCCCGTCCATGAGTTAACTGAAGATGATCCAGATCGTAGACTACAATTTTGCGAAACAATGACGGAATTGATCGAGCAGCAGCCTAATGTTTTAGATCACATCATTTTTTCAGATGAGGCAACGTTTTGTCTCAACGGCACTGTGAACAGACATAATTGTCGCTACTGGTCAATTGAAAATCCGCATTGGATTGAAAAAGTCCATACACAGCGTCCTCAAAAGGTGAATGTCGGGGCTGGTCTTGTTGGAAACAACATCATAGGACCATTTTTTATAAGAGGAAATTTAACTGGCAACGTCTACTTAAATTTATTGCGAAATGAGGTTGTTCCAGCACTTGCGGCCCTCTTTCCAAATGCAAACATAGGTGATCACCCTAATGCACATTTTTGGTTTCAACATGATGGAGCTCCCCCCCATTTTGCCCATAATGTCCGCGATTATTTGAATGAAAATTTTCCGGGACGTTGGATCGCACGTAGAGGAGCAATCGAATGGCCACCACGTTCGCCAGATCTCTCGCCATTAGATTTTTTCTTTTGGAGGCACATGAAATGTCAAGTGTACAAAAATCGTCCCCATAATCTTGAACAATTGGAAGAGAGAATAGTTCAAGAAGCCAATCGCATCACTCCAGAACAAATACAAAATTCAATAAGAAATTTTACTGACCGTTTAAATTTTTGTCAAATTGTAAATGGAGAGCATTTTGAACAATTATTCTAATCGCAACCTGAATAGACAGGTATCTTGATTTTTCTGTATCAGGACAATTTTTTTAATTTTTTAACTGTTTTCTTGTGAATAAAAATAAACATCTTAATACTTCCTGAACGTAGTTTTTTATTTTGCATTCAAAAGTGTTAAAAAAATCTGGGCGTTCCATTTAAAAAAAAGAAGTTGGACGTATTGCCGATTAAACCGGAAGTGAAAAAAATATTAACTGTATTGCATAAAATGCATTTATATTAACTATACCCCCATACCAAATTTCAGAAATAATAATTTTCAAATAACAAAGTTATTCGACCGTTCCGGGACTTTTTACTAACCCTGTATATATATTGCTACGAAACTGTATATTTTTATAATTTTATTAAATTGATTTTAAATTAATTCAACACTGTTTTATTAACATTCATACATGCAGCATCCTCTATTAAAGATAAATTTACTCCACAGATAAGCCACAGTTTCCACCCATAACAGGATGTGACATATTTATATAATATATTTTCACATACATATCTGTTTATTTATTTTTGTATTTACTTATTTATTTATTTATATTTATTGACTAGCGTTGAAATGCACGTAATTATATGAATGACAAATTCTGTAATGGTCATATTACAAAAATAAATACTACTACTATTACCACTACATACTAAAATAATTTTTTCCAACTGTTTATTTATCGTAAAGGGTACAAAACGTAAATTAGATTTTCGCAGCGTCATCTACTATTTTTTATAGTAACCCCCTAACTATAACTAAGTGTTCTGACTACCGAGATTTAGCGCGCTCCCTCAAAATTGCACCCTTGCTATTCATTTGTTTGTCCCTTGACGAAGAGATGGCGCGCACCTACTTTCATCAGAATGATATCGAGATTTGTCCATAGGATCCGAAGGAGAACAAGCGAATTCATACTTACCTGGCGTAGGGGCTACCGTGATCAATAAGGCGGTTCCCCCAGGACGAGGCCCTTCCATTGCACTACGGTTGGGCTGACACCTGCGATTACCCCTAATGCGGGTAACTCGGGCGCAAAATTTTTGGTAGTCGGGACTGCGTACGCGCTGTCCCGGTCATATTATAATCAAACACAATTACCCCTATAACAGGCGTGTTCTTTTATTTATCGATAGACATAGATTATACAGTATATATTACCACGAAACTTGTAGATATTTTTATAATTTTATTAAATTGATTTTAAATTAATTCAACACTGTTTTATTAACATTCATACATGCTCTTTGGAGGCAAGGCGTTATTAATTTTTAATTGGTTAGCCAAGGTGAGTGGAATCAAATTTTGTTGTTGTTAAGTTATTATTGATTGGGTAATGATGGGTGGGGCGTTTTTAATTTCTGAATATGTGTTTTTATCATTCAAGAGAAGATACATTTTATTTTGATATTCTATATCATCCATAATTACTGTTTTATTGCTTTTGTCCGGTTTAACTGCCATTAGGTGGGGGTTTTGTTTTAAAAACAAATGATGTTTGTTTTAAGTTATTAAGGAAGCAGTTGATTTTTTCTTTGTTATTGAATGAATTTTGGTTATTATGTTATTTATATATTTTGTATTTGTCTAATGGGAGATATTCCGAAAAATTTAAAAGGGGCTCCGGGTTTTAATTACATTTTATAATATTGCACTTTACATTTAAACTAGTGAGTTATTCGTGTAGTAACTATGGGTTGGTTTTTAGTTATGTTTAATTATCTGGATTATATTATTAATATTTAATTATTTAAAACAGCACCTGCAGCCCTTTTTAACCTTTTCAAAATAGACAAATACTGTAAACGTTGTATAACCCTTATAATCCGATTAATAGAAATTGATTTCATTTTATAATATCGTAACGGCGACCATATATTGCGTTGCCTAATCTAACTGTCAAGTTTGTATTATTTTTAAAATTTGTTAAACTAACATAACCCATATTAGATAAAAAAAAAGCACTAATATTTATGCTAGTTTTAAGTTACATTTTTAAAAATGTAATTATGTATGTACATGTATTTTTGGAAATTAGAGAACTAATATCTTGAATTTTAATTTTTAATTTGTATCCTTTCCGAATGTAGATGTTCACACCATTATCGTATGCGTATGTGTATGTTTGTATTTCCGTGTTCGCTTTTCCCCTCTGTTTGGTTATTATGGTGTTTTTGGAGCATTCTATTCCTCAGAATTATTTAAAACTATTGAACGAGCAGTTTACTTTCAGGAGAGACAATTATTTTTCAAACGAATTGAATAACCTTCATAAAACCTTTCGAATTACCTGGGCGTCATATTCTGAAGAAAAATTCCGGTGAAGAACAATTCAGCCAGTAGTTCTTTCCAGGTGGGGCGCTGTTTTCCTAAAATCTTGGGATGATCCTGTCCTGATATTAGACACTAGGTGTTTATTCTCCCACTACTCTACACAATATTTAATAGCCCTTATAATTAAAATTTACTATAAAAAATGTGCTATTGTCTTTACGTTAATTAAATGTGAAGAATTCTAACTTCACATAGCTTTCGTGCGTTCCATTGAATTTTGAATGACATGGGTTGGCGTCCTTTTGTTTAATCTAGTCTCATATGGTTTATTTTAGTGAATTTTTTTGCTTATTGTTTTCATAAAGTGATTTCTAAAGATATCTACTTTATCGATATATGTAAAAATATTCGGGGCGTATTTGAGAATTTAATTTAACGGGTGAATTTATGAACTCAAAAGATTAATTTCCAGATCTAAATATTTTATTTTATTGTTTATTAGAGTAAGTGAACCTACCTTTTTAAGAACTTATGTCTCTGGGAACTCTTAGATATTTTGTTAATAAACCACTTTTGTTTATTGGTAAAATAATTCTTTTATTTAATAAATTTGCTTGATAAATCACGTAGATGACAATTATACACATATTTATAATTTATTGTTACACTCACAAGTATTTTAATGAAACATTAAATCAGAAGTAACATTCCCCCCACGTCCCTGAAAAAATTAACTGCCTCGTTTTATGCAGGATCTCGAGTGGGGGAGGTGTATTTCGTCTAAACATATTGTCGTGGTGGTCAGTTCCCTCTTGGAATTGGGGATCTACTTCATTAATTGTAATTTGATAAATCTAAAGGTGAGCTATTAATTTGTATGCAGCTTTGCTTATTATTGCTATTGGAAATGAAAATACATTTTATGTAATTTTTATTTATAGCGTTTAATTTACCTATATTAAAAGAAAAAAAATAGAATTGTCAGTACGTAGTTAGTACGGGCAATATTAGAAGGGGGGAAATATAGCAATACACATCCTTTTTTCCTAAATACAAAGAATTTCGTATTAGCTTACTAAAACAAATATTTCGTAGTGAATTGATAATAATTGTAGGCAAATTCTTTCTGCCAGCGGAACATTTATTCTAAACACTGCGAACAAGCACCTACATGATGCAGATTATACTAAAGCTGTAACCTAATATCTAACTAAATAGGACGTATTCAACTGATTCGACATTTCTATTATCGCTTAAAGCATGAGCGAAATTATAAATTTCGATTATCACCGACTAATTGAAAAAGAAAAACTAACTAGCAGATTACTTTTCGATTATTATAAGACCGGGACAGCGCGTACGCAGTCCCGACTACCAAAAATTTTGCGCCCGAGTTACCCGCATTAGGGGTAATCGCAGGTGTCAGCCCAACCGTAGTGCAATGGAAGGGCCTCGTCCTGGGGGAACCGCCTTATTGATCACGGTAGCCCCTACGCCAGGTAAGTATGAGTTCGCTTGCCCTCCTTCGCATTTTATAGGCAAACCCGTATATCATTCGGATGAGAGTGATTGCGCGCCATCTCTTCGGCAAAGGACAAACAAATGAATAGCAAGGGCGCAATTCCGCGGTAGCGCACTAAATCTCGGTAGCTACTCGCCCTTAGTTACAGTCACAGACAAGAGAACATAACAGACTATCAGCTAGATAGGGCGACTAGAATTGTTCATAGGACTGATTCCAGATGCCACTATAAGTAATGTCTGTACATAATTTTATATATCGCTAAAAGAGCGCCAACAGCATCACGCCCGGACACAGTACAATGTTGCCACTGCTCTTGTAGACGGCGCGCCGACAAAGCTGCTGCATCTAAAAGGACACCGCCGCTAATCCGCTTATTTAAAATACGGCGTATTTTTTTATAAAAACATCGCAAATCTTGGTATCAACTTTCTTTTGGCGAATTCTTTCTTCAAACTCGGTTGTTCAGGTTTATTTCTTTTACCCTACCATTCGTTTATTATTTCCGTTATTAAAAAAAAAAAGCGGGCACTTTTTACTTTAAGTTATAGTTATTCTGTCGCGTACATCATTCACGACTATTGTCGAGTTAACATATTTTAAAAACTATATACATACCATTAAAAGTTTGAATTAGGTGACGAAATTATGTCGAAACAGGAGTTTTAGGTAGGAAATATTTGATTTTATTTTATTTCAAATAGCCTGCCAGGCATAGCACAATGAGCCCGATAAGGGTGGCCTAAGTGCACGTGGTTACCATCTTCCCGACCTAGTATGCCAGGCAATAAGTACAATTATTTAAATTGTGGAAGATCCTAGAAAAGATTTTCGAATTTAAAAATGTTTAGATTTCCTGTGCGTGATGAGAATTTACTTGCACAATGGATTAAAAATTAAAAAAAAAAAACATATATTTTAAATTTTTTACGTAGCTACCTCTTTTTTTAAGAGTATTCGAAACAATTTATTAACAGGCACTTTTAAACAAGGTACTTCAACAATAAGTTTTGATGCTCTAAAGCAGACATATTTCATAGATCGGAATTCCACCACTGCTAGGGCTCTAACGAAAATAACGGCCAAGCATATTAATCCAACTTCTTTCGAAAAAATGTCGTGCAAATTGGCATTACAAATTTTTTCCAACACACGTGTGCGGTAAATTGGCAAATTAATTCTAAATCCGTCTTAGATACCGCAGAGTTCTTACAACAGATGAACAATTTGTTTATGCCTTGAATAATAAACTGATGTAGCACAAGTGATAGGAATCCCGAGATTATAAATATTTTAATTTGAACAACGGAATTTTTCAAAAGTATGACAAAAATTGACAGGAATGGTAGAGAAAGTAGACTGTCTTGATGGCATGATTCAAACTACAACGGCATTTCTAAAATTGTATGAAGTCGAGAAGGGTAAAGGTATACATTTCATCTTAACTAACAGACTAAATCAGGATGCCATAGAAAATTTCTTTTCCTTCATTGGACAACGTGGAGGATGGAATCTTTACCCAACTGCAAAGGCTTTTCGTTCATCTTTTCGGATAGAAACCGTTGCAGAACATCTAAAACCTCCAAAATCTTCAAACTGCGAACCAGATCTGGATGTTTATTTACAAGTACAACACGGTCTAGTAACAGCACCCACTGCATCCAATGTCACTTCCGAAAGTAATGTTGAGGTTTACCAACATTCTCCATGTAACAGCGATTCTCCAAAATCACGAAAGAATTAAATGGACAGTTGGAAGATTGTGCGGTTACTTATTATGCAGGGTATTTATTAAAGAAAATGATGAGTACAATTGCGATATATGTAAGTTTGCACTTAGATCGGAAGGAGACCTAAATAATCCCAACCAATTATTTTTACTGCATAAAAATTACGGATCGGTAGAAAGGGTGTGCTTGGTTGTATCGAGCGATGATTTCCTAAAAACTGTTTTTAATTCCATAAAGGTGTTTAAGGTTTATTTTGAAAAATATCAATGTCAAGAATATTTAGGTGACAAGCTACATAATATACTTATTAGTAAAAATAGAAGATGGTTAGGTAATATAAATAGTCCTTGGTTCCAGCACAGAAAGTTTATTTTACAAAAGATGGTAATTAGAAATTTGTTTAAATTTTGTAAATGGAGACTAAATTCAAGAAAAAATGACAAGTCGAGAAAGGTGAATGTTAAATTTCAGAAGTCGTAGTATGCCAATGTGCAACTCTACTAAAACTACTTAATAAATTAGTTTGACTTAATAAAATTTGTTGATACGTTTAATTCCTGCTTTCTGATCACTACTAATCCAATAGTGATAATCGCATTATGTTACTGTTTTTTCAATGTTTCACAAGATGTTTACTTTTTCGTTTTTATTTTCCCATTTTTTAAATTAAACAAATTTACTTCCACTGTGATAGGAAGCCTTGTGTAGTTTTTAAAATTAATCCATTGCATACTATTTTATTGTATTCTTGCTTTTCGGCATTCTGCATGATTCTTTTATTTACTTTTATAGTAAAATAAAATGGAAGTATTATTTATTCTTTATTTATCCCTAATAACCTATACATATTAATAGGATGTTTATTAGCTTGCTATTTATAGATGGTAATTTTATGCATGTATGTACCTATATTAATTAGATTAAAACCAAGTTATAGCAATTAGTTTTCATATTTATGCATTTCTGATTAATACAGATTAAATATCTCACATACACACGAATACCGTGTATTTTTCATACTTTTTAATTACGTTATCTTATGTGAAAATGAATCAAAATTATTGACAACGTCGCACATAATTCCTGTACTTTAGCGGCGCCATCGCGTGCCGATTAGTTCAAGTTAGGGTCTATATATCTAGCACAGGGAAGCAGCGGCACGCATTCTGCTTCCTTTTATGCTTCCAAAAAATTACATTTAGCTGACGGTCTGTATGTTCTCTTGTCTGTGTTACAATGGAAAAGTTATCGTAGAAAAGAAAAGTAGATGACGCCATCAGACTCTCACGTCAGCGAGATTTTCTATCTTGTTCCAACTTTATTCCTACCAAAATTGCCTTCAACATCAGGTAATATAATCTCTACAAGTGGTCTAATCGAAGTAAATTTTGTAGAGTACAAGAAGACCCAATAGTATCAGAAACCGATGCTTTGGTCATACCAGGGACATCATATACTACATAAGAAGGCAACAGATCACACACAGGTAGCTAAAATAATAATATGAAATCGCAACTTATATGCCCATCATACATTGTTTTAGAAGTTGAAGAAAACTCATTGCTGTTTGGGGCGACGCACAGTGGATCAAAGTTGGTTAAAAATTTGACATAGCGTAATAAAGCCAATCTTGCAGAATCATAATAAAATCTGTGTAAGTGTATAGTAAAATAAACATTAGATATGGAAATCACAGGACAAACAAATAGATTGACGGAATACCGAACAGAAGCAAGTCTGAAAGTACATGTTCGGGCATGTTACGCTAAGAGTGTATTTCCATAGTCCTCTTCAACTACTAAAATCTTCGGAATTAGAAACGATACGAAACTGCAATTTGCTCAGAATACACACTAACTATGTGTAATTCAACCTGCAAAGTATTAGCAAATCATATTTGCAACTAACTATACAATTACCGTTTCTTGAAGATGGTGTTCTATGACTCTAAATTTTAACTTCTATAGCTTTTTAAAAAAATGCTCAAATTTGCCCAGAAAAAGGAAAACTGTTTTGTCATCTAGGATCCTTCTAGTACCTGCTCCAGCGATTTCAGGTGCTACTTTGCGCAACTTTTTGAAAAAAGACGTTTTGTTTATCGCAATACCGTTTCTAGCATTCTCATAAATGCAAGTTAATTAATATTTCTATCAAAAATTTGTTATGCCATTTCAGTGACGAAACATTCGATGTATGTTCCATAATCTCTTAGTTCTCGGATTAAAAATGGTATAAACCAATTAGCATAATTATGAATATCGGTCATATACGTGCATTATAAAATCGAATACGCTACTTCTTTAATATTCGCTGCACGCCTGCACTTATTGTCATTGTGTATTCATAATACGTATTAAGTTATAATTGTGAAATGTGCTTAATATATATAACTTATAATAATGGATTAATAGAAGATAAACAAAATCGATTTCTTTATATACTTGGTATGTTTGACTTCTTCGGTTCGCCTATACATTCTAATAGTTATTCTCCATTTAGTTGGTATGTGGCTAATATGAATACAATTTATGTTTTGCCATAGCTGCACATAAACAGGGAGATTATCTATATCATTATCATAAATGTATCAATGTAAAACAATACAAAATATACTAAGTGAATTGACATTTGTCGTAAAATGGTCATTCGACGGTAGTTCTGGGCTAAATCCATATAAACAAACATTTTAAACAATACATACTGTGGCAAACGATACAATCATGTTTATAGCCAGCTATGACAGCTGCAATAATCATCCTAGATGCATATGTAATCAGTAGATTCGCGATAATCTTACAAGCGATTGCTACAGGGAAAGAAATTGATTGCGAGAAGTTTGATATTTACGTAAAAGAAACAGCTGAAAAATTTATAAATTTATATAGTTGGTACTATATGCCAGCCTCCATACATAAAATTCTATTGCATGGCGCAGATATCATTATGTTACTTCCTATAGCCAAACCTTCAGAAGAAACTGCTGAAGCTCGAAATAAAGACGAAAATTAAACGCACATACAAGAAGTGAGTTATTACCAGAAGCTGTAGAATTATTAATTTTTCACCAGCAAAATTGAAAATTGTGTTAAGTGAAATGTAGATACTGCTACTGATTACCAACGACTTGTTATCAAGAGAGGTAAGCGAATTGTTTTACTATACACAGAAACGTTTACACCATCACTGTTTAGAAGAAATTTCAATTAAAAACAGAGATACATAATTTTAAATTTTTAATTGTGTCGACACAATTAATAGTGTCGACACATTTAATCTATTAAGATACCAAAGCCCATGTTTCTATCTTAAATTTATTTAGTGATCACAATACTTATATCTGTATCAACAAATACGCTATTTCTTCGATTTATGCAGTCTCAAATACTATATACTTTTAGCTTCATTTTCACAAACAAGTAGTGACGGTACAACAATAATTTTTTTACTCGATATAATATACAACCTCACCTATTCGATAAAATTTTCTTTCGTTGATTAACATTAATTTTTAAGCAAGTTATTACCATTTCAGTCAATGTCCGCTTTTTACCGCCTTTCGATCCACTGTGGGACGCCTCAATAGGTCTGAAATTTCCTCATTTATTTCAACATAAACTAGTTTTACTCACTATTTTGTAAATATTATTTGTAAATGAAAATATACGTGCTATTATATAAAAAGAGTTTGTTTTACCCATTATAATAATAAAATATATTATAGAGAGGCTGTGTTACCATTTAATGTATTTTTTTAGATGTAAAAAGGCTGTGTAACGCAAAATGGTAACACAGCTTTCCTTTAACACTGAAATAAATTTATAATTTTCAAATAACCGCGCTTAGCGCCCACTAAGTCGGGATCCGTATCGGTAGATGGCGCAAGTAGCATGGCTTCACGAATTTCTTCATAGCGACCCAACTATACTAACCTACTTTATCTATGAGAAAGTACTTCGGCATCGCTTCTCGGCCTATGGTAAAGTGTAGTACGTAGTAGTAAGGATCAGCCCAGAAAATAATAATTGAAATATATATTGTTTTTTTTTTTATATTACGGGTAAATTTTTACTTTGCCATTTGTCTAAGGTCATCTAACTTCCTCCGTCTAGTGAATGCTATTCAAGTCGTTTTGAAGACACTAATGTTTAGTATCAGCTCCTCGATTCGTTCTTGGAGAACTCTTAGAGCGCTCTTTATTTTGTCGCCTACTGCGCTGGTGAATTTGCTTTGGAGCAGAATGATTAGGTCATCGGCGTATTCCAATGTTCTTCACTAGTAGCTCGTCTACAATCAGCAGAGGGGGCAAAACTATGTTAGTAGTGTTGCAGTTAATTCAATTTTAACTGTATAATTTCTACCAATGTATACAGGGTTTTCCACGGTAGCCGTTCGTTAGAAGTTTCCGAGGTTAGAAAAAACCTGGAACTCTGAATTTTTGGAATCCGGGGCTATTCAAGATTCTCTTTCATTTTAAAATATTTTCAGAGTCTTACCACTTCCGGTTATACCGGAAGTCGCCATAAACTTTCTTATTTTAAATAGAATACCCTGTATATTGTTTCATTTTTAAATTTCTGAGAAAATTTTATGATGAGTTCTAATAGGTTTCCCTATACCTATTTTCAACTGCTACTTAGATATCTCGATTTTTTAGAAAATTTTGAAAGATGTAGCGTTATTTGCAACACTGTATCTTTTGCCCATTTTCGACTGGTAATAAACACTTCTAGAGTAGATGGAAGCACAAGAATGACACTTTCGAAATCCACATTGCCAATTGATTTGTCGCATACAGGGTATCCAAAACTCCATGACCAATTACAAAATCTTCAAAGTTGAAAAAGTTCTTTTTTTCAAATGGAACACCCTGTATATTATTGGATGATCAGATGCAGAATTTAATTCTGCATCGATTCGCTATGACTTTCCCTATACCTATTTACAACGGTTTTCTTGTTATGTCAATATTTTCTGTTTTAATGTGATTTGTGACAGAAACTGAAACATCGTACGTGTTTCATTTTAATTAGAAAATGGAAACAAAACATGAACATAAGAAAATTTGAAACGTAGTAACAAATGAAAAACAAAAAAATTTGGAACATAATGACAAGAAAAAATAAAATAAATTGAACGAAATAACTACAATAATTGTTCTATGTGACTACCATTTTGGTTCAAACACTGAATCACTCTATCATGTACTCCTCGCGAAACCGATCTCCGAAGTTCGTCTGGGGTTATATTGGTGAACGCATCGTGAACACGGTTCAATAGTTCCTCTCTCGTTAATACAGGTGTAGAGTACACTTGCTCTTTTATGCGACCCCACAGGGTGATCTGGGTGGCCAGTTCCAGGGTCCCTGGGGACCAATCCACCGATCCTCGAACATCAACGTTAATTGTGATAATAAAATAAATATAAAGTTCTTTTCAATCAAATATTTATTTTTAAATTAATTGTATCGACCGGTTTCGGCTTGCGCCATCATCTGGCACAATACAACACACTTACACATACAAACAATAATATCAATTAATGTTTACGTACGTCGTACAACAACATATTAAAATACATCCAAGCCGCTCGCTAGATTGTTCTACTCATAGATAGATACTCATTGAATTAGTATTCATCTGTCACCGATTTACACACACTAACAACGGACACATACACACAATCTTTAGACATTCACACACAAATACTACACACACTCAAACACAACAAAAACTAGTCAATTTCCACATTGTACTAAATTTACCCAAAACACATCACACAAACCGCTGAGTCTTAAATAATTTTTAACGTGTATTGTATTGTCGTTGTGATTTGTCGTGCATTATCGATGTTTATATGTTTTGTGTTAAATCACAATTATTAATGTATAACTCCTCATATCAAGCTGACGTAGCACCTTTTTTCCTTCAAGACTAAGTGAAAAAAAAAATTTTTAAAATAATGTTAATAACTTAAAAAGAAAATATGTTTTCTCTGCATTTTACACAGTGTGTGTGTCCAGATGATGGCGCAAGCCGAAACCTGTCGATACAATTAATTTAAAAATAAATATTTGATTGGAAAGAACTTTATATTTATTTTATTATCACAATTCCACCAATCAAAACTTCCATTATATCTATCAACGTTAATTGTTGATGTACAGGTAGTGTGGAGTGCGCGGGAGCACCATCTAGTTGATACCAACTGTTTGCTCTCTCTCCTGGAGGTTGAGTATTTAAAAAAATCACTAACAAATACTCTAAGTATCTCTAGATATCTAGCCATCCATCCATCCTATCCATTTCTATCCATTTAAACTTTCATGGTAGACTTGATATGCTACGCTATTGTCCATAACCAGACAAAAAACATTAAAGCTAAACCAGTCCTGGTGATTATTCTCCCTTAAGACGTGTGGATTATCTTGTGCCCAGTAGTGAATATTTTGACGATTTATAATTCCTTGCCTGCTGAATTTTGATTCGTCAGTCCAGATAATTTTATAAAGGAATCTAGGATCTTCTGTCATTTTTGTGCACATGAACTCGCAAAAGACGACGCGTCTTGCCTCGTCACCAAGGCGTAAGCCTTGTACAGTTATTTCACAAAAAGGATGCATTTTGTGTTTTTTTAATATCCTATGAATTGAAGTTCTTGATAATTCCAATCCCAATTCCAGCGCTGCTGCTGGAATTGAACTCCGTGGATAAGCTTGAAAATAAGCCAAAACATTTACCTCGTTAGCTTCATTATCTATTACTGCCTCTCGGTGATTACGAGTTGCCTTTACACTCCCAGTTTCCAAAAACCGAGCTTCAATTCTTACAAATTTTCCAGCAGTCATTGCTGGTAAGTCCGGATATCGCTCGTTAAATAATCTACATGTGCGTCTGACAATTCGTCCACATCCACCGTGCGTATAAAACAAATTTAGCAGATCATTATTCGAATATTCTTCAATATTCTCCATTATTAACTGTATTTCATAGAATTAGCAAAATAGAATTGTACTACTTTGACATAAAATCAACAACTGTCAAGTCACTTGTTCTAATTCCTCTTATAATCAATGCTTACTGGATGCGATTTTGTAGTTTTATTCAATTTTAGTAAAAAATATGGTATAACAAGAAAACCGTTGTAAATAGGTATAGGGGAAGTCATAGCGAATCGATGCAGAATTAAATTCTGCGTCTGATCATCCAATAATATACAGGGTGTTCCATTTGAAAAAAAGAACTTTTTCAACTTTGAAGATTTTGTAATTGGTCATGCAGTTTTGGACACCCTGTATGCGACAAATCAATTGTCAATGTGGATTTCGAAAGTGTCATTCTTGTGCTTCCATCTAGCCTAGAAGTGTTTATTACCAGTCGAAAATGGGCAAAAGATACAGTGTTGCAAATAACGCTACATCTTTCAAAATTTTCAAAAAAAATCCAGATATCTAAGTAGCAGTTGAAAATAGGTATAGGAAAACCTATTAGAACTCATCATAAAATTTTCTCAGGAATTTAAAAATGAAACAATATACAGACTGTTCCATTTAAAATAAGAAAGTTTATGGCGACTTCCGCTATAACCGGAAGTGGTAAGACCCTGAAAATATTTTAAAATGAAAGAGAATCTTGAATAGCCCCGGATTCCAAAAATTCAGAGTTCCAGGTTTTCTCTAACCTCGGAAACTTCTAACGAACGGGTACCGTGGAAAACCCTGTATATGTCTTACAAAAATAAAAATAAAATAGGTGACATGATATCTGCTGAATTTTATTAACGAAGCATTGAACAACAATATCATGAAATTGTGCCATATTCGGCGAATAAGTCAATCCAAAGTTGATAACTGTCGTGATGCGGATCAACACTCGGTATTAAATCGACTCCAATGTCCAAATAATTGAAGTTTTCGTCGATTTTCTTCCAAACGACATTTTGCAACAGGGGTTCAGCTTCAGGTGTTGGATTACTACAAATATAACATATTTGAATGATATAGATATAGAAGAATTGTCCTGAAAACCAACCATTGGAGTGTTAACCATTTCGGAACTCACCTAGTTTTCGCAAAATTAGTCCACATTTTCACCATCCTAGCTCGTGTGTCCAAATCACTTTGCACTAGCGGCACTGGACTTGTACGCCGATAAAATAAATAATTCATTTCCTCGGCATAGCCCGGGCCTAATCCAATTTAACGCTGTTAATTATAATTAATGCTGAAGAATTTTTTAGCAAACTCACCTGAGTTAGTTGGACGTTGTGGATCACCAAGTTCACCTAAGTAGGACAGAACGTAGAAATATACATTCGTGAAATTCGCGCTGATCCGTGCAGCTTGCATGGTTCTTATAGCAAAATATAGATCACCATTGTACTGAAATCAGAGATGAATGGAAATTATCCTGCCGTTATCTAGTAAGGATTTACTTACGTCGTACAATTGTTCGCGTTTGAAATTGGTGGCGTTAACATTTCCGAAATAGAAGGTTTTCAACCGATCGCCTATTTCTTTTAAACTAGCAGCATCTTGTGTGCCAAAGATGTCCGGAACTAGAGCCCCACTAGCTAATTCAAATCTCTCTAGGTAGAGGGATACAAAACTGTTGACTGTAACATAGAATGTGCCAAGAGAATTTACCTTTTAAACGATATACACGACATCTTACATGCGAATGCGCCACCTTCCTTGGCGTTAATCCCCATCAAAATTGGAACCAAGTTAAAGTCACCATTAATCATTGTTTCGTAAACAGGGCGTTTAATAACCGCTCCTGGATGTTCGGGCTCGATAACAGGAGCTATTGCAAGGATAGATGTTATAGGATCAGACGCTGCAATCTAAATAAAGAGAATAAGTCATTGCATTATCAAAATAACTTAAGCATGTGGTGTTGTACCCTGATCTGCGCCAAACTGGACATGGTCAAAAGGAGTTCATAATCGACAACCTTCAATTTATATTTCAAATCTGCATTGTCCGTCACGCTGATATTTAGAAGCTGCGCTGTGTTGTACGCTAGTTCTGTTGCTCTTTCCGTTATAGACCAATCGCACAGCGATGAACTACCTTGCATAATAATGCGGTGATACAAACCTAGATAATATAAAAATAAAAAAAGAAACTTGTTGGTTAGATAGGTATTGAATTTGAAACGTATGGATTTTTTGCCAATTTATCTAGTCAAATAACCATTTTTTTTTAATAATTGAATTTCAATTTACTATAAAATATAAATATTTGCAATAGATGTACTTATTATTTTTATGTAATGAACAAATAAATATCGTTACTGATGTTAACTTTTCCAATCACTCTGTCTAATGATATATACTTCAACTATTTAGGAGGAAACAATGTTTTCTTAATGAAATTGCTAATGAATAATAAGTTTAGTATGTATCATTCAAATGCATGTATTATATTATTTTTCTATGCAGTACTTATTATTGAAATAATATAAATTATGTCAATACTATATGTATGTGCACTGCATGCTGTCAAATTCGCTTCCAAAGTGGTACTAGGGTGCCATAGGAAGCTCGAAGAATTAGCGGAACATCACAGCATTACGTTGAGGTGGGTGCCTAGCCACTTTGGGATCAGAAGCAACGAAATTGCTGACAAACTAGCTAGAGGCGCCAGTGAACGACCATTCGCAGGTCCAGAACCGTCGTGTGGGAGTTCCTATGGCGGTATCAAAGCTTTGGTCAGATCTCAACTCGCTGCTAGTCACTGCTCCTATTGGAATGGTCTAGGCGTGAGACACTGCAAAATCCTCGGGTTTCATCCGGGCGACGAGAGACTCCGCAAGGCAGGTCTTTATGAGCAGGAGCAGACTGAGACTGCTTACGGGAGTCCTAACTGCGCACTGCGAATTGAATAAGCACTTGCACCGCATGGGGCGAGTGGACTCTCCCCTGTGCAGAAAATGTGGGAGAGCAGAAGAAACTCCTGTGCACCTCCTTGCCGACTGCCCGGCAGCGGACAGGGAGAGACGGAGTTGTCTAGGGATCGCTCGGCTAGACGAACCCAGTCTTACTCCCGACCAATTTGCAAACCTCTTTGTTCGAGTACAGCCAGGTCAAGAGGGCTAAGACATCATGGGGGCACAATAGGTCTTATGGTCGAGTTGCCTTACGGGTAAACCCACCCATGAAGGTCAAAAAAAATATATAAATTTACGAAAAGTGACGTATTAATTCTTAGAAAATGTTAATAAACAGTTCACTGCAACAGTGTGCTGGGACTTGTCTAAAGCCTTTGACTGTGTCAGTCATGATAAAAAAATTATTTTACTATGGGATTCGTGGTACTCCTGTGGAATGGTTCAAATCGTATATTTTCAATAAGAAACAGATAGTGAGAGGAAATAGTTCCTCCTCTTCCTATGTGGGAATTGACTATGCCGTTCTGCAGGGCTCAGTGCCTGGTCCAATAGTTTTCCTTCTTTTCATGAATGACATCACCAATTTAAAGATCAGTGAGAAATTTCATCTCTTCGCAGATGACACCAGCATCACTTGGAGCAACCCAAATAGAGAGGAGCTACGCGATATCAGGGTTTCAAAATAATTTTGTATACATTTGAAGTAAATTTCTTTGAAATGAAAAAAGTTATATACAAAAATATTCAAAAACTGCCCCGACCCACCTCAGTTGACGATACCGTATTTATAAAAGTTGTTAGTAGATCAAGCTCATAGATTAAAACGTCATAACTCTAAACGATAAAATAAAGTACTTCTATAGAATGGAACAAACAATTTCAGGCACGTTTTCTAAGCTAATAAGCTTTGTGTGTGTCAAATATAAGTATTTGTTAAGGATATGTAGCAGATCATCAGAATACTATACCGTAAGTATGCAACTTTCAAGCAAAATAAAAAGCTACCAAAATCTTTATGGAAACTGTTATTTCTGTGGAAGACCTTAACTTGTAATTGTACAAATTTTTAACTTGTTTAAAAACTTCAGCTTGTGTGATGAATCCTAGGACAGCATCTGCTCTACAGTAAGCTCTAAAAGCTGTGTATGTGAGACAGGATTATCAGTCAAACTATGTTGATATATCAAGACCAAATCAACACTTTTTATTCTACCGATTCAGAACAGCCCAGAACACAACTCTAACGTACAAACCCTTTTTTTTTCCCCATGTTGTTCATATGTAGTATGAATATTCGTTCTTGCAACTTTGCATCAGCGTTTTAAAAGTACCCTACCTTTCGCCAATGGAGTTTGGGTCAAGAAGTTAACACTAGCAGCACCACTGCTTGCGCCAAATAGAGTTATTCTCTTCGGATCACCTCCGAAATTTCTTATATTATCCTTCACCCATCTCAAGGCCAGTATTTGATCTTTCAATCCATAATTTCCAGGTGCTATTAGATCGCCGGTACTGTAGAAACCTGCACATGCAAAATGAATAACGTTTTGAATATTATAGGCGTTAATAATTATTTACCGAAAATACCCAGACGAAATGCTATTGTTACAACAATGACATTCTGCTCAAGTAAATAATCAGGGGAGTGCAAATCATAATGATTATCGCCTTCGAAGAATCCACCACCATGGAACCAAACCATGACAGCCAGCGGCCTTCGTATAGCGGCGCCCCTCGGTGACTAGTAGAAACAATTCTTCATCATTTATTTTTTTTGCAGTAATGCAGGTTTGATATTAGGTTTTGTTCGTTTTGAAACTAGAGTCGCACGCAATATTTTTCTATTCGATTTGGCCCGCCCTGACTTATGCTTATGACGCTATTGAAAAAGCTGAATAAGGAATTCATTTTTTGTTAGAGTTCCGAATAAGAACCAGTAATTTGCCGATTTATATGCACATTAACGAAGAGATCATTGCTACCTCCAGTCATGGATAAGAGTGAGATATAAAAAAAAAAGGTTATGAAGCGCAGGGAAGGAAACGCGCGATCCCAATTGGCAGGAGGTTGTTGGTAAAGGTGGAGGGCAGACTGTGGCCGCTATGCTCAGTCGAAGAAGGTCGCTCAGGTTTCCAAAACCGATAAGAGTACTTACCACTCGCGGTAAGTGAGGTAAGTTGACTGAAGGGGCGCCACCCACTAGTAACATAGTCGCCTCCGGGAATCTCCTTGGTTGTGGGTTCCAAGGTAAAACTCCAACCGCAGAGGGTTCGGTAGGAGAGTAAGAAGAATACACAAAATAGGTTTGGGAGCCAAAATGTATTTGCAATTGTCCACAAAAAAAAATGGCAGATCACCCGGTATATATATATGTATAAAAGAAAGTAAAGTGCTTAAATTTAAGTTCTCTGACAATAGCGCGTGAAATCAAAATTAAAAAAATAATAAATAAACTAGCTACGGTATTGAGTTACTCAAAAGTGAGGCAAAAAAGGGTAATTAATTATATATAACAGCACTACAGGTCTTGGAGGCCCTTGGCTAGTATTTTCTTCGCCGATTCTCTCCATTTTTCTCTGTCCCTGGCTCTTTCCTGCCAATTGGTTACACCTATCTCCCTCAGATCTGATTTCACCATATCTAACCATCTTTGCCTTGGCCGCCCTCGTCTTCTTCTCCCGATTTCTCCTCTCAGTACCGCTCTCTTCGTCCATCGGCCCTCTGGCATTCTCTCAATATGGCCTAACCACCTCACCCTCCTTGCTCTGACCTCTTGAACGATACTTGGATCACCATAGAGCTCGTATACTTCTCTATTTGTTTTTCTCCTCCATAAATTCTCCGCTATCTTAACTCCACCCAATATTTTTCTTAATATCCGACGTTCCCATACTGCTAGATTATTCTGCTCGTTTTTGTTCATTATCCAAGTCTCACAGCCATACAGTACTGTTGGTCTAATTACTGTTCTATACAGTCTTAGCTTAGATGATCGTGAAACCTTTTTGGATACGAACACTTCTCTCAGGCTTGCGTAAGCTCTACTGCCTTTCATGAGACGTTTTCGGAGTTCACTGTTCTCTTCCCCCTTGTTCGTAAGTATAACACCTAAGTATTCGAACTGTTGGACTTTCTCAAAACGGTATTCTTGGTTGTCTGGTGTTTTTATACTTAAATACGTCTCCTGTGTTACGTTTGCGTTCATCTCCATGTACTTAGTTTTTGTTTCATTTACTTTTAATCCACTTTGTTTTGCTCGTTGTTCCAGTAAACCAAATACTTTTGTCAGCTCCTTTTTTGTTCTGGCTAGCAGGACTATGTCATCGGCATAGGCCAAGCATTGGTGTCTGCAGTGGTAAATTGTTCCATGTATGTTTATGCCGCTTTCCCTAAGAATAACTTCCAACACCAAGTTGAAGAGTGAGGTAGACAATGGATCTCCTTGTCTTAGGCCTCTTGTAGTCCGAAAATTCGTTGTGAGACTCCCCTCCACCATAACTTTATTTCTCGTTTCCGTTAAAGTCATTTTGACGAGATTGATGATCTTTTTTGGAAACTTTAGTTTCTCCATTGCCGCATATATGTGTGATCTTCTTATTGAGTCGTAAGCCTGTTTAAAATCAATAAACAGTATGTGTAGAGGTAAGTTCTGGTCGTAAGTATCATTCTGTATCATCTTCATTGTGAATATTTGATCCACTGTCGACCTCCCTTCCCTGAAACCACCTTGATACTCTCCTACTGCCTCTGTTTGATGTTCGTCAATTCGATTTCTTAGAATTCGTGCGAATACCTTATACGCAACATCGAGCAACGCAATCCCTCTGTAGTTATTACAATCAGACTTCTCACCTTTTTTATGTAACGGATGTATTACAGCCCCACACCATACTTTTGGCATTTCTTCCTGCTCCCAAATTCTATGCATCAATTGGTATATCCGTGCATTTAGCACGGATATACCAATTGATCCTCCTCCTTGTTTTATAATTTCGCCCGGAATTCCGTTTTCCCCGGGGCTCTTATTATTTTTTAGGCTGTCTATTGCTTTTCTAATTTCGTTGTCCGTTGGCGGCTCCACAATCAAATCTTCTTCTGCAGGTACCACTGTTTGTTCCCACTCTGGTTCTGTTTCTAATACTTCATTGTCGTCGTTCAGTAGTTCCGAGAAAAACTCCTTCCATCTCGTCAGTTTTGCTGTTTTGTCTCCCATTAAACTTCCATCTTTATCTCTAATATAGTGTGGCACTGAAACACACGTTTTTCTGCTCCTCTTGGCTTCTTGGTAAAAATTCCGTATCTCTTTGTTCATGTAGTGTTCTTCTATCAGTGACAGCTTTTTTTCTATATGGTCCCGTTTCTTCTTCCGACAGACTCTTTTTACTTTTCTTCTATTTTCTTGATATTCGCTCTTGTTTTGCTCGGTTGGATTTGTCATCATCCTTATCCTTGCGGCATTTCTTCTCCTCAATGCTTCCATGCATTCTCCATCGAACCAATCTTGCTGTGTTTGTCTTCCAGATTTCCCCAACCACTGCGCTGCCGTTGTAACCATTGCCATTTCAATTTGCGACCATTCTCCTTCGATACTTGCATCTTGTTGGTCCCTTTCTAAATGTCTAGTCATCTCTCTCTTGAAATGGCTAGATACATCGCTCAGTTTGTTTATGTTGTATCTTTTAACATCTCTAGTCTTCGTTTTTATTTTGGGTATTTTTTGTTTCAGTTTCAGTATTACCAGTATGTGGTCCGTATCCGCGTCCGCTCCTCTGTAACTCCTAGTATTCTTCACGGCGTTTGCATGTTTCCTCTCAACTAAGATATGGTCGATTTGATTTTTCGTTATTCCATTTGGTGCTTTCCAGGTTTCTTTGTGAATATCTTTATGATTAAAATAGGTGGTCATAATTCTCATATCGTTCTCGGCTGCAAACTCAATTAGAAGCTTACCATTTTCGTTGCTTTCATTGTGTTTGCTTTTACCTCCAGTTGTTTTCCTGTATATGCTTTCATTCCCTCCTTTGGCGTTTAGATCTCCTAAGACAATCTTCATGTCAAATCTGGGTATTTTGCAGTATGCCTTTTCTAACTCTGTATAGAAGGTGCTTTTCGTTTCATTGTCTTTTTCTTCAGTAGGTGCGTGGGCATTTATTATATTTAATTTTCTATATTTTCCTTTAATTCTTATTCCACATAATCTATCCGAAATTGGATGAAACCCTACCACTGACTCTTTCAAGTTTTTATTCACTATGAAACCAACCCCAAAGTACCTGTTTTCTCCTCCGCTATTGAAAAATGTATATCCGTCTATATTTATAGTTTACTATAACTAACTAATATAGAGTTCATCTTAAATTAAAAAAAATTTTACTCGAAATGTGACTCAAACATGTGTAAAATAAATAAATGTGCTTGAAGAGCAGCTTATTTAAAAGTGAAATAATTGAAAATCTATTCGGCAACAGGTCCCATATAGTTCAAACGAAACAAGAATGTAATGTGACGATATAAAGAAGGACTAAATAATAGCACTTGTCTTAACGAGGCAAGACCTCAGGTGAGCTCCCAATTTCCTGGAGTCAAAGCAAAGTTTCCAATTAGCGAAGCGGTGTTAATTGTTCTTTGCGAGGTGTGGTAACACTTCGAACAGCTACGACACAGTACGGAAGTATACCTTTCTGCGTGCAATCCGCAACAAGGGCGCCAAAAGGTTTATATCAGCAGAGTTTGCCCCCAAATCTGCGTTTTCTGCAGGTTTTAGTGCTCCAAATGTAGTCGGCCAGGTGGATTAAAGATTGACTCAAGGTTAAAAGCGTGGAAAATTGCGGCACTTACTAAAAACTCTAAAAAGAACGTAAAAATTAGGCGTGAGCCTCGAGAAATAAGTAAATGAGAAGCTAAAATACCCACCCACATAGAGTGGAGTCCCAAAAAAAGAAACTTCTAAGGGCGATTGGATACGTTTAACGACGATTAGCCACGTAAAACGTGCAACCAAAAAAAAAAGGAACTATCACACAATGTGATTTCCAGTTTGCGTAAGCGAACTAAACATTCAAATGTGACACTCAGTACGGTTAAAGCCGCGTTAGCGATAAATCCTTCTCCCAAGAGAAGTTAAAATTAAAAGTACTAGAGCGAAACGTAAGTTACCCCGGAAAGTGGTGTTTCAGCGACAGGATCACCAGCCAATGCCTCCATCTCGCACGTCATATCGATAATTTGCCTGAGAAGATCGCGCGCTAGCAGCGACATCTCATACGCGGAAGCGAAAACAGTACTTCTACACGTAACATCATGTACGGACGAGTTGGGACAAGTGGGGCACAACGAGAGCATCTAATACATCCAAAAACAAATTAAAATTAAAACGCGTCGCTGCTTTTAATAACAGTCGATCTTGAATTTAATTTTTTTACGAAAACAACAACTTGAGATTGGTTTGGTACTATCTACGTACGCCAAATGAGATCACACACATCTAAACTTCGCATCAAGTTTATTTAACGATAATAAAATTACCATTGGGTTCTAACTTATTACTGAAAAAATTACTTATTTCGGAGAAAAAATATTCGAAGAAGACACTTCAACAAGCCCTAAAAGGTATCCAGGCATCAATTGTAACTATGAAAAAGCGATTCAATTGTACAACATCAAATTTCTACATTAAAATATCATTTGAAAGGGAGAAAAGAAAAGTAAAAATTTTGCTCGAGTATCTGACATTCCTCCAAATCTTGAAAGACAGTTAGTGGAACGCTGAAAAAGTGGGGTTTCGGACTATCACACAAAGAAGTTTTGAATCTTGTAGAAACGTTTGTGCAGCCGAATAACATAGAAACGCAATTTGGTCGCCAGCGCTCAGACCGGTTTATAAACTTTAGAAAGCGCTTTCAATTAAGAAACTCCTAAATGTTGAAATATCTAGCAAAAAAAGTTTTAAATCCTTTCATTATACAAATGTACCCATTTGTAATATTAAAGACTTCAGTAAATTACTGGGATCTCACTGAAAAATCGGAACGGATTTGGATAAATCCAGTTTTTCTACGGATCCATCAAACACTAAGGTTGTAGGAACGATCGGAGTTTCATCTACTCGAATAATGAGTGCACCAGAACGGAAAAATGCAACGGTGTTGGATTGGTATGAAGATACCTACCCCAATTGTGTTTAAGGGAAGGAGTGGTGGAATAGATGGCTGGGATCGGAAGGATAAGAATATCCAAATACAACAATCCACGCACATTACCGCAGAAATCCTTCAGATGGCATTATCTGGGAACTTCTTTCACCTACTTCTCATTTCAGCCACTTGACCTGGCAGCATTTAAATCTCTAAAATGTTCGTGGAATTCAAAATTGGTGAAATGGCAATGAAAACATTCAGGTCGGAAAATACTGAAAAAGATATTTCTACATTTGATAAGAAGGTTTGGCTTGAAATAAGTCCTGAAATAATAAAAATTGGTTTTCAGGAGGGTGGTGTGGTACCGTTTAATAATAATATTATATCAGAGCAATAGTACGATCCTGAAACCATACCAAACAATGAGAAATGCGAACGTTCAAGAGAGATCAAGGAAACGCTGATAAAATTAATGAAATAAAAGATCTCATACAAACAAGAAAAAATGTTGAAGATGAACTACATTTACCACCAGAGAAAGAAATGATTCTGCCAGTAAAGTTATTGCAGACTCTGATATCTCAATCATTAATAGCCAGTCATCAGAAAACGATATGAATAACAATACTGAACAGCAGTAAGCGTTCTGAATTAAGCTTCAGTAGCACCATTTACATCTACAAGTGAAGTAGTTGTCCCACATATCGTTATATTTGACAGCTGTTCGAAGTGTAAGAAATTCTACAAATATAAACTAGATTAAAAAAAGAAAAAGAATTTCTGTCATGGAGCAGAAGTTATCACAAGCAAATAAATTTTGCGTCAGCTGCTAGAGAAACAATCATTGTTGTTAAACAGGGAAATAAGAGGAAAAAACCAGCAGTGAAAGCCGATCTAGAATCTGCCGAAGATTATATGGGCGATCACATTACTTCAACTGACCTAAAAGAAAAGTTAAAAGGAAAGATTAAAAAAAAACAGCGCAAAGCTAGAGGAAACCCATTGTAGTCTGGGGGATCTCTAATGCCCTCAGTATCGGCTGGCTGTTTGTTGCAATACAAATCAGGCTGTTTTTATAAGATCTCTGATTGATTTCTGTTGCACACTGCAATATTGCATATGCCCCTGCTTGAAAAACCGTAGCATATTTTCCTAGTCGAAGAGTGATCATTGTATTTCTCACATTATTGTATATTTTCGGTTTTTGATCCGCCAGTAAACCAGATCAATCTGCCGAGCGTGTCTCTGTAGTTAAATTGATTCCAGCTTATTCGATCCGTGAGTTTCGCCTCAAACTTTCTGTTAAATATAAATATATGTCGAAATCAGGTGGTCTGATCCGATTTCCAAAAGATTGCTTTCCATATGATGGATAATATTATTGTGTCCCAATCCTACACATCCGTCACTTGGTAAGAAACCCATTGTGACACATAGAAACAAATGAGAAGTTTCACAGGATCAAGATTTACATAACACAGCGGGAAACTTTGACGAGTTTGCTGTTAATAACTGGGTGTTAGTCAAATTCCCTGCGAAGAAATTTACCAAACATTACGTAGGTCAAGTTATCGACGGAGTTGGTGACGACGAGGTTACTGTTAACTTTGTCAGTGTCAATAAAAGTTCTTTCCGAAAGAAAAGCTCGGTATTAGTGTTTCCTCTCATTTCAGACTGTTGCCCTATTTCCTTGGATCACCTCGTATGTTTACTCCCAAAACAAAAAATAATCCAGATAGATGAAACTAGATTCGATGTATTGCTCAACATGTAATTCAGTAATTTTATAATAGTTCTACCTTTAACCATGTTTTACTAAATGAAAAAGACTGTTAAAATCATACCGTTTTATTGTTGTCCACAAGTTCGCAAAAAAAGTTGGTTACCTTTAAACCGTAAAAAGTAAATCAAATCTGCAAGTAGCCATATATTAAGCAGTATATTTCTTAGTCACTCTAGCCCCAGATTGTCGTCGAAAATGCTTAGATGGAGAATAGAAAACTAGCGTTAATCCAACGTTTCACAGCAACCGCGCTGAAAAACTTTTCGCTGCGTCATGCAACTAGATTTCCACGTCATGACACCAATTGCCAAAACGAACAAACCCATGTTACTTACAACTGGAGTGTAAATATTGAGGTATAAGCAATCTTCACTGCCATATACTTTGCTTGTTTTTGTAATAGTCGTAGCAAGCTGTGAACAAATATCTTTTTCCTTCGTGGCGTCTAGAGTTCTGAACCAATTACCAATGGGTTGTGGCGGCTGAGAATGAAATAGAGACAGTATAAGGATAAATCGCAGTTTTGGCTCTTTCAAGAAACACTAAATAATTGACTAATCGGTTGATTTTTATTTATGCTTTTAGTGTGAAAACCAGCAGCGATGAGTACATGCATCAGCGGGAAGGTTAAGACAGTGATCGAAGTTCTTCGTATGTGATAGTGAAATATGCTGGTGTGTTATTACGAAGTTATATAAAGAACCTCGATCGTTGGCATAGTCTCCCCGGTAACGTGTGCGTTAATGTTATAATGTACTTACTTAAGCGTTGAATGATCGTTTAAAATGTACAGAATAGAATATAAAATACTCACTTCGAATCTTAGATGTCCAATCGGTGGTTTGGCATAAGGAATGCCCTTGTAAGCATAGTAAATATCCCCATTTCCTACAGTGCGTTTCTTGGTCCCTTTTATCAGCCCATTTGAAGTTCCAACTATATCATCTGGGCAGTGTAGCTGGTAATGAGAAAGGAATTTAACGTTCTCTTAAAAGTGATCTGTGTAAAGTATGCCCGGTTGCCTGTTTTTCGCTGTTCTCTGGTATGCGATTACGCAAAGAATTTACAAATAACGAATTTTTGTTTTTAATGTTGACCTTACGAGTGAATGATAGTTTATCGCGACATGAGTCGAATTGGATTTGTTTTTCTTTTATTGAAAGAAGGGCTTAGTATCAAAATTTGGACCGTCGTCCTTTAATCATTTGTGTAAAAACAAAGTTTAAAATGCAATATTAATAAATATACCGTACTGCCAAGTGGTAATGCTAGGCATTATGAAGAAATTCTCAAAGTCTGCTAAATTGGAAGCATTGTAAAAGCAATTACACATTACAATCATCGCTAATAAATGTACGGTTGCAGCGTTCGAACGTTTTCACTTTACTTATTAGTGAAATGAATCGAGTTGGTTTTATAGAGATTTTCAGCGATCTTGTAAATTATGGGTAAGTGTGATATGTGAATATATTTTCTTTGAGTGCTCGAATCATTAGGAGTAGTTCTTTGTTTTAGATTTGGGATTGGTGAAGACGGGTAATTATCTTTAATTGTCTACGGTCTTTTGTTGGTATGCTAGTGACTGGCTGGAATGGTTGGTGCCTGCACGGAGAAAATCACCTGAAAGAATGTACTACAAGATTGTAGAGAAAATATTGTAGCAATAATTAACACAATTATGTAACCTCATCGCAAAATTTTGTTAAGTATTATATCTTGTTTTCACAAATAATACATCAAAGTTGTAGTTGAACTTTTGTTGCATAGTTTCACACAAATGTAACATTTTTCCAACAATTTTTTGTCTCGAGACGTGCAGGACAACATTGTATCAATTTTCGACACAACATTTCCTATTTCTTTTAACATTTTTGTTTTTAAATAAGTGGCTTAATTAAAATAACCAACGCCAAATTATGGCGATAAAAATTAACAATGTGATAGGTAGGTATTTATAGCTGGTTGCATTAGTTTTCTGCAGTTCTCTGAGGGCGTTGTTCGGGTATAACTCTATTAAAATTTTAACGGATAGTTGGTTTAGTTAGTTAGTTCACATGTGTGGTTTGTGCATATATAGCCTTTTGAATACTTATAATTTTGGAGCGATGGATGAGTTTGTTGTGAACAAAGTGTGAGACTGGAAACTCGACAAATTAGTGGATGTTTTTAAAGATAAAATAGAGTGTGAAAGTTTAATATTAGGTATAAATAAATAAATGATATTAGCAACATATGACATGTGATTGCATTCAACACAGAATGGCCGCATTCTGAACACATCACTGCTCCCAAGGGGTTTGGCAACTGTTGTCAATTCGCTTCAAAAATAGGAACGCTGCATCAATGACATATTATGGAGTCGTCGCTATTTTGTGTTACTAATTACTGATATGTATCGTATTCGTACTCTCAACCCATTGTCTGTCAGGAATAGGTAACGTACATATCTAGGTAGGGTGAAGATTTATTTGCATATATTTATTTACAGATTAAACATACACATTACCAGGTCACAAGTAGAAATTTATCTTTAAATCAAAAACTATTTTTCTTTAAGTATATTTTATAACAAATACATCCCGCAGAATTTGTAAAAAAAAAGTTTACATGTTTATGTTACATTACAGTTATGACGTTATATTGGAATCCACATCAATAAAACTTTGAATTCAAATATAAATATTTAATTTTTGATACAACACCTACCACTATAAAGTTGTAGTGTTTTGTGAAAAAATAATGTCGGATTCTATCATAAAAGAGTGTGGTAATTGTCCACACAATTGTAGCAATCGTTAGAATGATGTATTTTGTCATACAGAAGTTTAGTAAATGGTAAGAATATTTATATTAAATTTTACTTCTGAATAAGATGATTTTTCGTACATTTGTAACAAACTTGTACATGATTGCAGCAACCTGTGAAACAGATTATTCACTAAATTTTTCTACAATAGTGTGTTTAATAGAAATACAATCCGCTAACTATAATCGTGTGGTACAGATTTACACAAATTGCAGACCGCTGTATACCCACGATAAATTGTAGTTAACTGTTCTACAATTGTTTGCCTTTTTATAACAATCTTTTTTCCGTGTGAGGTCAATGAAAGTGATGGGTGATTAATCATCACCCATCCATATCAGTAAACCTCCAACATAACCCCTTACCGGATGCTGCAATCATTGGGTATGTTTGTCTACTGTTCGGAACACATTTGGTTTAAGAAAGGAGGAAGTTTGTACTGTATACTTGTATTAAGAAAGAACCGAACGCAACAAATCGCATTTAGTCTACAAGGGTGTAACGTCGTGTAACTATGATCAGCCGTTTTTCGTATGGGTAAAAAAATCAAAATGCGAAGAACACAAACTGTAAACTCATACCTATTACCATTTTTCTTTCATTCCCATCGTTGTACAATAAAAGAAAGTTCTGTACGGGGCACCTATCTGAAAGGACGTACTAAAGATCCAGAGGCATCTCCTCGTCAGAACACAAAGGAATATGCTGTTTCGTGTGGCAGCTGCGTACAGAACCGTGACGGCGGAGACGCTTCAGGTTGTAACCGGCACCGTCCCTATTGACCTGTTGGTCCATGAAAGAGCAGCAATGATGAATGTTGAAGGGGACCGGGTGACCAGACGAGTGGAGGCCAGGGAGAAATCTTACAAGATCTGGCAGGCTCGATGAGAAACCGAAGCGAGCAAGGCGCAATGGACCAAGCGGTTGATTGGAGACCTAAAGAACTGGAGGGAATGCAGGCATAGAGAGGGCGGTTACTACCTAACACATGCCCTTACCGCGCACGGGACCTTCAGGCACTATGCCAAGGGCTTCGGGTTGGACTCATCCGACCTATTCATATACTGCGCCAGACCTGACACTGCAGAACACACTATATTTGAGTGCGCTCGATGGGAAGGCCTTAGAGCAGCGAGACGGGGGGGGAGACCGGTACACTGACTCCCGACAACATTGTTCCGATTATGATCACGTCCACGGAGAAATAGCGGAAAATCCATGACTTGATCAACAACATCATGAAGGTCGAGGAATTTGAGAAGCGAGCCAGACAACGTAACGACTCTATAGCGATGACTGAAGCAGATGCCTAGGCGGTCCCGGCAGCGGTCAGTACTGGGAGAAGTAGGGGTTTTTTTAGTGGGTATACCATCATGGGAGTCCCACACTACCAGATTGCAGACTCACATCTGGTGTGCTTAAAGCATTCTCCCCGGCAAAAAAAAAATATAACAACAATACGTACATAAAGAGGAAACTCAATAGTCTCAAAATATCTAGTACCACACAGCTCTAAAGGAGATACTCAGATATGCTATCAAAACAATTCTCGGTAAAATAATCATTCGCCGCTCTCTTGAACTCAAACGCTCTCAACGACCTTAAATCTGATGGTAATTTATTAAATAACTTCATGCAAATATATCTTCGACTCTTTTCATATAAGGCGATTCTATGACTTGGAATTGAATAATCCTTTTCATTTCTAGTGTCATACACAGTATTTATATCCTCATTTAATGTGAAGTGAGAATGGCCCTTTTTTGCAAACATAACACACTCATAAAGGAATAAAGAAGGCAATGATATTGGCCTTAAATACAGGTAGGCAAGAGCTAGTTCTATCCAGATGAAACATGCTGCGAATCATTCGTTTCTGAATAATGAAACAACGTATAAAATGAGATGACTGACCCCAAAATATGATAACATACCTCAGCCTAGATGAAATATCCGCATGGTAAATCATCAACAACGATCCAATGTTAACGCTACTTCTAAGCCTAAATAAATCGTAATTCAATGAGCACAACTTTGAACAATGCGACGAAATTTGCTTCTTCCACGTTAAAAAAGAATCTCCATTGCAACGCAAAAATTTAGTATGTGCCATCACAGGAATCGATTCGCCATGCAAGAGAACTAATGGTGAACTATCAATCTGGCGTCTCATAGTTGTAAGAGGCAGTAAAACAGTTTTAGATTTATTAATAATTAAATTATTTCGAACACACCACGATAACATACTATCAGCGTAAGTGCAACCGGTATAACACACATTCTTATCACTACGACCCGATGCTATAACTATCGTATCATCAGCAAACTGATACAAATTCCTATTTGAAAAGGAATCACGTAGGTCATTGACGAACAACACGAATAAAGGTGGGCCCAAGACGGATCGCTGCGGTACTACGTACAAAATTAATAGCAGCGTTCTCTAATACCATAGAGTGATAATTTATGGAGCAAGAGCTCATAATCTACAGAATCAAATGCTTGAGGTAAATCAAAAAACAGGTCGCCAACCTGAGCCCCGCTGTCAAGAAGACTGTAGATTTGGTCTAAGTCTCAAACAGAGCATCCTGCGTGGATTTAAAGTTAACAAAACAAATTGATTCGGGCTATTATTCTGAATCTATTCACAAAAGATATATTTTTGAAAAACAAGACAAGATATCTATAATTTGAAACAAGATGTTTATCCCCCCTTTTGTAGACCACTATTACTTTAGCTATCTTTAGTAAAGCTGGAAATACTCCATATAAAAATGACTGAATAACCATCAATGACAATGACTCCTAATTAAGCTATCATTATACTGGACATTACATGGTGAAAGACCCGATACATTACTAAACTGATTTACAAATAAATCACACAAAACAAAAGGATCTGATATTAATTTTTCGCCATCCTTCACAACAATGCTACTACTGACACCAGCTCTTGACACTTCACTATTAATTGTTAAATAAAGGAGTTTAAATTTGTTTATTTAGAAATATTTATGTATCCATATGCGCCACCTGTTGGACGTGGTTCACTGATATAGATTAGTTTTTGGTTGCATTTGCGTAGCAAGTTTTTCTTAAGTTAAGTACGTATGCAAGTCGCAGTTAAGGCGAGTCAGTGTATCAGGTCGCTCCATATTTAATATTTTTGTAACTACACATGTTATGTGCTATTGAGAAATATTAAACGGTTCAACAGTGAACAAATAGTGTTTTATTCATTGCGCCAACATTAATTATATTCCAAACACACTTAGCTTTGTTATTCGCTACATTTAACAAATTATCATTAAGTTTAGTATCGATCATTAGTAGATAAACAGAGTGTATTTTTTATGCGATTTTAGACTGTGAAAACAGCATTGTAAATATTCAGTGTTTCTTGCTTAGATATTATTAAAATTAAAATACACTTTTCCCTGTAGTATTTTTTTTTTCTCTATCTACTTTTACGTCGAGTGAATTAGCCATGCAGTCTGTAAAGCAACTGGATGCTAATAGCTTTGTTCGCTGTGCAGTCAGCAACTATCCACAACTGAACGACGCTGCGTAATAACAATTAAGCGTTCGCAGTGCTACAATTTCGGATTTGGACCGTTTGCAATTTAGAATTTGGTGTTCGCACAGTGTCAAATTGTAGTCAGTAACAGTTGGTGATTAATCCAAAAAGTTCACGGATTTCTTGTGGATTTCAAATCCGCACATGCGCATTAAACGAGAGAGATCAAACAAAGCGTGTTGAAATATGTTTTCTTGTGTTTGTGAGGGGATAATCAAAAGATCGACCATACCGAAACCTGTAAATTATATTTCTTGAGTGGCAAAGCAATCAATAAATACTTTCGCATTAAAGATTTACCATCCATATTAATCCTGTTATTTTCACAAAAATACAAGCCAATATTGAAATTATTATGTATCAAAGGCCAGATAACAAACACAAACTTTAGGTTATACCCTTGTTTATTTACTCAGTTATATCGAAGTTCACGCTGCGCGCATAAATTCCAATTGTTGAACACAGATATGTAGTATATATATATATATGTAGTATTGTCGCTTTTGTATGTGTTCGCGGTGTAAATTATCAAACTAATTTCAAACTACAATCCTTTTTTGAATCATGCGCACTGGAAAAACCGAAATAGTTTCCAATTAACTTCTGATTCGCACAGCGAACAAACCTAATAACAAAATAAATAAAATAGAAAAACAGCAGAATTTCATTTGAATCTCAACATTATCGCGCATTCTACAACAATTTCATGACCGGCGCAGTGACATTTGCTGAAAATTAAATGTACTATCGTCTATTTCTCTGTGAAAAATAAATCCAATTCATCCAGTATAACGCAGCCCGCGATTGCCAAATCTTTAACTGCGTATGCGTATGATATACGATGCGTATATGTTCTCACTAGTAGAGGTCATTTTTGTAGGTCTATATATTGAAATAGGCACGTGAGGGGTCAGATTCCCTGCGGTCGAGTTGATCAACTGATATCGTTTAAAATGTACTTACGCAATGCCCAGAAGCGGCAAGTAAAAAGGCTTGTAATACAACACACTTCAATAGTACACCCATCTTCGGAATTGTGAAACGTTTAGTGAAAATTGTGGGAAAAATACTGAATTTTATAACTAATCCAGACTATTTAGTATTATGTGTTTATTTGCAAATACGTGTTGCATTTGGATAAGTATTTAATATCACATTTAACAATGTACAGTGCACCCACGATGAATTTTATAAGAAAAAAAAATACTTTTATTATTAATTTTTCATATTTTTTTACCAAAAAATTGTGCCTTTCAAGAAATTCAGCTTATAAAAAAAAGATCGAGTTCACTTATGTAAATTAAGAAAATGTAAAACTAGTTCAGGAGAAAAGTGCAATTGTCTAGTATTATTTTAAATAAAATAACTTAGCCTACAAATTGGTATTCTTTCCCAGACTATGTTCTTAAAGGTTTCGTTTTGGTTATGTGTTTTGTGTAGAGACAAATCTTATATATCTTATAATCTGATTGACTCCACTTTTCTCTTGAGTTATTTTCACATTACCTTAATTTACGAACACCCTGCACAACTAAGCTCGTTTTTCTTTCATGGTAAGCTGAAATTCCTTGAAAAGCACAATAATTTTCATAAAGAATATTATTAATAAATATAATTTTTTCTTATGAAATTCATCCGGCGTGCACTGTATATTGTTAAAAGTTTAATATTCTCGCGAAAGCCAATTATTATTGTTGTTTTTTTATGCTTTTGCAACACACACGATGTGAATAAATAACAAATAATCTCAGGAAATTGTGACACTAATGCTACTTTCAATTTGTCTGGAACAGAAAATACGTGTTTATTTCCACAAATTATAAGCTATGAACACAACGTTTTTTTTTTTTATCAAAAATGGAACTTTGTTTTCAAGGTAAAAACTATTTGTCCAAGTTGAATACGTATTTGCAAATAAACACACAATCTAAATAATCTCGATTCGCTTTAAAATCCAGTATTTTTCCCAAAATGTGCGTTAAATATTTTAAAATTCTGAAGATGAGTGTAATACTGAAGTTTGTTAACTTATCGCTTTTCGGTGCTGCATTTTTGTAAACAGGTTTTTAGTGTGTTTTTATTAATTTTATCAAAAGATAAAAAAAGAATAAGGATTTTCAATTTAGCCATTCGTTAATGTGGATATATATCGTCAAATTGCTGGTTCTTATTCGAAATGCTTTCTTAAGATCGAATTTAAATTTAAATTGTAAACCACATATTTCAAAATGCTTCTCTACACAATATTCTTTTAAATCATGGTCAATACATCAATATTAGATCTGTGGTGAATAGCTACCTCGACCGTCCGGTAATTCCTTCTATAGAAAGAGCTATCTAGAACAAAACCTTGTATCTTCCCGGAAATGTTGATGTTACAGTGAGTCTCTGTCAAACAAATAAACTTAACTTCTAAATCGCACATATGAGTCTCGAACAAATTAACACTTAGATTATTAAAAAAATGCACACTGGGTAATGAAATATTAGGATTAAGCTTTACTTGTTGGGAAAAAAAACCTACTGATGCAGACACCGTGCGGTCATAGATCTGGATTCATTGCTGCTGTAAAGTCTGCATGAAAGATCGACACTTGGAAAGAAGACCCTGGAATGCTTCGTGGTAACAAAAAAACACTGGACCTCCGGAAAACACGAAATTAGCATCTTCATCAAGTCCTCTGCCGTAACGTCCACATTCACATGCGTTCACAGGATACATGCAATGTTAACAGTTTAGATACTCCGCCTATGTCGGATTGACTGCTATTGCTTTTAACGCGTCTATGTTTCACTTCCTTCCAATTATTAATCGGTTAGATTCAGTGAAACAATCATCCTTGGTATTTAAATTATGATAATCCTTTATCAAATTAATTATTTTGTCACATTTGTCCTGTATTTTTTAAATTTCAGCTAATAAATTTTTACCATTTACTTTTTTACTTTTCATTTTAGGTTGCATCATATTTGTCCTTGCTTGTGTTTAAGCATGCGATACTGTCTGGGCTAACGAATTTATTTAAAGTTTCAGTATGCGAATTTAATACTACAGTCTGAGATCGCAATTCTTTAATTAAAATATCTTTTTGTTTTAATACGTGTCCGAACTAGAGCTGTTATCCGGATCCGGATAATTTTGGATCCGGATAATTTACTATCCCGATATCCGGATCTGAGTGCTATCCGGATCCGCTATCCGATACCTCAGATCCGGATCCGCTATCCGAAGCCTCAGATCCGGATCCGCTATCCGAAACCTCGGATCCGGATCCGCTTCTTGAATTCGGATATACTATTATTATTAATAATAATTTGTATGTTTTATGTATAGTTATCGGATCTAGATCCCAGCACCGAATAGTATATCCGAGGTTTCGGATAGCGGATCCGGATCCAAGGATTCGGATATCCGGATAGTTTTGGATCCGAATATCCGAATCTCAATTTTGTCGGATATCTGCAGCACTAGTCCGAACACATGCGATTCCTAACTGTTAAAACATATGTCACCATTCTCAATCTCAGCGTACACTACCTTCGCACTACTTTTATTCAAATCATCGTTACAGCAAACGGCGTAACTACAGTCATCCGATAATTTGCCCCAGTTTACACACTTTGCACCATTTAGATTTACTTAGATTGACATCTTCCACATGAGAGCGCGAGCACTCCCACATCCTTGGTAGGCGCCATAGTCCATACTTGCGGCATGACTTTGGTATTCTTAAAGAAAATGCTTTTTACGCCTTTTGCCCTTTTGCAATATCGCACTCATTTTTTTCTAGTGTTAAATCTAAGTTATTTTTTGTTGTCCAGTTATTCATTCTGCCCATGTTTTCATGCCTACATCATAAATCAATATTCATCGTTCGCAGCAATAAGCATAGGCAAGTCATGGGCATGCCCTAGCAAGTCGGAATCGCTAAACAAATCAATTTGAAACACATCATCATGGAGGACATTCCTTAGAAAGGATCCAAGTACAGAGCGTTGTGGTACTCCTGATTCTTAATTCTGTAGGTTGTAAATCCATCAAAATTTTAACAGCGCTTTATTAAATTGGCGTTAATTTTATCAGCTTGCCGAGGATAGACTTTAATATTAACATATGTTTAAGGATGGCCGCAGCAGTTGGTTTTGTTTAGACATGGGCAGTCTGATTCGTTTCAAAGATTCGTAAGGTACGATTATTTCACGGAGCAAGATTCGGATCTAGCGACTCGTATCATTCGTACCATTTCGTACCGTTTGCCGTCTGTGGTGATACCGGTACGAATTGTACACCTACGAATGTTATTTTGATGCTGTTCATATGTATACAGTCATGAAATTGGCACGTACTTGACGTTCGTATGATGAATCGCACTTACGCCGGTTGTAACCTTTTTAACTGTTTGTTATTAAAATAAAAAAAAAGGTAAAACTATAATCATACCAAATTTACATTAGAATGAATCCCTACGTATGTTGGACGAAAAAATGTTATTAACAGTTTACATTTTCTGAAGAAAATACGTCATTATTTCTGAGAACTAATAAATAAATAATAAATATTCAATATAAAATAAAAAATTTTCTTATGCGGTATCGGCATAATTTATATTTTTCAAATTTTTTGGTAAACCTTTTTTCGCAGCACTTTCAGTCTCTGAGAATAATATGGGAATGTATTCGGCTTGCAACGTTAAGCGCTAAACAAGTCTCGGCACACCACCTTATCAAGAAATATTATGAAACATACGTTATTTTTAAGTAAGCACCCATACAATGCCATTGGCCAAGAAAAAACACCGTTAGTTCTATTGATTAAACTACTAATAAGGGCTAGGGCAGCGCTCCTCTACCCTTAGCTGGTAGGCACATCTGTGGATGTGTGTGTTATATAACTATATTATGAAATAAACAAGCCAGACTAATAAATTTGATTAATTAAAATATAATCTGTGCACAAATTGAAACGACCTACGCTAAGGTGTGTTATTTATAACATTATGTTTATGTCCAGACTAATAAATTTGCCTCGTAAGAAGGGCGTGAAATAAGCTGGTGGTCAACACCAACAATGAAATTGAGCGCTAGGCAGTCCGCGAAATAAGGCACCGACATTAACACCGATAATAATTAAATTGACCGCGAATTCAGCGGAGGATTAAAATAATCCGCGCTCGAGGGTGGCACCGCGAAGGAGGAGCCACGACCTTGAATTGTCCGTGAAGTCCTGTTGTATATTTACTTTTGTTATTTGTGACTTTGTATTGTTTTTTAATTTTGTAAGATAAAATGTCTTGCGATTGATTTTATTTCAATATTTATTTTCTATTTATTATTATAATAATAAACAATAAAATTCCTCTAAATACAAAATCTATTCCTGAGATTGAAGCTATCGAATTAATCAATAGACAATTGTCTGAAACTACCACCCATTTCGAAATCCTCGAACGAATAAAGCTCACGTTTGTGATGCGGTACCGGTCCAGTTAGTTTTAATTTAGAAGCCTTTTCTTGCCATGCCGTATTGTTAATGAGGCACGCCTTCAAGTTGTCACCAAGTTCATCGCAACTGACACCTTGACCCCCGTACTCTTTCGGTATTAAATTTTTGGGGATGTGTTCAGCTAGTGTTTCTGGATTTTTATGAGCATAAGTCTAAAAAGTAACACAAAGAGATTATAATGTCCGCCGGACCACATTCAATTGATTACCCTGTCAACCATTTTCTGTGGTACAATTTTCTTTACCAATGCGATCAGAGCTTCAGGTATGTGGGGTACGTTCAGGAAGTGCTGCCCTTTATATCTTAACGGGTTCACGTTGTAGAAAATGTTCGTAGCCTCGGCCAACAACTTTATGCTCATTTTGCCGATATGTTGTGCACTTAAGTTGCTCAAATCGGTTATGCAAATGATGCCAGCTACTTCGTCTTCGATAAGGAAGAAGTCGACTACAGGAAAAGTAATAGATAATTTGATACCCCATCGAATGGAAACTATATACTGGGTGAGTTTTTTTTATCTTGAGACAACGGAATATCTCTAAAACACTGCATCAAATCAAAAAAAGATCTTAATAATATTTGTTATTATGTAGGGGGCTCACTGAATGGTGCCAAACTCAAGGATGTTGATGTTCAACTTGGCACAACCAATGGGGATTTTCGATATTCCAGTAATGCATGTTGTGCCGATTTACCGTACCGTGATTTGTGAAAAAATCGCACATTTTGAAAATCATCGCCATGAAGTTCTTGATAAATGGATGATATTTCCTACGCTTCAATATTTGGCAGATAGTGGACTGAGAAATTCCTAATCCGCCAGCTATTTCTCGAGTACTAATTTGCTGATTATTAGCTACTACAGCTAATACCGCGTTCATTATTTTCTCCAGTAATTGTACTGTTCAAATATTCATGGAGGGGGGGGGGGGAAGACATTGACCACCCAGTGTTTACCCATAAAACCGGGCTGTGTCTACCCAATCCCTACCTAGTGGGGCAATGGGCGACGCACTCGGAATCACCATGGGTGGTAGGTAGGCTTCGGCTTGCCGACCGTTGGCCTGTGCGGGGGAACTTCCCGAAACCAGGTGGGCTTAATGCGGACCCTAGCAGAGAGCCCGAGCCGTCAGCTGTGAACCTATCCCAGATTTCTGGGCAACGGACACTCTGGCCGGCGTTCTAATTGGGTAGAGCTTCGGCTCGGCCGCGGACCGTCTTACAGGTTGGAGAAATCTTAACACGGTCGGGTAGCGTTGGCCACCCAGCGCTATCTCGCCAGGAGGTGCCTACCCTATCCCTACCTAGTAGGGCAACGGGCGGCGCACTTGGCGTTTTTCATGGGTGGTAGGCGGAATTTTTCTGCCGGCCGTTGCCTGTGCGGGGATGTGATCTGTTGGGCAATTTTTGCATTCATGTCCATCCGACACAGGAGGGTTGAAAGCGGACCTTAGCGTTCAACTCTAGCCGCCACAGGGGATCCTATCCCAGTCATCTAGGTAACAGACACTGTGGTTGCCATTTAATTGGGTAGAGCCTCGGCTCGGCCGCTGACCGTCTAACAGGTTGGAGCGATCCTAATACGGTCGGGGGAGTTGCCACCAGACGGCTCCCTCTACGTTAAGGCTCTTTAGCCTTGTGCGCGTTATCTGGTAGGGAATCGAGTGATTGATCCCGACGGTTACCCATCAAACGGGAGCAAGGGAACTTGCTCAACATGGGAAGTAAGGAGGAGGGGGAGCCCACCGGCGGCGACCAGCAGGTCCCCTCCGATAGGTGTCGGCCTCTTACAGGTGTGTGGTGTTCGGGGGGAGCAATGGCCGTTGCTACAGCTTGCTATTTTACCCCTTGAACTTAGCTGGGGGGTGCTTGCACCCCACGGTGAGCCGGTGTTCTGGTCGCATACTGTTGAGCCTGGACGGCAACACAGCCGCTTCTCCCCGGGTATAGGCTAACGCCTCGGTACCGGATGTAAGTAGCTTAAGCGGTTGTTCAAATATTCAACACTAACTAATTTGTATTGAATTAATAATTAATAATCTAAATGGGGATCGGACAATGTGTAAGTATTCCGCTTGTCAAGTACTGAATAAAGTACGGTTTTGTATCGTTGAATAGCGTTCCAATTGCGAATAAATAAATGTATCGAAGTGAACGGACAAAGTTTCGAACACATGGCTTTTGAAATGTTAGTTTATATTAAAATAAAGAAAAGACAAAATCGTATTTGCTTGCTTCTCTTTTTTGTGTATTTTTTCTACACGTTCATAATCATGTTTCGTTTTCGATCGAGTTCGGCACCATTTAGTAAGCCCCCTACATTATAACAAATCTTATTAAGATCTTTTTTTGATTTGATGCAGTGTTTTAGAGATATTTCGTTGTCTCAAGATAAAAAACTCACCCAGTACACGTTAATAAATATCGAATTGATTGTGTGTATCCGAGACAGGATTGCTTCTACTTTATATTGTGTGTACACTGAAGGTGCTAAAATATTCTGTTTCCTTAGTAGATATTTTTTTCTATATCAATGCAACTAAATTATAATGTTTACACACGCAAGACGAGGCAGTAATGGAATAACTCCTCAAAGTCATATTGAGCAACGTCCTTTGGGAGACGTCCGATGCCAATCCTATATCCTTCCGGTGTTAATTGCGGAACGATCGCGACAAATCTGAAAAGTAACAATTGTTAAAATTTGATATGATATTTTAATATCCCGTATATTTAATTAAGGTTAAACTTCCGCTCACCAATGGGACATACGGCTGAATTATAAAATATCGTAGATGATACTTAGAATTCCAAATGGAAATTCTGGAGCGTTGAAACGCTATCTACCAGAGCAATCACCAACATAACTACTTGATACAATGATCTAAGAAAAAGTAATCAATTTCTTTTCAAATTCAACTGTGATCGCCCGACTGTTACGCAAAAATAATGAAATATATGCCTATGGGAGGTAGGTTAACTTATAGGAATAACTAATTTTAAGGGAATATTATTAACAAATGGATATAGCAAAATAGTTATTTATGAACTAACTGCGAGAAAACACATTTCGCGAATGAGCTGCTAGTTTCATAGATACGAATTTTCAAAACGTGCCACGCACTTGGGCAAAATTTATTCAGAATAATAATAAAAATAAATGGATAGATTCGTTACTCTTATCCAGAAATAAAAGAACTTTTTATTCATTATTTCATTATTTAATAATGAATTGCAACATTAACTTCAATCATTATAATCAAATAGTTATACCAATAATTATTCTTCATTTCAATAATTATTTTTATTGAAAAAAAAATTAGTGAAACTGTTATTCCAGTAATGATTTATTCAAATAACCTTTCGTTCAAGTAGTTCTTATACAAATGATATCCGATCACTTCATTCAACAGTAACCTAATACGGAATAAAGAATAATTGATGGGAATTTCATTCAAATAACTATTCGAATAAAAAATTATTCAATGATGCCCAACAGTGCCCGCACAAGATTTGCACAATATCTTTTGTACGATACTCTTAAAAATAATAATGCGGTAGTTTTCTTGTCCGTTTGATAAGTATAAAATGGTGAAATTTTTGGTAGTAGCGGACGGGATGAATAATAAACAGATTACAACATTAACTTGATCCTTTAATTTCTGTTGTGACGTTTCGGCTATAAACTATAAAAGTGTATAAAAATCAGTGTTATATTGCAATTTTGATTTAAAAAAATATTAATAGTTAATTAATAGTATAATAAAAATTTACAATAATGAGAATGGATTTAAATTACCTTGAAACATTATTTCCAGTAATTATAAATCAAATTAAATGTTTACATTGGTAGACAAAAATTAAATGGATACTTTAAGAAATTTTTTTTTATAATATGACATGGAGAACACTTCTCTTTAAATTTATGTGACATTTTAGCGGTACTGTTTAACATGGAATGATGTGGATATGTAAAATATATTTGCGTATTAGTTTTTGTGGAGGTGTATGTTTTTTTTTTTTTTGAGTGGACGTATGTACTATTGACAAAAATTATTATGTATGTACAGTGATGTGAAATAGGATATTGATAATGTAATGTGAAAAACAATTAAGAGAAAATTTAATATTTTATTATACTATCGAAAAATAATATAGTAATAAGTTGCCGGTTGTTTATTGAAGTACTATGTTTGAATTGATTCTAATGTGCAACGTGCTTTATAATTTCTTCGTTTAATAGGGGTTTAGCTTTGTTATTTGATTTGCTCAATGTACACATCCAAGCAAACATTACAAGGTATTTTATATACTACATGAGTTTGTTTTTCTACTGAAGTACTATCTTTAAGTTGGGTATATAACAATTTGAAGTTGTTTTAACTTGTTAAAATTTGGTGTACTACTCTAACGTTAAGTGGGGATAAAATTTTATTGATTTTTTCAGAAAGATTTTTAATATATGAGCGTGCAACATATTTGATGTTTGAACTGTTGTTTTGTTGGTGTATTAGCTGACCTGTGTTATAATATTTCTATAATCGATTTGTGATTACGGAATTGATAAAATTTTCTGGGTAATTGTTTATTCTTAAAATTTGTTTCATTTGATTTAAGATGGAATGGCGGAATTAATTGAATAAATCTGTCTGAAAGAAATGACTATGCTTTTTTTAATTGAAAGGGGTTGGCATGACAAATAATTTAAGTATCTATTACAAACGGTTGGACTTTGAAAGAGCTTGGTTAAAAATTTGTTATTTCACCCAGTTACTGTTAGGTCTAGAAAATTTATTTGTAATTTTTCTTCTTTTTCAACCGTAAATTTAAGGTGCAGGTGATAAGTGTTAAACATGTTCACAGTATACTCAATTCTGTTTTTACTTTTCTATGTCTTCTAACACAAGTTTAGCTAATAATAGCTGTAATAATAATGTTATCAGATACCTATGTATTTATAACGATTAATTCTGATGCCTACTTATATATTGTCAAATATGTATATTATAACGTGTGACAGTTTAATTACTTTACTTTTCTAAATATTACCAGGAGTGTCAATGCATTTATATACATCTAGTTCCTTCAGCACGATTTTAAGTTCGTAGAGAAAACTATTATGCAATATAAGTAGAAGAAAATAATAAGACCACAATGCTAAAAAAAAAATGAAAAAATTAAATGAGAACACTATTCTAGTGCGAAAGCATATATACGCTTTGAGCGTAAAATTACAAATGTCCTGAAGAGGCACTGACGAGCTGTGTTACAGCGAAACATGCATGTCTATCAATAACGACATTTGTATAAATTTTTCTGCATTCTTTGCTTATCATTAATTAATTGGCGCATTAGCGTTAAAATCACGGCTAACGTCAATATGATTTCGAATTTGTGTTAGAATTTTAACATATTTGTAAATTTAAATTGACAAATTAGCAAATATCTTCGCTAAATTAATGAGTTTAAGGTCTTATAACTCTCATACATTACTAGTCATAGCGGTTTGAGCATAAAATTACAAAGGTCGTCGAGTGACACTGACGAGCTGTGGTACAGCGAAACATGCATGCCTGTCAATAACAATTTTTTCTGCATTCTTTGGTTATAATCTATAAACCGTTTTGCTGAGCAGCCTGTATAGGAAAATACATCGTAGTTTACCAGAAAATTATTTAAAAACCCACACACATTTTTCAATTAAGAAAAAAAATTCCTAAAAAGAGAATATTTTTTATAAATAATTTAATGATTTAATATGAAATCAATAAACGTGGTATTTAATCGGCGATAGACCTCTGAAATACCAAGGGTATACAAATGATAAACGACACAAAATTATTGATAAAATGCATACAGCTTTTGTAGAAAAAATGTGATCTTAAACGATTAGTAATCTAGTACTTAGTGGGATCATTTATATTTTTTAAGTGGAATGTTGATATAACAACATATTTAAATATAATATTAATAACATGGTATAATGTTATCTAATGCTATATATCGATACAACACAAACATTATTCTTAACAATTTCCAAAACGTATATGCCTAAAGGAAAAACTCCTAAACCGGCACAAACTTAATATTTACCTGTGCTTCATACTATGGTGGAAATACGAATCTGTTATGTTCCTATCCAAATAATAGCGTTTCAGTTTGACACGAACTATTAGGAAATTTTCGAATTTCTGCTTGGCCTTTTCCAAGTTACACTTACAGTATCTCAGGTAGTTTCGAACAAGTTTTGCATCTGTAAAGCAAGGTATCACGATTAAAGGACGTAATGGTACAATGGTAACTATTATAATGGTACTATTGAACATAAGTCTATTCTAATCAGCAACCTACAACTATAGCTAAATTCGTTAGCTGTACTTGCGCCGTTACAACTACACTCCGCCAAAAAAGTATCGCATAAACTAAAAAAGGGCATTTATGAACCAAGATATTTTTATACGTTCACAAAAAGTTTGCCTCGTGTATGTGAACTATAAAAACACTAACAAAATAATGGAACTTAGCGTTTTTACTTTTTTTTTTCTAAAAGAACACATTTAGAAAAATGCATATGTGTAGGGTTTGTTCAGTTGTTTATTGAAAGTCTTCCTATACGGACAAAATTTAAAGTGCGAAGTCAGAGTTCTGTACCAACGCTTTTAAAACTAAAATGAGCAATTTAACTTCAGAACAAGTGGCTGCTATAGTTGCTTTAATCGAAGATGGACGATCTCAAGCATACGTTGCTAATTTGATGAACATCAATCAGTCAAGTGTTTCTAGAGCCGTAGCCAGATATAGGGAAACAGGCATTTACAGTAGAAGACCTGTACCAGGTCGTCCAAGATGTTCTACTCGCCAAGATGACCGCTATTTACTACTACAAGCATTACGTCGAAGACATGTAACTGCGAGACAATTGCAGAACGACTTGGCTAGAGTCAGAAATACTCGTGTGAGTACTCAAACTATTCGGAATAGGTTACGACAGAGTGGATTAAGAGCTAGAGTAGCTGTAACAGCCCCTCGTCTCACTAGGAACCACCGAGTGGCTCGCTTAAGCTTTGCCAGAGAACATGTAAATTGGAACATTAATGACTGGGCCAATATACTCTTCACAGATGAGTCAAGATTTGGTCTCTACACCTCAGATAGGCGTATCTCAGTGTACAGACGAGACGGTGAGCGCTATTCGCAGTGTAATATCAAACCTAGACCTAATTTCGCTGGTGGCTCTATTATGGTTTGGGGAGGCATCTGTTTAACAGGTCGTACAGAGTTAGTACCAGTAGACAGAGGTACACTGACTGCCCACAGGTATATAACGGACATTTTAGAAGAACATGTAGTACCATATGCGCCAATTATAGGAAACGAATTCATGTTAATGCACGATAATGCACGGCCGCATGTTGCAATAATCGTCCAGGAATACCTTAACGATGTTGGTATTCCAGTTTTAGATTGGCCTGCGGTAAGTCCGGACATGAACCCTATCGAGCACGTGTGGGACCTCCTTCACAGACGGATACGAACCCAAAATGTTGCCCCAGCGGACCTGCATGGACTAGCAAATGCTCTCCGTGACGAGTGGGAGAATTTGGATCAGGCTTATATACGGAGGTTAATCGAATCTCTGCCAAACCGTATGCGAGCGGTCATAAGAGCCAGAGGTGGCAATACTCAGTATTAAAAGCTACTGTTATGACATTTTTCTTTCCAAAATTATAATTTCTTGTTTTAATAAAAATCTCAAGTATGAGTTCTTGTTTTTATTTGGCCTGTATTTTATTTAAACAATCATAGAAATTATATCTTAGAGCGCATTAAAGTATATTTGCAACTTTATGCTACAAACAAAGATTATGCGATACTTTTATGATTCAAAACTAAATTATGCGATACTTTTTTGGCGGAGTGTATTTAGTTGTTAGTTAAATGGACAACCAAATTATTTTCAATTAAATTATTTGTAGTTGATCTTGAAACGGATAACTACAACTTCCACAAGAACAGAATTGGATACACAACTAACAATTAACTATATAGTTTTAGTCGACAAATAACAATTAACTTATTTTCTAATTTCAAAAAAAAAACAAAAAAAAATTTATTGTATTTTAGAGAACGCTACCAACATGAATAAAATACTATTTTCAACTCTGAAATGGAACAATAGTCATTATCCATTGCGTAATTCAATTAATAGTACTTATTTTTTCAACTAAATTATTAGTTACAACTACAACTGTTTTAGTGGAGAACGTTTAGTCGAAATTGTCAACGAGTTATGAATAGTACCTACGTAAAGAAATGAATAGATGAATTAACAAAGAAAAGTGAACCTCTGCTGCATCAATAGCGAAATACCTGTTTAAAAAAAAAAAAAAAAACCAGAACGTTTAGCTATATAGTGATTACGTGAAGGTAGTAAAAAAGAACGGTCCAAAATAGGCAGGAAAAATATAGCGTTGGATGAAACATCTATATATGCTAGACCACCTACATATGTCTATTATTTGTAAGAAATTCTTTTCTTCTACATACTGTATATAATTAAAATTACATTTCTCATACTTTAAGTAACTTTTCACATGATCTTTTTTGTATTTATTTATATGTATCGTGTAAACGTCTGCGTGCCTTACTCCTTGCAAACAAGTTTTTAGTTGACCTCTATTCGACTAAAAAATTCGTCCGGCACTGGTAGGCGGCGTGTAAAATAGATTTGGTTGTATCTATGGACATATGTATATACAGTTTCATAACCCGTTTACTTCCATTAATCATCAAGTGTGCTGTTCTTTTCTTTTTTGAGAATCCAAAGCATTTATTATTGCATAGATGATTAAAAATAAGTAGGATCCAAAATCCAATCTGTGTCTAAAGATATGTTATTCCTTTTTCCGGAATCACCCCGCGTTCGCCGTTGTTTTTCAGAAGAACTGGATACGTCCTGACGTTTCGATGTAATCGCATACATCTTCTTTCAGAGGTCGTCGTACTTCGAATGCAACGAAGCTAAATTGTTGACAATGAAATTTTGATTGATTTATCCGCGTTTTATGCTAGTCGGCTCACCTCCCTGGGGGTTGGATTTTTCTAATTGGATTTTCTGCTCTTGATCCGAACGCTTTGATGTACTTTTGCTTTGTCGTGTTTTTACTTGCCTGTTTAAGTGTAGCGGTTTCCATGTTTGTGGAAGACGTTATGTTCTTTTATTAAAATTATGTGGCTGTTTGTTAATCTCTATTGCTTCTCTAATAGTTCTTGCTCTGAAGTTCAAATACCTAGCTATAGTTCTTGTATTTTCGAAGTCAATAGAGTGGCCTGTCATGAGTGCATGCTGTGCTAGCGACGATGTTGGTGTTTTGTTGTTTACATCCTTTTTATGTTCTTGTGCTCTCACACTTACTCTACGTTTTGTTTGGCCAATATATGCTCCTTCCAACTCCTTGCATGGTATTTCGTATACGCCCTGACACTCTAACGGTATTTTATCCTTCGATGTGACTAATATATTTCCTATTGTTTCGTTTGTGGTGAACGTAATATTTATTTTCTGTTTCCGAAATATTTTGCCGATTTTGTCTGTTATTCCTCCTATGTGGGGTAAATATGCTCTTCCTACGCAATTACCTTTAGCCAGTGTCCTTCTATGTTGACTTCTAATCGTCCTCATTTCAAAAAATTAACACAATTCGTAACGCGTTAATCGAAAACAGATACTCCAAAAATACGATCAATATGGCGATTAGAAATCAACATAGGACACCGGATAAAGTTAATTACGTACACTGAGAAAAATGGATTGTAGAAATTAGATCGTAAATCTCTAGATTTTATCATGCTTATAGTAGGAGGCAAAATCTGGATGTTACCATCTATATCTTATGGATGTAACAATTAATATACTCTATTGCTGAAAGCCTATATAATGACGTGGATTATATAGATAGTCACTGCAATTGACTGCAATATTATCAGGTATTCGATGCATATTCAATTTCTAAAATAAATGCTTGTAACGCTCCTCCCACCCTTTGCTCTATTCATTGTCGATCTTTACCGAAGAAATCGACCAATAAGCTGTTTTGCCGCGACAAAATTACTGACACGTGTTATGTACGTGTGATACAGGTGTACGTATTCGTGTCGGTGCATGTTTGTGTGCAGAAATGAATGCAAACGTGGAAAACATTTTAATCGAATGGGGGTTTCCACAGTTAATTGATATATTCAAAGGTAAGTAATAGATATTATATGCATACACTTCGTAGTGGGTAGTTTATGCTTTGATACAACATTAACCTAAATCTAACCTACTGGTGATTGTTTTGTTAAAGAAAGTAATACACGTTGGAATTTTGTAATAATCGTTCTAAGGACAAATAAAAATATAAAATCAATATTATAGTTTTTATTGTGTAATATTCCACTTTCCCTATGCATGAACTGGGTAAACCCTTGTATAGTACTATATTTTTCATTACAGGTAAGTATCGCTGTATAGTGCCCGCATATGATCCATTATATTATTGTTTACTCTCTACTATTTTAAATGCTAAGAGACGTTAGATTATTATAATAGAAAATAATATTGTAAGTACTACAAGGCTATATAGTAAGTATGAGCATCATGTATCCTACATAGTAAAATATTACATTATACTGGGTACAATAAAAAATTTAACAGTTATTATCAAATATAGTCAGTGCTATTAGACATTTTTTTTACATTTACTAACATGTATGCTTAAATTAATAATACAAATATAGTACACCAAATTTAACATACGGGTTAATAAAAACTATTCACAGAAATTTACTATACAGATATTGTCACCGGTAATATAAAATATGATTGTCCCTATAGGAGCTATAAAATATGTTAAAGTATACTATATTTATATTAAAGAGTACAATCCATTTCTCTCAGTGTAGGAACAGCTTATTTCTCCGAGATAAGAGGAACAACAGTCAGAATCGGTAAAATACTTCGGAAACAAAAAATAAATACTACGTTCGCTACAAATCGAGCAATAGCAAATATACTAATTACACGGAAGAACAAAATACCGTTAGAGTGTCAAGGCGTATACGAAATACCATGCAAGGAGTGTGCAACGTAGAGTAAGCGTAAGAGCACAAAAACATCGTCGCTAGCACAGCATGTAGTACTCATGACAAGCCACTCTATTGACTTCGAAAATACAAGAACTATAGCTAGGTATTGGAACTTAACAGCAAGAACTATTAGAGAAGCAATAGAGATCGACAAACGACCACATGATTTAAACAAAAGAGACGAGGCACAACGTCTTCCACAATTGGTTAATATTGGTTATTTTGCATATTTACTTGACTTTTAAACCGTAATTATAATCTGGAATGTGTTATTTTTAGTAGCAGTAATGAAAACAGTTTGGCACATAATTGGTTTTAACGTAAATGCTTCGCTTAAAACGAATATCTTTTAACGAAAATACTTTCTAAAAATAGATAAAAAATTCCACATTTTTTTACTTTAATTAATAATAATGATGTGCAAATTTATACAGCGTATAAATTTGCACATCAATACGTTTGCTAGTGTTTCCTAATTTAGTGGAAAATTTTGAAAATCGAAAATTTATAGAAAATTATCAGATATGTCTTCTCCGTCTGAGCGTCCAAGGGCCATGTATTAAAGTTATTACGTGTAGCAACATTGCGAAGGTCTGTCGAAAACAATATATAGCAATAAGTAAATAAAATTAAGAATTATTATTTGGGGAAAGAAAAGTTTAGGGGAATATTCAAAAGTATTAGCGTATAGATCTCGGAAGATTTCATGTAGGTGAAACTCAAGGTAAGGTAATTTTCTGGGATACTTCGTTGGACTTAATAATTCAAAACATTACTTGAAAATTTTGAAACTTAGAAAAAAGTAAACGTTACTAAATTTTAAATGACACGACACATCTGTCCAGTTCGGCAGTTCGAGGAAGAGTCACCGAAAGACCAGTATATTCTATAACTGTCTTTTTCAAAGGAGCTGCCTTCCATTTTTTTTTCCAACCGTACAACAGTGAGATGCCCCGGATACTGCCGTAGTTACTAACTAATTTGAGGGGAATATCACTTAAATAACCAAGATACATGCACAAGCATTCGAAAAATGGCGCAAGCACCTACATTCGCACAGGTACATAAAAATATTTTACAAAATCTTAAAAACTAGTTGAAATATTAGTGCCTTTTATTTAATATGGCTTATATTAGTAATAAAAGATATACAAATTTTAATAAATCAAGCAGACTGGACAACACAAACTACACACTTACACAACGCCTTTAAAATATCCACCTGAGCCTACCTACAAATCATATGCACATATGCAATTTTTAGAGAGAAAACTTCTCAATACATTTAAAATTACTATATACAGAATAATAACTCTAGTAAAATGATTATTAAATAAATTAGATAAATAACACTACAACAATATCGAAACGTCAAATAAAAATACTTTAGTTTCATGAATCGTTCTTTTATTCAAATATTTTCGACTATTACCAAGATGTACCAAAAACCATCTGGATAATAGTTTTATTAGTACTAATGCTATTCTTTTTATTGAAACTTTTGTTACCGCAATAATTGCTGAAAGGTACAAAAATGGATATTCACCTAATAGTACCGCAAAATTGTAAAGATGCAATAACAGAGAGTGAAATTCCCTTGTATTTCGTAAAAGATTTTTTAAGCTACAACAACACATTTTAAAATTACTTTTAGGCATTAAAATTTATTTGACCATTTGTAATACTACTGTAGTTTGTGATATTACAACGATAATAACGGATAACAAAGTTGCCCACGATTATCGCTGAAATTTCACAAATAATTCTTAGAGTGTTTTCTTACCAACTTCATTTGGCAAATATGGTTCACATCTTAACCACTCCTTAAATAATTCTATATGCCTGTCCAATCTCTGGGGATCTTCATTTAATTCTTTTCGTATAATCTCTTCCATGGCTTCGTCAAGTGGTTCCACAATGTTGACGATCTTCATCGCTCACTCTTGTTAAGTCAACTGTACTACACCATGCAAAAAAGTATTATATAAAAATGTTCAGTTTCAACTATTTGTAGTGCATCGCTAGTTGTCCCTGAAATACCTGCTTGATTAAAATATAAACGTAGCAAAAACTTGATGTGAATTATTGCGATATTATATTAAAATAACAAAAAATAAAACCGTCATTTCCTTTTTTTTTATAAAAAGTGATGTGGTGAATGTATAGCTACGTAGAGAGGTTTAAGAGTTATAATTTACTTAAAGAAGTTATCACATAATCATAACTGTCAATTTTACAGAAGGAAACCTTGTAATATTTCGGTGGCTGCTCGTTTTCTGTCTTGCTATGGGTCGTGTGTTCAAAGTAATTTAAGTGAGATTGGGCGCCCGTAGGGAACCGATGGGAGGGGAGGCAAAAAAAAAAATAATGAACAATCGATAGAATATATTAACAAAGTAAATAAAAAAAATGGCTAGAGAAGTGGACTTAGCTTTACAATCAAATTTAAATAAACTTACAACAATATTTAAATGCAATAAGAGATTTTAAAGTTTAGATCAAATGATCTTATAGTAAATGAAGACTTATGTTGACTAACAGAGTGAAAACAGTGAAAATTGAAAACGATGTAAACGATGATACGATAATGAAAACTTAGAAATAATGAAAACTGCTAGATATTAATCAGTCAGAAAAAGTTAGGAGCTCGTAAAGAAATATTGGATCTTAAAAGTAAGTACGAACTAAATTGCATACCAACTCAAACTGGTGGAGAGATGGTATCAATAAGAAGGACTAAATGTAAACTCTTGGAAAACGACAACAGTTCCGTTCACTGGGAGGAAGAAACTTCCAAAACTACAGTGTCCAGCCATCCTCGGCTCGAAAATAGTGGTATCTAGTGAGGTTAAATACCTAGGCCTAGGTGGGGCCAAAACATGCAATGGTGCACTGGTTGGACACGAAGGTCATAGTACTTTCTATAACCTACCCCTCGTTAGTCTGGTGGCATATGGCCAGTCTGGGCTACGCGGTAAACGCGCTCAGTAAGGTCCAAAAGATTCCCTGCTTGGGCATCACGGGAGCCATGTCCTCGACGCCGACTGCGCCCATAGAGACCATTCTTGGACTTCCTCCGCTTCAGTTGGTGTTGCGGTCAGAAACTACCCTGGCAGCTTACAGTGTAAAATATAGCGGGCGTAAAGGTTTCTCTGGCAAAACTGGAGACCATACCAGCATATTCAACTACAACGAACAGATAGTACCACTGTCCACAAGGGCGGACAAGATTCCGCCCGTCTTCAGGTTCACTAGGAAATGGCTCGTAGATATTTCTAATAGTGAGACTTCCAAAGCTTGCATCCACAGACCGAGGCGAGGTTCTCATCGCTGGTTTGTGGATGCCTCGAAAACGCCGAATGGCACAGGCATTGGGATCTAGAGAGATGCAAAACCGAATGGCGAAGCCATCAGTTTAGGGGGCTCCATCTCCATCTTCCAGGCTGAAGTAATAGCCATCCAGACCTGTGCAGAGAGCATCTTAAACTGCCCGCATGGGAATGGATCGGTCGAAATTTTGTCTGAGAGTCAAGCTGCCCTCAGGGCACTGCAGGCTGTCAAATTTACTTCCGAAGTGGTACTGGGGTGCCATAGGAAGATCGAAGAATTGGCGGAACATCACAGCATTATGTTGAGATGGGTGCCTGGCCACTCTGACGAAATTGCTGACAAACTAGCTAGAGGCGCCAGTGAACGACCGTTCACTGGTCCAGAACCGTCGTGCGGGAGTTCTTATGGCGGTATCAAAGCTTTTGTCAGATCTCAACTCGCTGCTAGTCACCGCTCCTATTGGAATGGACTAGCCGACGTGAGACATTGTAAAATCCTTGGATTTCATCCGAGCGACGAAAGACTCCGCAAGGCAATCTTTATGAGCAGGAGCAGATGGAGACGGCTTACGGGAGTCCTAACTGGCCACTGCTCATTAAATAAGCACTTGCACCGCATGGGGCGAGTAGACTCTCCCATGTGTAGAAACTGTGGGAGAGCAGAATAAACTCCTGTGCATCTCCTTGCCGACTGCCCGGGAGACGCACCCAGTCTAAGTAAACTTACTCTCGACTTGCGAACCTCTTTGTTCGAGTACAACCAGGTCGGTATGGGGTAAACCTGCCCATGAAGGTCAAAAAAAAATTACATACCAAAGTTAACATAACATCATCTTACACGTTATGTCCTCGAGGTGAGAAATTATATGCCTATACTCTGGTTATCTTCATACGAAGAACAAATGTAATGAGACATACTGGTATTGCAGTCACTAAAGCGGTTCACTTGATGTTTAATCCTTCGGCTCCCAGAAATCGTTCGGTGCGGAACTGTCACAGGTATCCACACCTGTATGCCCAGTTGGGACAGTGAACTGTTGGGTGTACAATGCTCCTTGGCACCAGGAAATCTTCTTAACAATGATATATAATCTTCACTCCAGTAGCCTAGCTCGTTGCGTAAGTAAAATGCCCTCGAAACCAGTAAATCATCTTAGCGAAGGTGGTTAAAAATGTGATAATTAAAGTTAAATCTTCTGAATGAAGCTGGTAAAAAATACGCTGGATATTGTATCACTGAAGGCGGGTAATATGTGGGAAATTCCATTAATTTAGTTCTTCATATAGATGTAACAAAAAAATTACCACATAGTAAAAATTTCTAAGTTCACTTCTTACTGGTTGAAATTCATAATTACCTTGAAATTGAATCATATATCTAATCATTTATATGTAACGATTTTATTACAGGTACCTACTCTATTTTTGCCTAGATTTTCTTTGGCCCAACCTTAATGCACCTCAAGAAGCAGCTAGCAAATGAGAGTGACGTATCTTTTACATTTTTAAATGTTAACAAAAATCGACAAGTTAAATTCACTAACCGGAAATGAAATGGTAAGCCTGACAGCAGAAAAGTATAGTCAGGTGGAAAACTGAAATTAAATTATAGAGTGTTGTATAAAAGTTCTTAATAAAACACGCATCATACCATACATTACACATATTATGAATACATGTATTCTGGGTAATATTTTTCCTGAGGCTTGGAAACTGGCGTTAGTTATACCACTGCCAAAGAAAAAGAAGGCTGAGGATTTTCAAGATTTGAGGCCTATTACCCGTACTGTCTAAAATATTGGAGCGGATTATGAACCAACAAATCACAAAATATATATTAGGACAACTTGTACCGAATATACTGCTATGATATCAAATTACCTAACCTACCTAACTAACAACATACAGCAACAAACGTTTGTTATTGAAATAAAATGTATTTTTAAATTATGTATTTAACTACTTTGTAAACAAATTGTAAAAATTCAAACTAAACACTCACTATATCGCATTTAATTTTAAAAGGGCACGTTTCCATGGATTTTTAGGTATAAAGTTCCTTCGCTGATCGTACGAACGTGCGTCGATTAAAGGTTGTCGTATCGTTGGAAACGATTTTCTTTCATCGTTGATGGGATCTTAATGCCTAGGAGATATGAATGTTTGTTTAAAACAATTGTAAAGGACTTCTTTTTCGATATTTTCCTGAGTTGGTTGTATTTTCAAAAACATCTAGAAATTTCAAAATTTAAATAATTATAAGAGTCATTTAACTAAAGATTTACTTGCCAAGGATGAAGTGTTGTGTGTTTTGTGCAAAAATGATGGTAATCCATTAATTTCGAAGAATTGGGGGACGTATTTTCTATTCCTGGAGCCACAATCGAGGGACTGAGATACAACTTTGGGTGGCTGAGACAACGATAGCGCAGGTTTGGAGCTAGAAAGATTGTTGCAGAACTGGAATCAGTATTAGGAATATAAAGGACGATTGGTATGCGGTGTGCTCAAAACAGGGAGAGGGAAAGGTATTCATTCACTTGTGTGCTATAGTGGCATCTAGGTATTGATGCATAGCTTATCTGTGGAGTCTTTTTATCTTAAATAGAGGACGCTGCATGTCTGAATGTTAATAAAACAGTGTTGAGTTAATTTAAAATCAATTTAATAAAATTTAAATAAAATATCTACAAGTTTCGTAGCAATACATTCGGGTTTTTGGACTGATCATATTTGTACAACTGCGCTATTATGTGTACAGATGACATTCTGCGAGCAACTGATCAGGGATTGGTGACCATTCTGGTGCTTTTGGATTACTCAAAAGCATTTGTTACGGTTAACCATATGACGATCCTTAATAAAATAAACTTTAGTTATGACGCCAACTACCTTCTTTTTAGTTTCCTTACTAATAGATCGCAATGCGTAAAATTAGGCAATTCAGCATCACGCCCGGCATATATCCGACAGGGAGACCCTTAAGGCTCCGTTCTAAGTCCTGCGCTTTTCTCTTTATATACGGCTTCTATACCACACGGTCTTAAATATACTAAAATTCATATGTACGCCGACGATGTTCAATTATGCTACTCGTTTCATCATTCGCAGTGGGTTGCGGCTGTAGAAAAAATTAATTCCGACTTAGCTAGCCTACACTTCGAATCCACAAACCTCTCCTTAAGAATTAACCCTATTAAATCTCAAGCTATAATTTTTGGAAATAAATATTTCACAAATATATTACACGAAATGATTACGACAACTAAAACGATAAAAAAATTCCTACGGTTAAGAGTGTTAGAAATTTAGGAGTGGTATTGGACAATTCATTCCGATTTCGGAATCATATCACCACTTGTCGGCAGGCATTATATGTCAATTTAAAAATGATATACTCGTTTCCCTCGATAGTGCCTCAAAAGACAAAAAAAAAACATCCTATCGCGCTTTGTATATTGCTCTGAGATATACCATGCCTGATTGGACGCGGCCACAAGTTATAATGTGCAGAAAGTACAAAACTCATGCTTGCGCTATATTTATAGTGTGAGAAAATATCAATACATATCACATAAACTAATAAATGCCGGATGGCTTAACATGAAAAATTGTAGAGAACTAAAGGTATTCGTAGCAAATAGAGTCACAGATATTGAAAATCGCACTATTGACTGCAAATGGCAACATGTAAGTTCAACAGATAACCCTGCAGATGTGATATCTCGAAAAGCTACACCTTCAGAACTGTCAAATTCAGACCTTTGGTAGCAAGGACCATCATTTCTTTTAGAAGAATGTGGCCATTGGCCACACGATGATATTCCACAATATGAACTCAAAGACGTGCTGGAAGCCAAACAAAGTTTAGTAACTTGTATTTCATCTACAACGAGTCTAGACATTTGGGAAAAATATTCAGATTTACATAAGATGATTCGGATTGTAGCATATTGTATTAGATTTGGACACAATTTAAGAAAAACATCACAACGTAGACGTACAGGAAAATTAATAATTTCTGAAATCACAGAAGCTACAAATACGTTAATTAAAATTGTTCAAGGTGAACAATTCGACGAAGACATCAAGGCGCTACGCAATGGACAGTGTATGCCCCAGAAAAGCAAATTAAAAGATGTATCACCCTTTTTAGGATGAATGTGGCATCATATGAGTTGGAGGGCGTCTTCGTAAACACTCCGATCTTGCGTACAATCAAAAGTATCCAATAGTAATTGCCTTATAAACATTCTTTCACCAAGTTAGTATTAAGTAAGAACATACACTCAGGAATCAATCAGAATTTATTCACCTGAAATGGGTGACCTACCTAAAAATAGAGTCCCAGTGGCACGACCTTTTGTTACAGTATCAATCGATTACGCTGGTCCTTGTGAATTAAAGGATGGTAGTTTAAGAACTAAAAGATTGATAAAGGGTTATCTTTGTTTGTTTGTCTGCCTTACCACTAAAGTTGTGCACATAGAACTTATCACGGATCTGACAAACGATGGATTTCTATCTATACTAAAGCGATTGGTCTCGCGTCGAGGAATTTGCACAGATATCTATTCTGACAACTCACTTAATTTTGTGGGTGCTGATAAACAATTGCTAAACATTAGTAAGCTAGTTAATGCAGACACATTTCAAGCACATTTAAACAAACTGCAAATTAAGTGGAATTTTATTCCTGCAACGTCACCGCATTTCGGCCGACTTTTGGAAGCTGCCGTTAAAGCATCATTTAAAGTTATGAACAATTTTATACACTGTTAAATCAGATAGAAGCGATGCTAAATTCTACACCGCTAGTCCCTCTATCCTCTGACCCATGTGACTTTGACATCCTGACACCCGGCCATTTCTTAATTGGTGGACCAGTCACGGCGCTACCTGAAAGAGATTGGAGCAATACCAAGATCAACTTCACCAAGAAATATTAACATCTTCAAAAACTGGGTCAACATATATGGAATCGATGGCAACAAGAATACCTGCACCATTTCCAACAACAGACGAAATGGCAATTCGGCAAACACCTTTCGCTACAAGTGGGTGCAGTGGTAATGTTAAACGACGACAACGTTCCACCACTGCATTGGCATTTAGGAAGAATTACCTCTACGTATCCTGGAAAGTATAATATTGTGCAACTGATTAGTGTCAGAACCAAAAATGGTTTCGTGAAACGGGCAGTTATAGTCTGTCCATCGGTATAACGATTTGACTTTTATGGGCCGTATTAGGAGAAATTTTCTGAAGTAGAGAAGTAATTATGTAATTTATAATTACCATTTTCAATTTAAACTTTATTATTCTAAAGTAAACAATTCAAATTGAAGACAAGATAATTATTTGTATATTAAATTTGTGATAATCTGTCACTGCATTTTAACAGTTTATCAGCCTGTATGTAGTAATCTTTCTGAATACGTCGCTGTAAACCGCCCGTGCTCGAAAAGTATTATAGCGGTTGGGTAGCACTTAGTTTCTGAAAATTGGGTGCTAATAAATAAGTCAAATCGTTATATCTATGGACAGACTATAACAAAGTGGCGTTATTACCTATAGATACTAGTATATATTAAAGTTTCGAAACCGAGTCTTTCAACGTGGGCAGGATGTTTGCAATTATTATAATAGAATATTTAAGTTTGTATACCTGTCTTCTATCAGTTACTTTTGGTTTAATTTTAATTTAGGTTAGTAATACTGTCAAGTTTAAGATCAAGAAAAATCGTTATGTAGTTATACACAGTTTTTATAGTTACACAATAGTTGATGTACAATTGTGTGTGTATGACAATAAATCGCCACAACATACAGAGTTTATCATTTTAACAATCAAGCGAGCTATCGAAACAAAGCAACACTAAACAAGGCTATAACAACAATGGTAATAAGATACCAACGATAATAACATAAAACACAAGCAAAATATGTATTTCGAACAAAAGTAACCATAAAACACCATTATATACCCCAAAAGTGAAATTTTATTAACTTCATGTGGCCACAATATTCCGTGCCGTATAGCGTGAATGACCTGTATATATGGTATATATGTTTTAAAAAAAAAATTGTGTTACTTGGCGATAATTAAAAATGATAATTAGACTTTAACTGTTAAGAAAAACAACTTCAACCATAAAATATTTTCTTATGAGACACATACGAATACATTCTAAATAAGAGCGTCTATCTTCAAGGAGGTATAAAGTTTCAATTTCTTATTCTAGATAAATAACAGCTGTGCGGCAAAAAAGCATATATTTTAAATAAACACAACTAGCGACTCTGTACCCCTTCCACACTCAGACGTTCCTCTCCGATCGCACACCTTGCTTCCCGCAAGTATCTATGTTTCATAAAACCGAAACTGTCCCTTTTAATCTGTTTAGTGATCTGTGATGTAACTTAAAAGACAAAGAAATTATGTTCAAGGACATTTTCACTAGCCTCATTGTAAGCTGTGTGAATTCGTGTTTTATTCTCGGATTATGTTGTAGTAAACTATGTTGTTGAAGGTGTAAGATATTCTGTGGTAATTTCGTGCAGTAGTTGTAAAATTTTAAGGTTTCTTTGTTTTATGTATTGGTTGTGTTCGAGATAAGTAGGAATAATAGGTTTAAATAAATTGTATATGATCATGTTGAAAATTGTCTACAAAAATATTTTACTGATCGAAGGATTGATGCGGTCGCAGCACACTGGGTGAGTGGGTGATGATAGTGTGCTGCGACCAAAGAATATTTACATGATATGAACAAGAAGCGACAGTTAGGGTACATGGAATAATTATATTTCCTATTGCGCAGGTTCGCCAGAACCGTCATCTTTCAGTTCATGCCTAACCTCAGCTCAGTTTACTTTGTACAGTTGTTTGGAAGGCCCAGAATTCCCAAGAGTACATTTAATTAAATTATTTATAAGAATGAAGATTTATCATACTCTAAAATATAAAATAAATTTAAAATTGTTTCGAGAAAAAATCGAAAAGCTGTTAATATTTTACTTCTGCAATTTTCATTTTTAAAATATGACATAGGAGTTATTATAAGTATTGCATTAATAAAAATACGTTTACAGTAGAAAGCTTTAATTGTTTCCTTTCGCCATTTTATTAATTGACCAACCTATATCATACATTAATACAATTGTCAGTAATCATACATATGTTGTAACAGTTTGAAATTCATTGCGATTTGCAATACCAGATGTATTAAAACGTTTGCATATTTTCCATTTTATCTAAACATTAACATTTAATAAGAAATAAACATTATTGCAATTAAGACGTAGCTGCCACCGTTAGAATTGATTAATCTACATTGATGATGTACATAAATCAGGAAACTGTATTTATTATAGTGTGGAGCATAGATAATGGTATTATAGATGGGTATGTTCCATATACTGTTTTGAGGCCGTAATGAGCCATCTATGGATGTGTTATGAAAGCTTATGAGGAACCGCGGGCTTCTTAAACGGTATACTAGAGCATACTAAAGTTTAAAATTGTAATTATCAGTGAATCTACGTTGAGTGCGGTTTCCCATATTAGATATATGGGAAACTGCACGCAACGTAGACTCCCCGATGACGAAGGCAAAGAGAATCGATTTACCGCTTACACTATTGGAAGAAGTTGGAGTTTGTTTTCTGTATACTTTGAAGAGTAATATGCTGTTTTTAAAACTTCTCACAAAAGTGTGTGTGGTAAAAAGATTTGAAGGTATAAAATGGAAATAATACACATATATTTTTTTTCGTGTTTAATTATAACTACCAACATATATATAAATTAAATCGTGCATATATAAAGTTATTAAAATACACTACATTTAGCAATTAGAAAATAAATTGTGTACGTTAAGCATTTACTATAATAATTCCTGTGTGCTGCAATATATTTTCGCAATAATAACAAAGTAAAGTATATACATATAAAACTACATTTGAAGATACAATTCGAAAAATACGTTATGGGCATTATGCATTTGTGAAAAGTGGGTTTTCTTATTATTTATAAATGTCTTCAAGATTATTTAACCGGGGTGTATTTCTTATGATATTTTTCTTTTCTTTGGGTCTTCCGGTTTAGTAAATAATACAAATGGTCTTTTACGTTTCAGAAATTATATTATTTCCTTTTTCATACTCCATCATATAATTATTTCCATTTTTTCACCTTTGCGGTGTTGTCAAAGTAATTTTTAATAACATTTAGTATTCAAAATTTTAAAAGACACATTAATACATATTACAAATTGACAAACAAACATATACTCTTGTGTATGTGTTTAAAAAAAATGACTTTGACAACACCGCAAAGGTGAAAAAATGGAAATAATTAAATGATGGAGTATGAAAAAGGAAAAAATATAATTTCCGAAACGTAAAAGAACATTTGTATTATTAACTAAACCGGAAGACTCAAAGAAAAGAAAAAATATTATTATTTATAGACGTTATTTAAACTATTTTCTATTTTTATACTCCCTTCGTTTGTTCGCATAAATTCTAGCTTGTTGAAATATAACATCGTTTGTGTTTTGCCTGTCATCCTGTCCTCGCAGTACTCTATTTAAACCTACGCACCAATTGTGGCAGACAAACGTAATAAAAGAATTTAGTATGATGTTTTTAATGTCTTCGCGGTGACCACATGAATTGCTGAAAGGATAACACACATGTTCATCAATAAAAGATATTATAATATGTAATGCCTTAGCTTGGCAAACTATGTGCGGTAAAAGGGCCCGGGTAAAATTATAAAGTTTGCACATGTATTGTATAAAGATTGGCGTGCAATATTTCAATTTCATTGGAATGCCATTTGAAAATTCCTTTTCAACAAGATCATGCCCTTCAAAAATTTGATCTTTACAAAATATTTGACTTTTACAATCTTCACACTGCGATAATGTCTTTATATTTCTGGTTATAAACCCACTCACATAATCGATGCTAACTTTATCAATATAAGATTTGTAGTCACTTACACAAATACTTCTGTTGACAAATGACAAATTCAACCATGCAACGAATTGCCTATAGACACACGCTAAATGCAAAGTAACCGTCGATAAGATTGTCCACCTTTCTTACCCGCGACGCGCCTCATGATCTCAGTCGTCATCTATTGATGCGTTATAGAACTAAAAACCCGGTTTCAGTAGCTGCCATTTAACATAACCACCCATGGTGTGGAGGATGATATTTGCAGTGTATGTATTTTTACATTACTGCAACGCGCAGGTTCGCCAGAAGTGGCATTACCAAGGTTATTAAATTTAGTAGTACATTTTTATTCCGTAAGTGTCGCTTCTTGTTCATATCATGTAAATATTCTTTGCTGCGACCGCATCGATATTTCGATAAATGGTTAACATACGCAGTCGCACGTACGGCTTAAATTATGAACCCTGTTGAAGCTTTGAAAAATAAAAAGCGAAGTGTTGGATGAAGAAAATCGAGCTGACCGCCAACGACTGCTGGGTGTTTTCTTGAATGCTAATAATGAAACTACTTTATTTTCAATTAATGAAAATTATCGTAATCTGTCGGCACTTTGTATATGCAGTATGCCTACAGAATCAGAAACAATCAGCCTGTCTTCTGTCGGAGAGCAATACGTCGAAATGCGCATAAGTGGAAAATTTTCACATACAGACATTTAGCACCCGGTACAACCTCATACTGGTTTTGAACATACATTGCAATCATATAACAATTTTCAGATTGTAAAACGTAAAATATATCGTTTAATTTTCATTAAACACTTTGTATGTCAGTTTTCTTTTACGCTTATGTTATTTATACCATAATTAGAAAGTAATTTATAAATATACAAAAACTGCGATTAAAAGTACATATCACTATATTCTGATTTATTCTATGGCATAAAATACAGCAAATTGATATAATTTTATACAACCTTTGATATGAATGCACCTTTATTCATTATACATTTTAAATTGTAAATGTATTGAAGTATAGCATATGGGAAAATGTTTGTCTTTGAATTTACTAAATCTTTTTTTTGCAAATTACCTCTGTAGGTGTTTAAACTAAAATAACACTTATCAAACCTAACAACAAAATTAACACTACTGGTACAGTTAACAATGGTAGCTTTAAGGGAAGAGAAATTAATGTCAATATCTGTATTAGATAAAGAGTTGTAAATAAGACACATTCGATAAATCGGTGACTTCAATAGCATGTTAGTTCTAGGTGTAGAATTGTGGAAAGTATTGATATTTCTAGCAGATAACCGCGGAGTATTAAAACGAATAGGGCTAAGTAAAGACGACGAGTCAATGCCGTTGTTTAGCAAGTTAAAAAGGAATTTATATCGGCTTTATTACGACGAAGATCTAGAGAACTAATACCGAACATATTCAGAAGACCTACATGAATAAATCCTTGAGGAGGGTAGACGTGCTATTCCCTAAAGTGTAAGTACTTTAAGAAACGTCGTTGGGCTTGCTCAAGAAGATATATGCAATTTTTATATTTAGGGGACCAGACAACAGATGCATATTCCAGTCTAAATAATACACAATCAGTGCGAGAGAAGTTTCTAGAAGTTCTAATAATGAATGAATTCTAAGAGCGTTGTTAAAGATATCAAGAATATGACTTTGGAGGTAAATGCAGTTATCAACACTATCAATGGTTAAAAATAATTTATGGTCATCGCCGAAGAGAAGTTTAGGACAGGACACAACATTCAAATATCATTAATAAAAATGAGAAATAAAAGAGGGCCAAGATTAGTTCCTTGCGGAACACCAGAAGTAGGATAAAAGTGTGGAGATTAATAGCCCATGTATCTAACAGTTTTTCCTGTTCTTGAGGTAAGAATCAAAAAGATCAACCAGTTGCGAAGAAAAACCAATAACATCCAGTTTATGAAGCAGTAAAGTGTGATCAATACGATCAAAAGCCTTAGTGAAGTCCATATAGATAACAACAGTTTGCTTGTTATTATCGATGTTAATAGATATAAACTGAGTGATCTCAACTAACAATAAGTGACGTCCACCAGACTTATACACCGGCACGACGTACGACCCCTTCCAAAGCGTGGGGAATCTACCCAAATTGAAAGAACGTGTAAAAATGATCTGTAAAGGAACGCTTAGCTCTGCGGTGCACTCCCGAACAAAAACCGCCGGAATCCCATCTGGACCCGCACTACCCCACCGATCGAGACGACTCAGGATAGCACAGATCTGTGTAGAGGTAACTGAAAACGATGAAGAAACGAATCCCATCGAGCTTAAATTACCGGATAGTTGACCGCGAATAAACACAGAACTGAAATAGTTATTAAATAAGTTACAAACGGAGACAGGATCGTTAGCCTCAACGCGATCGAACTTCATAATACTCGGAATAATTGCGAAATGTCAAGAGGGCACAGAGAGATTGCATTTGAAGCCATTTAATTCTAATCGTGTTTTATTACACAGGTTGCAAATTATGCACTTTTTGCTTACCGATTAAAAAAAAATACTTTCTGATACATGTTGCCGTAAAGAGGATTAGAAGATATTTTGAATGAGTGATCACAACACCTTCCCGAATCAAAAGAAATGCATAATGCTACATCAAACTATTATATGCCGTAAAACCAATCGTAAACATTTTTTCCAAACTTAATCTGATCTCACGTTTAGAATGTGTCACGTATTAAGAGCAATTATTATACAACCGTGCGCAACTCCGTTTATTACGCTCATAAAATGTTAATACAATCGGTCAACAGGGCTCATGTTAACTGCCGTTATTAATATGATATACTGAAACGAAATTGTTATGTAAGACTACTACACGTACTCGCAGGTAATAATAATTTATAAGGTAAACACGCTGCAAATTAACGGTCTACATTCTACAACAAAAATCGCTTTATCTTGCTGCAACTGCTGCACAGAACAGTAAAGGAATTAGCGTCACTAAGCCTTCATTATTTCAGGGCTCTTTGTCAAGGAAAACGCTTACTTCAACCTACGGAAGTACATATCTCGCAAATATCTTTAGGCAAATTGCGCATCAGAGAAGTTTTCCGTTAGAATTTTAAACTTTCGAGTTATTGGACGGATATTCCTTCCCAATTGTCCAAATTTAATCGAGTACGTAAACGGCTCAAAAGAAGTACTCGATAATGTTCCTTTGAAGCTGAAGCACAACATTTCATGTATGAGTGTGCTAACATTGCCTAAATATCGAAAGACTGGACTTTCCTGTGGACTTTTTCTTTTGGAGCGTTTTAACAAATATACTTGATAACTATAACTATGTCGGCTGCTCTTCGGTTCTCGGGTTCTCTGCCGTGTAGAACTCTTCACTTCTGAAGAAGATCACGACAAGATGATCGAAACGTCAAGTAATTTAAACTTTCTACACGGCAGAGAACCCGAGAACCGAAGAGCAGCCAGCAACGACGGCCGTGAAAGCCTAAAGACTACTATAACTATGTCTGGAAACATTCATTTCAGGTAATTTTTGCATGTTGATATATTTAGGTGTGAATAAAGCTCGTATGTTTGCACAACATTTCTGCTGTGTGTTTACTTAGTTCACGAAAAATAATTAAATAATTACTGACACAGTACTAGTCTGATTAGGCGTTGGGAAACTTATACTTTTTTTGAGCTGCTCGTGTAGCTTAAAGGACCGTACAATTTTCCTGAGTTAAGATTTGTCGATTCAGAATTGAACAAAGGATGGCTCTACCTGACGTTTATCCGTATTTTTCAGGCAGTCTGGCATACTACAAAGAAAAACACAAAATTTACTTTGTTGAAGCATATTTGATATTTACGTGAAAATATCACTTCTTAAAAGTGAGACTCAAAACGACTCAAAAATAACAGATGATACAGTTAATAAATTGAAACTATATATTTTAAATTCCTATATCTATTCTACGCAATTACAGAATCAGCTGCTACCCAAGGGGTACGCACCTTCTCTAGAGGGTGTGGTCTAAATAGATCGCGGGCAAGGCGTATCCAGTTTTTCTAGAGGGTGCGTTCCAAGGAGGAAGGCAAGCTTTCTATATCTTCCAGTTCTCCAATCAATTTAAATCACCAGGAGCAGACGGGATTTTCCCCGTGCTCCTGCAGAAAGGGCAGGATGAAGTAATACATCACCTTGTAAATATAACAAGGAGTAGTCTGGCGCTGGGATACATACCTAAAAGTTGGAGAAGGGTAAAAGTCACCTTCATACCAAAGATAGGGAAGGAGGATGGGACTAACCCCAAATCCTACAGACCCATCAGCTTGACGTCCTTTGTATTGAAAGCAATGGAAAAAGTAATAGACAATTATGTCAGACTGGCGGTGATGAAAAAGACTCCACTTTACAAGAGTCAGCATGCATACAGTGCAGGCAGATCGACAGAGACCGCCCTGCATGAGCTAACCGGAATCATTCAGAAAACTCTGGATGAAGGAGAAACAGCAATTTTTGCCTTCCTATACATTTCTGGTGCGTTTGATAATACCTCTCATGAGGCGGTCAGACGAGCACTTGAAACAAGGGGGGTGAGTAAAACAGTAACTAGGTGGATAAGCGAGGTGCTCTCCACGAGGATAACTGAGATAACAATAGGCGAACAGACTATTAAAACCAGATCCACTCGTGGAACACCTCAAGGCGGTGTATGCTCGCCTTTGATGTGGAGCCTGGTAATAGATAAACTGCTTCACAGGCTGACAGTCTCCGGCGTACAGTGTATAGGATACATCGATGACATTGTTACAATAGCAAGAGGCAAGTTTGAGGTAATTCTCTGTGACCTAATACAAACAAGCCTTAGAATCACTAGTGACAGGTGTCGATCAGTGGGGCTGAGTATCAACTCAGCGAAAATCACGATTGTACTTTTCACTAGGAAGAGGAAAATCTCGAACGTAAAAGACATCCGTTTGGATGCAAGAGTAATCGAATGTAAAACAGAAGTCAAATATCTAGGAATAACCTTAGACCAAAAACTTGAATTAACAATGAATAAGGCAACAAGAGCCTTAATGATATGCCGGAACCTAGCAGGCAAAATATGGGGCTGCAACACAAACATACTGCGATGGGTGTACATCAGCATAGTAAGACCTATGGTAACTTACGGCGCGATAAACTGGTTCCAGAAGGTCACACAAGTCACAACAAGGAATGCCCTTGACAAGCTGCAACGGTTAGCATGCGTATGCAATACCGGAGTTATGAGATCATGCCCAACCGCGGCCCTGAAGGTCATCCTAGACCTCACACCCCTACACATAGTGATGGAGGAAGCGGCCCATGCGGCAATGCACAGACTAGTTAGAACGGGGACTGGAGGGTACGAGACCCCATGCCAGAGGGTTTGGTCACCTCGGGCGGGACTCTACCCACTTCTAAGTCTCTGATAAAGGAACAGGTGCAGGCGTATTCGGGCCAGGAACCAAATACTAGAGCCAATGGGAACATACCGCAGTGTGTTCCAAGCGAAATTTAATGCAATTGAAAGATATGCTCAATTGAACCTTGATAGGAACTATCGGAAGCAGAGCATTGCGATGTTCTCCGATAGCCAAGCAGCCATAATGGCACTGAGCTCTAATACCATCAGTTCGAAATTAGTCTGGGAATGTCTTGGCAGACTAAATAATCTAGGCAAAGAAAACAAAGTTGCACTATGCTGGGTACCAGGACATACTGGCATCAGCGGCAACGAGGTAGCTAGTCTATTAGCAAGGAGGGCCGCCACAACTTTGTTTGTGGGACCAGAACTGTTCTGCGGCATAGGGATGAGCACCTACAAAAAAGAACTCAAAGACAGGAAGGAGAAGCTCAGAGCCTCCCTCTGGGAAAATCTCCCTGCTCTGTGAGACATTCCAAGATATTCCTTAGAAATTACAGTAGGAAAAGAGCAAAGACCTTGCTAGAATTAAGCAGAAACAGACTACGCATCCTTGCAGGTTTTTTTACAGGGCATTGTCATCTGGGGGAACACATGACAAGGATAGGTCTGAAACAGAATAGCGATTGCAGGTTTTGTGGGGCGGAAGGTGAAAGTCCAGAACACCTAATATCCAACTGCACTGCTATCACAGAAACTCGTGCCAACCATCTTGGCAAAGATGTTATAGACCTCTTGAAACCATCACAGCTATTGCAATTTATTAAAGTTCTTAGACTGGATGGGGAGCTATAAATGCGGGCAAAGCCTAGCAGCTTACAGCTGACGTAGGGGGCACAATAGATCAACAGGTCGCGGTGCAAGGTTACCCTAATTAGATCTAATATAATCTAAATCTCCAATCCTTCTGTGTGTATTCGATCCTTTATTTCCTTTGGCCAATTATTTTTTGATCACATTGAGCTTGATTGCATAATTTTTCTAATCAATTGTATTTATGCTCTTTCCCAGGTGTGCCCAGATCAGTTTAGCTTTGCCTAATTATGTTCACGGCTGCCATTCCATCTTCTTCTATTTTTTGTTCTTATTTATTCTTACTTCCTCTTTCTTATGAAGTTCGGCTTGATTCGTATTAGACCAATTGCTTTCCTTTTTAATATATTTGTTCTTTTCATATCTTGCATCTACAATAAGAATCAAACACTTTTTACTTTTTGATTACTGGATTTTACATTTTACATCATAAAATGTTGACGTACTCTATTAAACCTCAATAGTAAGATTTAAAAAGAAACCAAAAATTGAATACAAGATATTTTGCAGTTTCTTTTTTTTATAATAAGGGACCTAATTAGACATTTTCTCATCAAGAAGTTTTGGGGCGTTAGCGTTTATGTAATAATAATAATAATCAAATCATATACATAAATAAATACACATATGCCAAAAAAGACTGAATCACCCCAAGGTGCTCTTCCTCCCGTCTTTAAGCGCGTCCAAATTTTAACGGTAAAGCCAGAAGTATAATTTGTTCCAATTGGCACACGTTGAATTTATTCTTCTCTTCACATCATATATATCGTCTTCGTTGGTGTAAGACTCTGTAACTTGAGGATCATTTCAAGATCTATATCCATATAAACTTCCACTTCAATTTTCAAAAACCCAAGCAATTTCTAAACTTCCTTTCACTTTGACAGATGGTGGTAGTCTAATTGAAGCTACTTCCCAAATAAATTATGAATGTAACACGTGATGAACACAACCCGTATATTATTTCAACTGCAATTTTTAATTTTCTAGTCGATCTCTTAATTCACTTTGTATTTGTGATGTTTAGTTTTCATTTATATGTTTGGTATTTGTACGTAATAATTGCATTGAAAAAAACTGTTTACACAGATCCACACATGTGTGACATCTGTGCTCATTTGTAAGATTGAAGTCAACAAATTAATATCAGAACATAGAGCGATCTTTTCTAATGCCTTATATAACATTATCAGATATACAGGCGGAAGATAATTGCTAGTATTAAGCAGGAATGTTATAAAGGCAAACAGCCACCACTGCGGACGTTACACAAAGCGCTGTCTCTAAAACAAATGACAGATTCTTGTCCAATGATAACTACTGACTCAACAACAAGATTGCTTCGTATGCGAAATTGTCAAAAGAAATCAAACTGTTTTACATCTAGAGTTACAAAAACAACATTCAAGAGCTACAGGTCTTAGCATTTTCGTTAAAACAATTCATCAGAGATTTCGTGCTCAATATTTATATAGCAGAAGACCTTTAAGGGTCCCTAGTTTACCCAGACAGAACAAAGATCATATGCTCTGTTTCAACTGCCGCAAATAAATAAATCTTAACCATTACCAACACACTCAGAATGAATGGCTCAGATAAAGATCTAAGGCAAGAAATCCGAGAACAAACGCTACCAAATAAGATACCGAAGTCAGGATCACCGCCAAAATACCATACATAAAGAGTGTACCAGAAAAAGCGGCGATAACAACCTCCAATATAACAAGGTCACACACACCATAACTAGATACGATTTATTGCTCGTATCTAGTTATGGTGTTTAGCACGTTTATAAAATCAACAAAAATATAAAATGTAACTTTCTGTAGAATCAGATTTCAGAAACCTCAACGATCAAATATTAAATATACATATAGGTTCCAATTTCTCGGAGAAGTCATACAACTCCATAGCGAACTAGGGTGACAGCACTAACCCATATTGAGTGACTCCATGTAAATTTGGTTGGCTGTATTCTTTATTTGGAAATAAAAGGTCAGCACAGTAATATAATATTTTATTCTATCGTTTATGCCTTCCTTATCATTAATTGTAGTAATACCAGTCTTACGACTTAACCCTATAGTAATCACATGTCCCAAACTAGCACGTATGGTCCAATAAGATTTGGGTCATATATGAAAGGAAATAGTATGAATTTAATCGATTGATAATTTTCTGAAGCTACCACCCATTCCAAACTCTTCGAAAGAGTAAAGCTCAGATTTATGCTGCGGCACTGGGCCGGCTAGTTTTAGTTTAGCTGTCTTCGCTTTCCACTCCTCACTATGAAGGAAATACGCTTTTTGATTGTTTGATAATTCTTCCAAATTCCAGTCACCACCGTATTTCTGTAACAAGTGACTATTGGGGATATACTTCTTCAAATCCTCGACATCCTTATGAACATAAGCCTGGAAAGTGGAAAGTATCAGAGTAAAAAGAAATCGCAACATTTTGCATTTAGCAGTACCCTATCTATTACTTTCTGCGGCACTATCTTCTTCAGCATGGCTATCAATGATTCAGGTACATGAGGTACATTCACGTAATGCATGGCCTTGTATCTTAAAGGGAGAACATTGTACAACATGTTTACGGCTTCGATCAGAACTTTGATGTTCACTTTTCCGAGGTGCCCTGCGCTCAAGTTTGCCATGTCCCAAATGCCAATGATGGAGGCGGCTTCATCCTCAAAAAGGACAAGGTCAGCTATGAACACAACAGAAGTTTATGGATGAGAGGGCAGATCGCTGTAAATATAAATAAATAATTTAAGTATTATTCTTGTAAATCAGTTTGTGGCGTGGAATAATGGTAGCGTTGGCCATCTACATTTAACTAGAGAAGCCTGAATATCATTTGAAATTGTTTCCAGCAGAGAAACAGGCAAAACGGCAACTTACAATTCAAAATTATTTTAGTAAAATTATTCATTAGTTACATGTTTTTTGAGGGAGGTGATTTAGGATGAATATTTATATTTCAAACGTTTTGTTAAGTGTTGACCAAATGTCTGTTTGTTAAATTTAACCACGTACCTGTGGAACCTCTTGATTTGGCAGTTAATAATTCATGCGCCTCTATTGAGATGATTAGAAACATTGGGCTTACTGATAATGAATATTTAGTTTCGTTTAATGTCAGTTCACTGTTTCGCAGCGTATTTATTGATTGATTTGTTTGACGGAACTTTTTCATAAATCTCTTTTTTCTAAATCAATGCCAACCAATTACCAATAAACTGAAGGAAGAAGAATAGATAACGCTTCCATCAATCGCTTTTGTTTTTAATAGTATTTCATGCTCAATCATTTGAAGCTTGAACAGCTAAATTCAAAATTTCCGTCTATTAACTTTACGCATGAAAGGGAAACAAACAATAGGATTGCTCTCCTAGACATGTTAATAATAAGAAATAAAAGTAAATTAAAGATATGAGGTAAAATGGGCGATTAACTCATTCAAACCAGATAAACCGCCAGGATCGAATGGCATTTATTCAATTATGCTACAAAAGAGTTCGGAAGTTTTGTTTCAGAAATTGAGTATGTTAGCCAGGGGAAACCTCGCACTGGGATGCATACCAATGGCTGGAGGCTGATCAGAGTTGCTTTTATTCCAAAACCTGCCAAACCGAGACAGGATGGAGCAAATTCTCTGAGACCGATAAGTCTGATGCCATTTATGCTGAAGAATCTTGACAAACTGCTAGATAGACACATTAGGGATGATGGATTGTCATACCGGCCACTACCTCGAGACCAGCATGCGTATTAAGCAGGAAAATCCACAGGGACTGCCTTAGATTAGTTTGTACAGAGACTAAGCATGCTTTGCAAACTAAGGAGGTGCTTTTGTGTACCTTCCTGAATATAGAGCGAGCCTTTTATAATGCTTGCCTAGCATCAATCTCCAAAGCATCGCGGAACAGAGGGATCGATGAAACGAGCTGCAGGTGGATAGACTGCATGCTTAAAGTGAGATCAGTTTACACGAGCATCATAGGAGACATACTGCTGGCTTGGGTTGGAAGGGGATCTCCGCAGGGTGGGGTTTTATCCCCTCAGCTGTAGACGAGCTACTAGTAAGACTGAACAATGAAGGGTACGAAACTTTGGTATACGCAGATCTTATTATCATTGTGACCCGGGGTAAATTCAACAACGTAGTGCGGGACAAAATGCTGAACGCTCTACATGTTAGACAAGAATGGGCCGGGCAGGAGGGCCGTTTTGGAGTCCCTCAAAAAACCACCACAATAGCATTTACGAAAAGGAGAGCAGAAATAAAGCTGTCCGACGAAGTGAAATCGACAGTTTCAAAGAATTAAAACCAGGGCCGAGACAATTCTCATGCTGGCTAGAAAAGCAAATGGAAAAACGTGGTGGTTAAGACCAAATATGATGTATTAGGCATACATCACGGTAGTCAGATCCATGATCACTTATGCATCTTCGGTATGGTGGACAAAGATGCACCAGCAAACTGTTGTAACTGAACTCAGCAAGATACAGAGACGTGCGTGTTTAGGAATAACAGGAACAATGAGGATTACTCCTCTCGATGCGGTGATAATGCGGGAGGAAGAATGGGGCATCTCAGATTGCAAGAACTACCGAGTGGCAGATATGCACATGATTTCAACATATATATACAACAGAAGTTTCGAGGTGAAAATCATAGGTCAAATAAGCTGGAATCAATCAAACTACGCTCGGTAGATTGAAAACCCAAGAACGGGACTGGAACTCGCAACACTGCATATCGCATATGCAGTGAGGTAAGAAACACAATCATCACTCTGTATCAAAACTGGTTTGAGAATATATTCGAGAACTGAATAGCCTGGCAGACCGCAATAAAATCACTTTACTGTGGGTGCCCGGACATTCGGGAATCGTGGGAAATGAAAAAGCCGATAAGTTAGCACTAAATGGATCAGCGGCTTCATATATGGGCCAGAACCTGTTCTAAGAGTGTCCAGGCACACAGCGCGAGAGCAGGTAAGGATTTGGGCCAAAGAGAGACATAAAGAACACTGGAATAATACAACCAGGCAAATTCATGGAAAAACCTTTATTAAGGAACCATAAAAAAAGAGGACTGAAGAACTACAAAACCTCGATAAGAATCATCTTCGCACAGTAGTCTCTTAACAAGGCACTGTTCACTGAAAGGATACGTACAGATCATTGGGATTATACTGGAGATACCAACTGTAGACTATGTAATAGGATAACAGAGACTGCTTATCGCATCCTATGTGAATGCGAGGCCCTAGACGCGAAAGACAGGCAATTTTTGGCAAGCCAAAAATAAACTTATGGGAACGGTATTGACCAAAGACCTTCCAAACAGATAAAGAGGGTTCGCCATGATTCCAGGAAAGGAAGAATCACTTTTCCTCACTGTACGGGGTGGTACAAATTGCTAGATACTGTACTTATTATAGGGTATCTCGGTAACCGTAAGAGATAAGAAAAAAAGAGTGGCCCAGTATCGATCTCTTTTTTCGAGATATTCTCAATGGCGAAAACGGAAATTAGTTATATTCTTTTGTTTTTGAGTTATAACCAAAAATTGAGTTTTCCGGGAATGCTCAATAAGTCGCTTGTCTTTAACGATACGAAAAGAACCGTTTTAACATTATTAAGGCACTTTTATGAGTACAATAGATTATTTAAATCATATTGTTATTTTATGCACTCGTGTTTGGTCTACTACATAAAGTTATTTTTTTTATATGTAAACCGTAGGCAATGGTATAGTTAGATTAATTAATTAGCTAATAGCATGTTAGTTTGTGGGGTTGATTTTTACCAGTTATCTAATAAAATATAAAAGAATTAATTATTCGCATTTTTAATTTAAAACCTCAGGAAGTGCATAGATAGAAACAATTTTAGTCAGAAAATATGTTTATTGCATTTTGCTGAGTATTCTAGCCTACCTAATGCTAATAAACTTATTTAATTGTTAAGTCTCAAACTTACGCACCCATCATTAGGCCATAGCAAAATATCTTTTCGAAATCGAATTGGTTAACATCTTTATGCAAGCAAGCATAGGCGATCCTGTACCCCTCTGGCGATATCTTCGGAATAATTTGGAATATCCTACAAAATGTCCAAATTTAGTTCTTTTCTCGTTACAACAAGAAAGTTTAGAATTGTCATGTTTGCTCAAATTTCACCATATTTTATTTTATTGAGAAACAAAACAAAGAAAATGTCGTTATAGATATAACTGGTAATGAAATTTGTTCCATGCAGATGTATATACTTAGTTTAGTACAATTTATTTTCACCTTTGGAGCATGATCGCGTCGAAATAAGACTCCGTTAAGGCAGTGTAAGAATAATACGACTTCAACTTCATGCGCACCGATAATAAATTTTCCATTTTCCTCTTGGCCTTCTGCAAATCGCATTTGCAGAATCTCACGAAGTTTCGAATAAATCTATCATCTGTAATGAAAACAGATTAATTACATTTTTTTTAGAAGATACAATTTGCTTTTTAACATTAAAAAAATATATTGAGTCAATTATATCAATTTTATAATAATAAATGATAGAAATATGGTTCTTTCCAATCTATTTAATTTAAGAATATTTTTCTCGCAATATATTTCGCTCAAGCTAGCATCTTCAGATGAAAAAAGTCAATTTTACGTTGCTATAAAAAAAACCTACTGCAGGGGTATATATTGAAAATGTTTCTACTGTAGTTACACTGCAGCTATCGATATATGAATTCTCATTCGCCGGAAATCTGAAGATACCAGTGATCTGATCAAATTGTGTAAAATATATAAATGTGTCTATCACGAATTTTGACATCAGCTTTCATATTTGAAGGATATTTTGAATTGTCCTCATATGTTTTCTATTCTAGTTCACATTTATGTTTCATACATTTAATTTATTTCCGAGATTGTTTGCACGAAGATGCAAACTCTTAAATAAATTGCAGCATCTCGTATGCGTTTTCTGATATTGTTCAATCTACATAAGATACTTCAAAACCCAAATTATTGTACTTATCTTATCTCTTGAAGATCTCTCCCTCTGGAGTGCATGAAAATTTATTATTGCCTTTTTGAAAAAAAAAATTTCAAATAAATGTTCAAATAAATGCTCAAAAGTGTTTGCAAGAGCGATTTCGATGGAGTGCCCAAAACGGAGAGCATTTTGGACATTTAATATAATAGTGTTGTACAAATTCTTTGTACAATGACAACACTAGCATTTAAAGTGTAGCCTGTTGCGAGCAAGACGCAAGACGAAGTGTACGTACGCCGTACATTGGATAGAGTAATGTAGTTTGAAAAATGTGCTGATTTATTGATATTCCTGTAATGTTATGTTTTCTTTTATCTTTGCTATGTTTGCTTGTTCCTAGTGGTCCTATTGTGTTCTGTTGGCCACTTTCTAAGCATGCCAGTATTATTGCCGCCAGTCCCAAGCCTGGTGAAATGCGAGGGGAAGGTGGCCAGCGGCGGCGACGCTTCGCAATACGTATCTATCGTGAGAAACTGAAAAATTGCGAATATCTCCAAAACCGTTGGAGATAGACACAATGATGCTCATATAAAATCGAAAGAAAATTAAATTTTACATCGATTTATGTAAAAATTGCTATACCGTTCAATTTAAAAAAATCAAGTTATCCATGATTTTAGAGTTCGAAAATTACAGATCCCTATTTAATAACGCTGTAATTTAAACGCAACAATTTTAAAATAAAAGACGTGTGCTGTTTCATGGTTAAGCGAAAACCGAAAACCGCATCTTTCTAACTTTCGTATTTCCTGAGGTATTTCCAAACACTGAAGACACTTCAAATGTCTTTTTTTCTTTCGAAAAACGTCATGTAATTCGGAAACGGTACAACTTAGCCCCAATGTATCCCTAACGTATTGTTATTTAAATTTAACAAGGAATCCAAAAGTGCAATAATATACAGGGTGTTCCATTTAAAATAATAAAGTTAGTATCTAGTTCCGGTACAACCGGAAGTCCGCCATTACTGAAACTAATTTTAGCATATGTAGAACATGATTCGAGGCAACATTTATAATAAAATTATAATTATATCATTTTATTGACATTATGTATACGAATATATAAAATTGCTCCACACATTACCATCCCAACACTATATCTATATCTGCCGTTATATGTATTATAATATCATTATAATATGTTTTAGCCCTTGCCCAAATCAGTTCAATAGCATTAACGTCTTCACTAACGTCAAAAAGCTTAATGACAGATCCATAGACAAAACTTTGACAGAACAATGCAAGATGGTGTACTGATTTTGATTAGCGCCGTACAAGTGTAGCACGTTTAAGAATAGATTATTTGGCTGTATTCTATCTGTTTTCTATTTGAATGACGCACAATATTAGTACTTCGATTACTTGAACCAACGACTAGAAGACGAACGTTTCAATTTGAATTTGCTTTCTCTCTCTTGTATTAAACGGAAATTGTCCGAAATGCATTGAATAACATATGAGTATTATTGCTATATAAATCAAGTACGCGTGGGTAAAGATCCGTTGGACTAATAGTACCAACATTACTTTATGTCTTCTTTGAAGGACACTGATACTGGTAAATATCGTTGAATGCTCTCAATTCTTACTAGCTTCGACATTTTAGGTCATCGATACCCTTATAGAAAACAAACGAAATATATCGTAGACGTGGTGCGATTTATCTGCGTATGCTTAGGCATTGTAAACAGAAACGAATCTACCTCAACACATTGCCGCAGTTTTCACCAGTTGGGACTTTAAAAATAAGATCACCTTTACACTTTTTCGTTCATAATTATACACAGAATTGTTTTTATCTTTATTGGCTTACAGCGACGGAAGGAGACAGTAGAACGAACGCAATTAAAGGTTAAAGCGATGCCAATATTTTAGCAGTGGAAGTAAAGATAGAATAGTATAAAATTAAAACTTAAAATGGAAATACTAAATTCAGAGTTAAGTTAAATAAATTAAAAGTTCTTCGTAGTAATAAATAAATATAAAAACTCATTAAAAATTTTCAAACATCCGTTAAAAGTTAAAAAATATACTTGAACAAAATAATTCCACGGTATTATTTGTGCTTTTTAATTTTTTGTGTATACCCGTTGTGCCCAACGATTGATATACAACTAATGATTTTCAATTTCAATTTCTAACACGTTAGTAGGACACGCCGTTTTGCTATCCACCCCCACTATAAATTATCGTCTATGTGTTTAACTGTATACAATGAATGTAAAAAGTATTCGTACACTGCACTAAATGTAATAATAAACACATATAATTTGTATATTTTCTAAGTGGCTTGCTTGAATAGCTGTGCTTAAAAAGGTCGACCAAAGTTTTAATTACACCCTAGTAAGTTACCCTAGTTGGAATTACCTACTATGCGCGGAAAAGTACCGAAATATATAACTATCACACTGACAAAGTCAATGCTAGGTTTTTCCACTATCACCAAACAACAATGCACAATCTCTCGACGCGCGTTTCGCTAACCAAGTTAGCATCATCAGGAGATGATTAATAGTAAAGTAAAATTGTTAAAACTACGATAATATATACAACAACGTTCCTGTACAGGCGCATTTTTAACGGGGAGGGGATGCCAGCCAACCCTCCGTTAAAAATTCGTCGGTTCCAAGGGTTACTCTAATTACCGATGTCGTAAAAGTATACGATCTTGAGAAAGGTCGGTAGAATGACTATATAAGGAAACATCTGTGCAAACAAGTGTTATACTAGGCACTTACCCGTCTAGTAATTTATACAATACACTTTCTGGAATTGGCCCATTGTCGGCATTCATATTGACTTTGCGTTTGGCGATTTCTACACTTTCATACGCATCTAATTTATAACTCTTGTTTACATTCTTTAGTAATTTCAAATTTTCTAGGCTAATTCTATGATTATTGTTGAAAGCGTGGTGGGCAACGCTTGATTTTTCTAAACGTCCGTACTTTAAATGTGCCATGTGTTCTTTAAATCTCGTTAAAATTGATCGTTTTGTTTGCCCAACATATTCTAAATTACAATCTTTACAACTAATAGCATATATCCCTGATTTTTCTATTGTTTCTATAGTATCTTTAGGGTTTCCAAGAATTCTTTGCAGTTTGTTTCCTGAATTATACACTAAACTGATGTTAACCTTTTTAAAAATCTTACTTAAACCGCGCGTAATTCTTGGTTCATACGGTATAGATAACATTTTAGGTTTCTCTACCTCGGTCGCTAAACAACTTGTGTCCTGAATTAATTTTTTAAATTTAATTTTATTAATTAACTTATCTACTAGCTGCGCATCGTAACCATTAACACTAGCTATCTCCTTAATCACTCTCTTCTCCTTTTCAAACCGTTCTGTACTTAAAGGGAAATTTAATAATCTGTTTACTAAGAAATTAAAACTAGCTGTTTTATGTTGAGGACAATGGTGAGAGTCATTATGGATATACCTATACGTAACCGTTGGTTTTCTAAACACGTCGAATTCTAAGCCATGCGTTCCGTTTCTCAACACTAACACATCCAGGAACGGGAGTGACTTATTGTTCTCCAGCTCATACGTGAAATTAACAGAAGGGAATTTGCCGTTTAATTTATCAATAAATTCTTCAATGTTTGCTCTTTTTGTATTGAAAATTGCGAAAATGTCATCTACGTATCTTAACCAAACACGGGGGAAGTATTCAAATTGTTCTTTTGCTTCTGTCTCAAACCGACTCATGAAGAGATCCGCCAAGAAGGGTGACAATGGATTCCCCATTGCCGTGCCTTCACGTTGTCCAAAAAAAACTGCCTTGAAATTGGAAACAATTCTGTTCCATGCAGAGCTTAGTTAAAGAGACGTACTCTTTAACAACTTCATCACTAAATCCGTTTGATTGAAGCAATTCTTTTAGATAATCTAACGTTTTTGGAATCGGAACGCTCGGAAAAAGTGAACTGACATCAAACGAGACTAATACTTCGCCTTCTGTTAACTTTAAGTCTTTAACCTGTTTGATAAATTCTACGCTGTTTTTTACGCGTCGAGAGATTGTGCATTGTTGTTTGGTGATAGTGGAAAAACCTAGCATTGACTTTGTCAGTGTGATAGTTATTGTTACACCAAAGGTTCCAAAACCCAATTACTGGACCGAAATATATGATGTAATGTGTGAAAGTGTGAATACACATTGCCATTAGAGTTTCAGCTGTTATTTTGTGTAAATGTGTTGTGTGTAAGTGGAAAAATGTGCCGTAATAATAAGGAAACGGCAACGGAAGAGCGGATGATTTTAATAAATTTACATAATCTTCGTTGCGTACTATTTCAAAAATTGTGAACCAGTTACATTCGACAATTCAATCTCTCATAGACAGATATTGTAATACCGGTAGATTGCATAATAAACCGCGAAAAGGACATCACTGACAAACAAACTGAGCAAACGCAGTGTCAATGCAATTATATTAAATTAAATTTTAAATTAAATATTTATTGAAAACTCAACAGATTACAATCCAATGGTAATAATTGTAAGTTGTAAGTACATGAACAAAAAATAAATATAATATTAAATATAATGTTAAGGCAAATCCACATCCAGAAAGTTAAAGTTCCGCGCTGCATGCACCGGGGGTGCTTTCCACAGAACATTAGTTCGAAGCGTTGGTATGGAGAGAAATTCACTCGATCTGGCTTGAAGACGGGGCACGTGGAATTCCAATCTGGAGAGAAGGTCAGGCGAGTCGATTCTGTTCGTAAGGATGCCCAGTACAAGTGTCATGCTAATTTTTTGCCTTCTATCTCTAAGCGAGATAAAGTTGTGCCTTTCCAATAATTCAGTATAGTCAATTCCACGCGCGGGATAGTGACCTTCACTGTTATAAGAAAGGTAAGTTACAGGATGCGCGTGGCGCTAGGTCAGCACACGTGCCGCTGATAACTAGAATGCAAGATCAGCATTATATTAGTATAAAAAGGGGATCAATTCCTCATTAGAATTAGTTCCTAACAATACGCGGATCTCGCCGGTTGTTATACTCGTTGTAGCAGCAAACTGTTGGTCAAAAGTGTAAAAGTCAAAAGTGTTAGAAAAGTGTTTAAAAATAAAATTGTAAAATTAAAAAAGAAATAAAGTTTTTTTTTGAGGTTGTTACGAACCTGAAACGTAACTGGCGCTGCTTGAACAGGATTTGGTCACCACAGCCTAAGGATTAGAAACGCCAAAGGAAAACTGTGGGCAAGTTTCAACTTCTCAGACCAAAAGAAAATCCAAACAAGAAAACAACTGCTACATCGGCCAAAAGGATCAAAATCTCCGATTGGTACAGCTACGTGTGGGACACAGAAACCAGAACGATCAAAATCTCGTCGAGGTACCCTCCGAAGCTATAGAATTAAGGCAAACCAACAAATGAAAGGAATTCAAGTACTTCTTTTGTAAGTACCAAACAATTTTCAAATTTTTCTCGCTTCATGTCAATTGAAGAACAAGTGAACGATTTAGTCAACAACATTTTAAATTTATCAATCAACATGCCTGAACACACATACACTCGTGCGTCAATAAGCCAAGCCGAAATAACAACAATTCCCATCTTCAATGGAGACCCGAACACACTACCCATGTTCGTGGATGCTTGCAATGATCTGGTACGCACTTACGCAGACAGAATTAATACAGCCAACCCAATAAACAGCTACTTGATTAAGATCATCAAATCAAGATTAAATGGGGAAGCACAGTCTTTAATCGGTTCCAGAAAACTAAAAACCTGGTCAGACATCAAAAACCTGCTTGAGTTAACCTTCCTAGACCAAAGATCAGAGGATTGTTTGCTAAACGATCTGATGAGTGAAACACCTCTCAAAAATGAAAATCCATACACCTTTGGACAACGAATTCGAGATCTTCTAAATTTACTGTTTACCAAAATGCAATTAGACACTGGTGAAGAAATGATACCACTAAAAACAAAATTATACAAAGACACGGCACTACAAACGTACAAACGAGGACTCATGCGATATGGTAGATTAGGAGAAATCCTATATCTTAAGAACATCGATTCAATGGAAACCGCGATGGCTGAAGTATTAGAATACCAAAATTGGCGCTACAGATGTGGAGAATCATCAATGCCAAGAAATCAACACAAGACGACACAGCAAATCACACCTGGACAAATGAGAATGACACCTATAAACTACCCAAATAACCACAAAATGATCCATCATCCACAACCAAAACAGAACTTCCCGAACCACAACTTCCAGAAACCAAACTTCCCGAATCAAAACTTTCCAAATCAAAACTTTCCAAATTATTCAAACCAATTCAACAATCAAATGCAACACAATTATTCCAATGCAAATTTTAGAAATCCATTTCCAAATCGACCAAACTTCCCAAACCAAAATCAAAACCAACAACACAACAAACCACCATCATTCAGGTTTGCTAAAACACCCGCTCAACTACAAGAAAGACGACAACCGAGACAGCAACCCATGGATGTCGATTCAAGTAACCGCTTTAGAAGAATGACACCATTTGGACCCTCAATGCCTCAAAACAAATATCGAGTAGAAGAACTGCATAATCAACAACAAGAATGGCAGGATTATCAAGAACACTACGAAGGATATGAAGACTATGGAAATTGGGAGTACCAACCAATATGGGATGAGGACACCGAACCTTTCCCGTGGGAAGCAGAAGACAACGTAAATTTTCCCGAACCAGCCTTGGTACCGGACCCACCGCCACTGCATATCCAACCAAATGCAGCTATCCAACCGAATGCACCTATCCAACCGAATGCACCTATCCAACCGAATGCACCTATCCAACCGAATGCACCCAATCACCACAATCAACCCAACCACCATTGAGACTAAACGAACACATCGAGTTTAACCATCAACAAGCAATTCGATTACCTTATATCATAATTCCCGAGATCCAAGCCAAATTTCTCATTGACACTGGCGCATCAGCATCTTCTATTTCAACTAAACTAGCTAAAGAAGAATTTCCCGAATACATCAAACGATCACCATTCTCAGTAACTACGATGCATGGCACAACTCATCATCAATACATTCTTGAAATACCCTCTCTAAAAACCTTCAATGCACCTCACCAAACCCATCGATTCAACATCATCGATTTTTCCAAAAAATATGACGGAATAATAGGCTTAAAACTCATGGAACAAATGGAAGCCATAGTGGACTTTAAAAACAAAGTTCTTCGAACAAAGTATGCTACCATCCCATTGTATTTCCGCGATCCAAGAATACAAATTGGACCCAGACAACGAAAAATAGTTCAAGTTCCTGTAGACCGAAATCTCAAAGAAGTAATGATACACCACCAGCAACTCATTCCTGGAGTAGAAATACCCGCTTCGTTAACTACTACGCAAGACTATGAAGCCCTCATAGAAATCGTCAATTTCAACAACTATGCAGTTACCATTAGCATAGATAAACCAATCGAAACAGAGTTATATTATAATGAAATCCAAAATAATAACCAGATGAAACTCACGATGGAACAGATTCGAAAAATTCAAAAGAACAATATTGGAACAAAATTACGTTTAGATCATTTAAACGAAGAAGAACGAAAAGCAATCAAAAGTCTCTGTCATGAATACAAAGATCTATGTCATGATGATCAAATACCGTTAACATTCACATCAGAAATCAAACATCAAATTAGACTGAAGGATGATACACCCATCTATATGAAACCCTATAGGAAGAGCCCACTGCAAAGAGAAGAAATCGAACGTCAAGTTAAAAAGATGTTAGATCAAGACATAATCCGTGAAAGCTCCAGCCCTTGGTCAGCTCCTGTGGCAATAGTACCGAAGAAATTAGACGCTTCTGGAATTAAGAAATATCGAATGGTCATTGATTACAGACGCCTAAATGAAAAAACCATCGATGATAAATTTCCAATCCCAAACATCACAGACATTTTGGACAAATTAGGAAGAGCAAATTATTTTACAACTCTGGATCTAGCCTCTGGTTACCACCAAATTGAGATGGAAGCCAGCGACGGAGAGAAAACAGCGTTCAGCACAGAAAATGGACACTACGAATTCACACGAATGCCTTTTGGACTCAAGAACGCTCCGGCAACTTTTCAACGAGTCATGAATCATATTCTACGTGGACTCACCGCAGAAATCTGTCATGTCTACTTGGACGATATCATAATCTATTCTGCATCATTACAAGAACATCTAGAGAAACTCAGAAAAGTCTTCGATCGACTACGACAATCAAACATGAAAATCTGTTTAGATAAATGTGAATTCTTACGGAAGGAAGTCAATTATTTAGGCCATTTAATAACACCCGAAGGAGTAAAACCCAATCCCGACAAAATTGAAGCAATCAAACGCTATCCAATTCCGAAAACGCAGAAAGAGATAAAATCTTTCCTAGGTTTACTTGGATATTATAGAAGATTCATCAAAGACTTCGCTAAAATCACTAGACCCATGACGAAGTACCTAAAGAAAGGAAGCAAAGTTGAACTAACTCAGGAATACCGAGATACCTTCGAACTTTGTAAAACTATCCTATGTAATGATCCCGTACTGCAATATCCCGATTTTTCGAAACCATTCATCGTTACGACAGATGCAAGTAATGTCGCAATTGGAGCAATACTATCACAAGGACCCATTGGTCAAGATCAACCAATAGCGTATGCCTCAAGAACATTGTCAGGTACAGAACAACGATACTCGACAATAGAAAAAGAACTGTATGCAATCATTTGGGCATGCAAACAGTTTCGACCTTATATATACGGAAGAAAATTTACGATAGTAACGGACCATAGACCATTAGTATGGCTACACACACTAAAAGAACCCAATATGAAACTACAGAGATGGAAAATCAAGCTAGGAGAATACGACTACGATGTAATCTACAAGAAAGGTAAAATCAATAGAAATGCCGACGCACTATCAAGAATCGAAATCAATCATCTAGAAGATGAAGACGAAATGGAAACAGAAACAACAAGACCGGAAATAACAGATGAAGAATTAGATGAAATATTAAGATCAGTATTACCCCCCGAGGAATTAGCCGAGTTAAGAATACATAACCCATCTGAAGAACCACAACCCGGACCTTCAACACAGGAAGTGAATGAAGAAGAAATCCCAAGAACAATGCGAGGAATAGGAATAGGCCATAAAGACATCAGAATGGATGAACCCCCGGAAGACATAGAACAATTTAGCGATTCACTGCACAGCGATATAAATGATGAACCGGAAACTACAATCCCGATAACAGAATTGGCAATTGATACTCAAAAAGTACAAATTTTCATTGAACCACATATTTACGACACAACAACTCATTGGGACATGAAAGAAGACAAAATTATATACCATGTCAAAGTAAACAACGAAAAACTAGAAACGGATCTACTACAAGTAATGAAAGACATAATGCCAAAAGGAACGTACTACATCTATACAACAGACGTAATCTATCAAACAATGTGTAGAATTTACACTGAACATTTCACTAATCAAGGCCCTAAGATTTATCGTTGCACGAGAAGAGTCAAAATTTTGGAGAAACCAGAAGAAAAAATCGAAGCAATAATACAGTATCATGAAGGAAAAACCAACCACCGTGGAATAAATGAAACTCTAAATCAAATCAAGAAACATTACTACTGGGCACACATGAAAAATGACATCACAGAATATATTAGACGTTGCGAAATTTGTCAAAGAAACAAATATGACCGAAGACCCCCGAAAATCCCTCTTCAAATCACCGAACAAGTGGATAAACCTTTCGATAAAATTCATGTGGACACAATTTCAGTTAATGGTCAAAATTTCTTAACCATGATCGACGCGTTTACAAAACACGCTCAAGCTTTTCCAATTCAAGGAAAGACAGCAGTCGAAGTTTGCGACAAACTACTAGAAAGTTTCGCCAACCATGGAACACCGAGAGAGATAATAATGGATAAAGGATTAGAATTTAATAATGTCACATTAAAAGAATTACTCAAACTACACAAAATCAACAGTCATTATACAACACCTCAAAATCCAAATTCAAACTCCTATGTGGAACGTCTACACTCAACTCTTTTGGAACACATTAGGATATTAAAAAATCAACATATAGCCCAAGACATAAAACAACTCATGAAACTGGCAATATTGGCATACAATTCAACGAATCATACAGCAACAGGAAAAACACCATTTGAATTACTTTACGGTCACACTAGTGCAAGAGAACCATTAGATCTGTATTACGATAATACCTACTATCAAGAATACGTACAAAGACACAAAGAACGAACACGGCATCTATATGAACAAATAGCTAGAAGAATGCAACAAGATAAGGAGAAGAAAATTACTAAGCTAAACGAAAACCGCTCTGAAAAAGAGTTAACAATTGGCCAAGACGTCTATATTAAACCATCAAAATATTTCACACGAAAAACGACGGAACGATATTGGGGACCGTACACCTTAAAACGAATCCTGGATAGAGGAATAGTTGAAGTCGCGAATAAGAAAGGAAAAATATTCCGTTATCATATAAATTCATTAAAACCTGTATCTGTTTCAGCCTCTCCATCCTTGGAAGAGGATTAGTAGAGATTATCAAAATCGAGGAACAAGTCGGACTACTACCGCTAAAATTAGGACTTGCTTACATAGTAGATACCGAATATGAATTGGTTATCCAAAAAGACTATTCAGAATTACCCAAAATTTGGAAAACATATTTAGAACATAAGCAAAACATAACAAAAACAGGATTTCCAACACATGAAGTAATGACAAGAGAGAAGCTTATTAATCAAGAAGAACAAAAGGTACAGCAACTCCTGGAATCCATTCAATTAACAAAAAGAACTAAAAGAGGAGCCTTCAATTTCCTGGGAGGAATCGTAAAAGCAATAACTGGAAACTTAGATGACGAAGACGGCAGAAACTACGAAAATCAAATTAAAACTCTGCAAGGAAACCAAGAAACCATCAAAATTATGGCAACAAAACAATTAGAAATCCTCCAAAATGTGTCAACTAACTTCGACAACAATATGAAAATTCTTAGACGAAACCAAGATGAACTTTCAAAATTAGCCCAAGCCAATCGACATACCATCCAAGCCCTGGAACTGAACCAGTACCAGCTTCAAATACTTGGACTCTTACGCCAAGAGGTCACCGAAATCACCGAAGCCCTAACTTTCGCCAGAGCCGGAATACTCCACCCCATGGTGATATCCCCGGACGAACTACTTCATCACATAAGAAGAATACATTTAGATGTAAGTCATGACTTTCCATTTGAAATCATTACGGAAAATGTTTATCTAATCGAATCATTAATTACTGTAAAAGCTTATCAAACTAATACGAAATTTGTGTTTATATTAAGTATACCAGTAGTTAATAATTCACCTTATCAATATTTCTATTTAACCTCATTACCTATCCATGTAGAAGATAATAGTTTTAAACAAATTAACCCAGAAAATAGTTATGTAGGCTTAAGAAATGATAAGTATATAGCTGCTACAAAGAGTTGTCATTTAATTCGAAAAGAAATCTATTTATGTAATTTTGAAATTGAAAATGAGATCACAAGTAACGCACCTTGCGAAGTTAATATTGTACAGTTAAATAATAATTATCAAAATTGCTTTTATCATGCTTTTCAAGTACGAGACTTAGAAATTAGAAATTTGGAAAATAACATGAAATTAGTGCTAAGTCCTGAAGAAAACAAAATTACTCAAAAATGTGGAGATTTTTCCGATTCTAAAATTATTAAAGGCACTTATTTAATCAAAAACATTAATAATTGTGAATTTAGAATTAAAAATTATGTAATTAAAAACTATAAAACTGTATCAGATGTTGAAGTAAGCCTGATAGAACTTAGCGAATATCATAAACAAATTCCAGTAATAAATTTAACAGACCCTGTATATTTCAATATATCTGGCAAAATTCATGAACAAGAACAATTAATAGATTCTATCAAACTTGCTCAAACGAATAAAAATGTAACGAATAATGTGATACTCTGCATTGTGCTATTGTTAATAATAACAATCATTTTATTTAAGCTTTATCAAATATTAAAGCGAAGACGCAAAAATAGTGCAGTGCTGAGTAAACAAACCGAGATGCAAGAGTTCGCTTCTTTGTAACCGCTACTCTTGCAACTGTCGGTGGAGGAGTTACAGGATGCGCGTGGCGCTAGGTCAGCACACGTGCCGCTGATAACTAGAATGCAAGATCAGCATTATATTAGTATAAAAAGGGGATCAATTCCTCATTAGAATTAGTTCCTAACAATACGCGGATCTCGCCGGTTGTTATACTCGTTGTAGCAGCAAACTGTTGGTCAAAAGTGTAAAAGTCAAAAGTGTTAGAAAAGTGTTTAAAAATAAAATTGTAAAATTAAAAAAGAAATAAAGTTTTTTTTTGAGGTTGTTACGAACCTGAAACGTAACTGGTACTTCAAAAATTTTCGCTGTATTCGTTCTAGAAGATCGACTTGTACGCCATAGAGTGGATACCAAGCATTAACTGCATATTCAAGCTTGGAAACAACATGAGCAAAATAAAGAGCCTTAATTGCCTCGGTATTACGAAAATCCCTGCATGTCCGGATAATGAAACCAAGAGACCTATAAGCTGCACTTGAAATATTTACAATGTGATTGGAAAACATAAGCTTTTCATCAAATGTTACGCCCAAATCTTATTTAAACTAATGTTATTGATTGTGTAATCTGATTCCACTTTGAAGACTTTTCTAGTAAATGACACAACAAAACACTTGTCTATATTTAAACGCAGATTATTACGTAAACTCCATTGATATATTTTGTTGAGGTTGTCCTGAAGTAAAGCAATATCAGATGAGGAGCCTATAGTACTATATATTTTAATATCATCCGCGTAGGCTAACACGGGACAGGAGATAGATTTAATAAGGTCATCGATAAAGATATTAACTAATAGCGGACCTAAATTCGACCCTTGGGGAACACCCGACGTAGAGAGAAAAGGATGAGACCTGTATCCATTAAAATAAACGTAGTTCACTCTGTTGAGTAAATACGATCTAAATAAACAAAGAAGTGATTTGCCAACACCGAAACTGCTTAGCTTCTCCAATAAAATGCGATGATCAATTAAATCAAACGCACGAGAAAAGTCCGTGTAAATTATGTCCATTTGACCACCTTCATCAAGAGACTGTGATATAGCTTGTGATATCATAGATAGGTTAGTTGTAGTAGACCTGCCGGTCATAAATCCATGTTGTAGAGTAGAGAGGAAAGGTTTGGCACCGTAGGAGATGCATTGATGGGTCAACATTTCAAATACCTTAGTAAAAGTACAAATAACTGCAACAGGTCTGTAATTGCAAATGTTGGAATTGTCACCTCTTTTAAAAATTGGTGAAATTCTGGCAATCTTCCAGATATCGGGGAAGGTGCACGTACGTAATGCTGAATTGAAAATTTTACATAAAAGCTTTGCAAAAATGTAGGCGCAATCCTTCACTAAAAAGCAAGGAATATTATCTTCGCCGGCCGTTAATTTGTTTTTTAATTTCTTAATAACACGGATTACGTCGTCTTCCGAAACGGAGAGTAAGCATAATAGTGGCAAATTTGAAATAATATCAGGTAGTTCAGCGTTTAGTGATTCGGGAGAGAAGGTACTAGAAAAAGCTGTAGCGAACGCGTTGACAACGCGTTTAAAAATGAAAATCAACCCGAAACTGAATGCGGAAATACATAACGGGTAAATATAAAGGGTTTTCCAATAAGAGGTGTTATTTTGATATTCAAAGAAAAATGCCGTTTTTTAATATAAATGTTCGGATGTTTATTTCATTATAAAGAGGAACGTATGCCGTTAATAGTGGACAATAACATCAGACAAATGACCACCACGACCACGCCTACAGGACCATATCCTTTTCATGAAATTTTCCATAACCAAATCGCAAAGTGGCTGCCCTATGTTCTCGATAGCCTCACGAATTCCATCTTTGAGGTCTTGAATCGACGCTGGGCTGTTGGCGTAGACCTTCTCTTTCACGTGGCCGCAAAGGAAGAAGTCGCAAGGTGTTAAATCACAAGATCTCGGTGGCAAATTGTGATCACCTCTTCGAGAGATAACACGGTCCGGAAACTTTTCCCGTAAAAGATCAATGGTTTCGTTGCTTGTGTGGCACGTAGCGCCGTCTTGTTGAAAGTAAACGTTGTCCAGATCAATACCATCCAATTCCGGCCATAAAAAATCATTAATCATCTCTCGATAGCGCAATCCAGTCACCGTAACTGTTGCTCCAGCCTCATTTTCGAAAAAGTAAGGTCCAATGACTCCGCCGGACCATAAACCGCACCAAACAGTCACACGTTGAGGATAGAGAGGTTTTTCAACAATAACTCTTGGGTTTTCCGAGCCCCAGATGCGACAATTTTGCTTGTTGACGAAGCCACCGAGGTGGAAATGGGCCTCATCCCTAAAGATGATTTTTCGACGGAATTCCGGATCATTTTCATGCATTTCAACGACCCAATCAGCAAAGACACGACGTTGTTCATGATCGGCCGGCTTGAGTTCTTGTGTTAACTGAACTTTATAAGCCTTAAGACCCAAATCTTTTTGCAAAATACGGTGTAATGACGTTTGTGGAATGCGTAATTCCAAAGAACGACGAGGAATGGACAAACCTGGGTTTTCTTCAACACTTTCGGCTACAGCAACAATATTCTCGGCTGTTCTTGAGCGACGTGCACGGGTTTTATTCTTCACATCACTAAGTTGTCCCTACAGCTCGAATTTTTCCACCAATTTTTGTATTGCGGTCCGACAAGGTGCTTCACGACGACCCAAAAATGTTCGAGTTTTACGAACCGTCTCTGCCAAATTTTCACCATTTGTATAGTGAATTTTAATAATTTCAATGCGTTGTTGAAGCGTGTATCGTTCCATTTTTATTAATGGCGTAGTTTCTACTTGTCAAATGTCAAAAAATGACAGCTTCAAAAGTGACATCTACCGAAATAGCGGGCTATTCAAAATAACACCTCTTATTGGAGAACCCTTTACTTTGCAGCGGAGATACGAAAAAATGAGATAGGCAGCCCAGAGCTACTTTTGCTAGATAAAAACACCGTTGAAAAAAAAAATTAAATTTATCTTACCGTTTTCAAGATATTTAAAAAAATTGAATTTTCTTGAATTTCTATTATACGTTATAACTGTCTTATTATTCAAAATTTCAAAAAATGTTTGGACATTTTTGACATAGCTTTTTATTAGAGATCTAGAAACAAAATCTATTTTTTAATAATTCTGCGAAATTTTGAATTATGACGTCATATCATTTTTGCTCAAATGGAAACCATAGCAGCCTACGTTATGATCAAATAGAATATTTTCTGGGCTTTACAAAAACATATAACACTTTATGTTTATTTTAAATATTAAACAAGATATTGCGTTTATAAATTTCTAATAGATTTCTAGTGTGCCATGGATACGACAGATCTATGGAAAGGCCAGCAGCATATGTTTTTGTAAAGCCCGGAAAATATTCTATTTAATCAGAATATAGCCTACTATGGTTTCCATTTAAGAAAGAGTGGCATGACTCAAAATTTCGCAGAATTATTAAAAAATATATTTTGTTTCTAGATCTCAAATAAAAAGCTATGCCAAAAATGTCAAAACAATTTTTTGAAATTTTAAATAATAAGAAAGTTATAACGCATAATAGAAATTCAATACAATTAATTTTTTTTAAATATCTTGAAAACGGTAAAATTAATTTTTGTTTTCACCAATGTTTTTATTTCGCAAAAGTAGCTCTGGACTGCCTATCTCATTTTTTCGTATCTCCGCTGCAAAGTATATTTACCCATTATGTACATGCAATTTGGTCCACCCTGTACAGTGTGAATGTATGTGACAGTACAATAAGAAATATTTTGCGTAAGAATGGTTACCATAGTAGAACGGCATGGAGAAAATATTGGATAAATATAAGATCAACAAATTGGAACGGTTACAATTTGCCAAAACTTACCAAAACGCGAGTCCAGAGTTTTGGAATAAAGTGATTTTTAGGGACGAGAGTAAATTTAATATATTGAAGTCTGCCGGAAAGTATTTAGTGTGGCCCAAAAAAATACGGAATTCGATAAAAATAATATATGTGCTAGTCTAAACGGAATGGATGGTGGTTCAGTAGTCGTCTGGGGATGCATGCCCTAGCAGCACAAATCATCGGCTAATGATCGGCTTTATATAGGGCCGATATCCTGATGTCGGGTCGATATCAAAGATATTGTGCCGATATCGGCTTTCTACCAGTATACGATATCACTGCGATACAAAAGATCTATTATCGGTAAAATATCGGTTGAACGTTTGATATATCGGCTGATCATCGGCTGGAAACTCAAGACATATATCAGGGCGATATCATTAATAAACGCCGCTTCGATATTGATAGAAATGAGGTATATGGATTTGACTATTGTCATTTTTTTGACGATAGGAAGTCGGCTAATATCCTAAATCTATACGGACTGGTTGATTGAAATATAACCGCATTACTAGAACGTTCAGATATAAAATTTCAACGTTTGAGACATCAATTGTGAAATTAAAATTAATATCGACTATAAAACAGTTTTAGAAGGTGAAGCGATTGATAACTTAAGAATATGCAAATGCAATTTTCTAACTCCGCCGTGATTATAAAAATTGGCATCTAAACGCAATGTTTATGGGAGTTAGATCTACGCGCAATATCTTACCACCACCACCTACCACAATCCATTATAGCGTTCCTTATTGCAGTGTGAGCATGACGACCAGGTGAAGTGGTTGCCATTATTTATTTTGTCGCTGCATTATAGTAAGCGTTGTGCACATTACAAAATGGGTGAATGAAGCTTATAAAGGTAAGGAATTTTTTATGAATAATGTTTTATGTATGTATCAAGTATATAATTTAATTTAATGATTAGGACACATTTATTGTGTAAATATGCAGCGTTAACAAAATGGAAGACGCTTGTAAATTTCTTATTTTACGTGAAAGCATTGTTTCTGCAATATGTGTAGCGTAAAAAACGTTTCGCATTAATAGAATAAAATAAATTACAAGCGTACTTCATACACTAAAGAAAAACACTTTTTTTTAGATACGTATGTGGTGCTTAATTGGGGGAAGTACGTTAAAGGAAGCATATATCTAATGTTAAAACAAATCCTCTCGAAAAGTTTTAATGTAAATTATTCATGAAAATAGAGACAATCCAAAGAAGCTTTTGATAAATTGGAAATATACATAGTATTTCTAGGTAATGTTACATGCATTATTATTTTATTTGTAACTCTATATCAAAACTGTTATTTTTATTTACAAAAGCAATTAGAGTCAAACAGCCGGATGGGACAGAGACGAATATCAATAGATGAGATGGGGGCAGAAAAGAAAGGAAGAAGAATATAACATCTTTAGCGAACGAATAATTTAGACGACTGGATTTTTTTTAGGTATTACTTAGAATTTTTGTTGTTATTGATTTGTTAAAAATTAAACTGTAACAAATGTTAAATTACTTTTCGTTTAAAATATGCACATATTGAGTTTGTTTTCGGTTTCATGTTTTCCTAGTTATTTTCAGTTTTTGTTTTTATTAATTATGTCGTTAAATATTTCTGTCAATTACTCATAAATAAACATATTAAGTATTTTTATATTAGTACTTTTTCTTGAAATTTATTGCTTTATTTACTTTCTATTACATAAAGTCTTTCCTTCATTATGTACGAGTATATTATTTTATGCGCATAATATTCTATTTTGTCATGAATTATTATACACAGAAAATGGTGGAAAACAATTTGAAAAACATTACATGTGCAATGTGATTATGAATCTGATGTATTTTTTCCGCATTGTTCAATATGAATATGACTATAGAGACTGCCCCGAAATTAAATATTCAAACACAAAGGTGTTATAGTGGGTGTCATTTCCAGTCGAACTAATCCTAGGTGTGATTATTATTCCATGTATAGTTTACGAATCATTTATTTTTCCAAAAATCTTCCTTCAAATAAATGTTCATTAAATTATCAACAAACAAAAGAGTACGACAATAAGAATGAAGTTATTTTTTAATGAAGTTAAATTGAAATTAAACATCGTGATATTATCAAAGTGATATTTCAGAAGACGTTGATGGTTTCTAATTTCTTTCTAAATTCTAACATTACAAAAAAATACTGTTTTTGCCTATAATTTTATGAACGTTTTTTGTGGAAGATCTTTATAAAACACGCAAAAACCTTATTAGAATTGAATAATCACATATGGGGCTAATTTGACTCGAAATTATACTCTTTATAACCCTTTTCCGTTTCGGGAACTACTTTCGGGACACCTGTATAAATATCGTGGATAGACAAACTACATACTTATATGTAGAAATTAGTCATCACACCAATATCGGTGCGATATCCCAGGACGACTAAAACTTTATCGGCGGAGCATAGAAAACGTTGGGTAAGTATCAATCATGTATCGGTCTACTGATGATATTGTATCTAATTTTAATTGTATTGATATCGGATAGGTATTGGAGTTTCGATATCGGATAGATGTTGGAGTTTCGATATCGGATAGATGTTGGAATTTCGATATCGGATAAGTATTGGAATTTCGATATCGAACCAATATTGCAAAATGTTCACATTTTGTATCGGTATGATATCAGCGGCCGCTATAATTACGACATCGGTTAGCAATATCGGCGAAGCTTAGCCGATATCATGCCGATTCTTGTGCTGCTAGGGTGATTGCGGTTAGGGTCAACACATTATGGTTTATTGACGGTATAATTGATCATTGAATGTATATGAACATTTTAAAAGCCAATCTACCGCTTAATGTTGCGAAAATCTGATTAAATAAGGACTATTATATCTTCATGCAAGACAACGATCTCGAATATAAAGGGTGGAATACGAGGATGTGGTTGCTGTATAACACCCCAAAACAACTTGAAACACCACCCCAGAGCCCATATATCAATCCAGTTGAACATCTATGGGGTTTTCTGGACAAATAAATAAGAACGCGCCATATTTCCAGTAAGAAAGAATTTAAATTCACCCTGCAAGAAGAATGGAATAATACTCCAATCGATTTGACAACTAAATTAATTAGTTCTATGCAAAGACGTTTAAGCATTGATGCGAAGGGTTTCCCGATCAAGTATTAACTTGACTCTGTTTACACAAGTTTTCTTCTTAATTTCCAGCTTAAATAAACACTTAAATTAAATTGCAACCTTATTTTCTCATGGTAACGGGTGAGTGTGCGAATACTTTTTCCATTCGCTGTATATTACTATATTTCTCCAGTAAAAATGCTCGCACTATCAACTCTTTCTCAATAATATACGTAGAATACCCATTATGAAATTCATATAATATGTATCTTTGTTTTTCTGTGATAAATAAATTTACATATAAATTTATTTCAGTTTAATCTCTCTTATTTTTACAAAACTACAGACACAAAACACCAAATACGTCTCAATAGAGCTCTGAACCCATAGATAGCTTTAGAATCATGCTCGGATACACCGTAACACCGCACGTGGTTTACTTCCTCAGTAAAGTTAATATGATCATCTAAACATATGATTTATATGTGTATTCCTATCATACATGCGACATGTAAACGTTATTACCAAATAAAGGAGTGCTTTCAACTAACAAGAGCGTTATTTATTTAAAATTTTATAAACCAATATCATTTAGGCAAAACAAAAATACTTTCATAAACAATTATTTTGATCTAATTTATCCGGATTGGTAATGTCTTATATTGAACCATAAGATACGCACATAAAAATATGGAAAACAAAATAATGTCAACGGAGATGTACTAGAAAGACATTATTGGAAAGGAACGAAAGAATAAGGGAAATAATGCAAGTTGACACATCATTAATAAATAAAATAGAACGTAAACAACTATTTTGGTATGGCCACATGAGGAGAATGAACCAGGACAGACCACAAAAGGTTTGGAAATTGAATCCTAGCTAATCGAAGAAAAAGAGGAACACCAAGAAAGAATTGGGAAAAAGGAATGGAAAAAGCCATGCTGAAAAGATAATCGGAGGAAGATTGTTTTAGAGACAGAGCCTCTTGAAGATTGGGATGCGATAAATGGCAATATTAGCTGTATACAAGCCGCTTATATATATATATATATACAGGCTGCTCCTAAATATCATGTACATAAGGAAGGGGGTAATTATTTGGTTTATTTTGTGCCTAAAATTTCATATAAACATAGGTCTGCAAACGCTTCGTTACCAATCTGCAGGGTGTTGAAATTTCAAGATTTTTTCACTTTTTACTGTATAGCTCCTACAGTTTTTGAGATATTTTGCTCAAATTTGGAAGGTAGATTACGCTATAAGGCCTGCATCATTAGCCATGCCAAATGATGATGTAAATCTACAGGGTAATAATTTTTTCGGGGTCATGCCCTCTTTTCCCACCCTGAACTTTTTTGCGATGCGCCACTGCTAGATTCTAAACTACGCAATAAATTGTCTGTCTTGTTTAGAAACTTTTTGATGTCTTGTATTTTTTTCTTATCTCTGACCGTTATCGAGAAACAAAAATAGAAAACAATTTTCTGTAATTCGCCAGAGAAAATTAAATTTTTTAAAATGGTCTAGCAGGCTCTGGCTTTATTCAGATAATCACTTGAGTTTATTAATTTTAAGAGTTAAGGTGCTACTACCTGTTAAAAAAAAGGATGACCCTGTTTTCGTAGCATTGTTTTATTACAATACAAAGTAACATAACTAATAACAATAAAAACCCTAATTAATAACAATGACAAGGAAACTATGCTACAACAATTGTTGAAAGTGTCCTCCTCCAACCCTTATACAGGCGCCCGCTCTTCTTCTCATTGATGCTCGCACTCTCTCAAATACTCCTGGAGTATTTCTTATCGTTTCAAATCCATTGATTATTCGATTTCGTAAGTCATCAACAGTATTCACAGGTGTTGTATACACTAAAGATTTGAGATGTCCCCACAGGAAAAAATCTATACTATTTAAGTCAGGGGACCTAGGGGGCCAAAGCTGAGGTCCACCTCGTTTTTAAAAGTTCCAGTTTCTCCAAGACGCCTATGAATATTTGAAAATATTCGATGATCGGGTATCATTCTACTGGGATAGCGCTCCATGTACAGACGCCTGGCTTCTCTTGCATTTCCATTCGCAAGGCCGTAGATAAAATGCATGTCAGCCATTTCAGAATTAGTGAAATTTGCCATATTTACGAAATTATAACGAGTATTTAAAACACTTTTACACCTTACAGTTTGCAATTTAAAACTTTACTTATACAGACACAAGTTACGATTTCTAATGTCAGTTGTCAAATTAATAAACTCAAGTGATTATCTGAATAAAGCCAGAGCCTGCTAGACCATTTTAAAAAATTTAATTTTCTCTGGCGAATTACAGAAAATTGATTTCTATTTTTTTTCTCGATAACGGTCAGAGATAAGAAAAAAATACAAGAGATCAAAAAGTTTCTAAACAAGACAGAAAATTTATTGCGTATTTTAGAATCTAGCAGTGGCGCATCGCAAAAAAGTGCTGAGTGGGAAAAGAGGGCATGACCCCGAAAAAATTATTACCCTATAGATTTACATCATCATTTGCCATGGCTAATGATGCAGGCCTTATAGCGTAACCTACCTTCCAAATTTGAGCAAAATATCTCAAAAACTGTAGGAGCTATACAGTAAAAAGTGAAAAAATCTTGAAATTTCAACACCCTGCAGACTGGTAACGAAGCGTTTGCAGACCTATGTTTATATGAAATTTTAGGCACAAAATAAACCAAATAATTACCCCCTTCCTTATGTACATGATATTTAGGAACAGCCTGTATATATAGATATATACCGGGGAAAAGTTGCGAGCTATGGATTGCATTCTGGGCGACTGGAAATGAGAGGGACTTCAGCTGTAGGCGTATCTACGCACAAATTCGCAACAGAAATTTGTTAACATTCGGCGAATCATCATAGTTCAGTGGAAGTAACATAAACGAGATATTCTTTTTCTCGTTAGAGCTCTATATCGCTATTGATGGTATGAACAAAAAATTAATAAGCAATTATCTAGGTGAGCTATTGTAAACATGATTTACGAAGTTTGTAAAACTAATATTAAATCCAATATTACATTTGCATTAGTGAAAAGGGAAATAATAAGACAATACTCACTTGATATGTTTCTATGGAAGCCTCAGATAATGTAAACTATAAGTTTCAGTGACAGAGCTCATAAATAATACCAAAAGACATCTTTGAAAAGAATGAAAGAGGTTTTAGAAGCCAATAATCAAATAAAATAACAAACATAGATTCTAACAGTCCTAACAATAGTACCTAAGTAAAGTACCTAATCATCGGTAAATAGCATATTATTGAAAAAATATTCATGTTTGGGATATTTATTAATCGTTAATTAACAAAATTCCATCCGACGGTATATATATAAAAAAATAAGACAATAACCATTGAAAACTAAAACACACAATAACCGTGTGTAGTAATAATTTGTTTTTTACATAATTATTTTTCTGTTGAAGCATCAGATAATGTAACTGATAACAGATTTTAGTCACAAAATTCATCATCGCCTCATGAAAATAAAATAATATTAAACGTTCTAAACTGAATAAAAATTCTTATCAAATACAAGTGATGAACATGAATAAAATTCTGAATCTTCACAAATTCCTATTAGAAGAATAGTATAACAACAAATGCTAAACAGAAAGTTAACTATTTAAAGTTCGAATAACCCTCTCTCTTTAGAGCAGTAACTCTCCCCCCCCCCCCTCATGAAAAAGTTCCGATTATTTCATCCCCAAATACGTTCAATTTTTCTGGAAACTGCGTTGACGTTGGTGTTAAACATGTTGCATACTATTTAAGACAAATGAAAGCCACTAACATAAAATTAGCAAAATATTGTCGTTTTCTGGAGGTCAGTATAGACGATACACTTAGATAGAATAACCACGTAGAACATGTGTGAAGCAGGCTCAGTGGTGCTTGCTTCGCACTAAAAATATTAAGTACAGTCTGTAATTATGTAACTTTGAAAGCAGTATACCACTCATACTGTGTTTCAATAATCCGTTATGATATTCTGCTCTGGGGGTGTTGCTCTGACGCTGAGCCTGTATTTATTTTACAAAAACGGGCGACGCGTGCATTACTGGGACTGAGTTTTAGCGCATCACTTTCAAATCTTTCGGTTTTTTAACGTCGTATGGTATTTATAGTCATGAATGTCTTCTATTTAACTTTAGAAACAAAACTTCATTTAGGGACAACGAAAAAATGCATACCCCCACAACTAGACATAAAATAAATTACAACGTTCCAAGACACCGTTTAACTAAATTCACCAAAGGTATACTTTGTAATAGTATTCGCTTTTTTAACAAATTACCATTAGATATAAAATTAGAGAATGACTTTGTTAGATTTAAACGAATGACATATTCCTACATGTATAACATTGAACCCTATAGTATTTCTGAATTTCTTGAATACAATTAATTGGCACTCTATAATTAGAATGTACTTGTTTTTCTGCTTTTGTATTGACGGCATTTCTACTTATGTATTATAGTGGAAATAAATACTATATTATTATTATAATATAGGTTTTTACGCGACCAATAACGAAAATTTTTGCGATTATGATGTCCATGAGCGTAAAATGTTTTTTCATCAGTAAGTCAAATATTATTCAAAAATAATTCATTATCGTGATACTTATTCATCATTTTTCGCAAATTTTCATTCAACGGTAACAATCATCGGGTAAAAGTTCTTGAGATGTGCTAATTTTGCACGACCGATATTTATTCTTACGTAGAAGGTTTAAAACAGTTGTTGCACTAATATTACATTCGCCAGCAATTTGTCTAGAGGTTATAGTAGGATTTAATTTCGTTAAGGCACAAACTTGAATTTTGATATCACTGACATTTTCACTGGGATATTTTTATTTTTGTGATTTATTAATATAAACGTTCTTTCAAAAGGTCGAACCGTATTATGAATGGTACTAGCGCTAGCAAGTGATTTTTCGGGATAATTTACTGGAAATAAATGGCGTGTAACTTTCGCTGAATTGTCACCGTAAAACTTGTTTTACTGACCGCGATCGAAATTTACTATCGAAACCGTTATAAAACAAGGACGCACTCTCAATATCCCGCGTGGCTTTATAAGAAATGAGCGAAGTAAATCGGACACTGGCATTCTTCGAAGGTCGTATGATTTCCAAAGACGTATAACTCAACGAATTAGTCCTAAATTTCAATTTAAAATGAATCGGTGGGATTTGTCCTATTAAGGCGAATAAGACTGTATGCCCTTTGGAGAACACATCGCTAGTTTGTAGCCAATTTTCGAGACCTTTAATAAATCTGAAATCACCCTCTTAAATAAAGGGGTAAAGCATTAAATTAATACCTCGGAAATATCGGTTGCTGACATTACCGCGTCAGTTAAATCTAACATCTCTAACAACTCTTTTTTTCATACAGCTCTTAGAATTAGTTTAAGAGAATATGGTACCATATTTGAAGCTTTTTTCTTTGCATTGGTATTTCAAACTCCTAATAAAAGTTATTAGCTGAAATAATTGCACATTTTCCCAATATATATTAGTTAAATTGTTATTAGATACATTTATTGGCAGTTTGAAATACCGGCCCTTAACAAAATACAAAAAAATTAACACAAAAACAATCACCAATATCACTCGGCAAATGGGGTTCGCATCTCAACCACTCCTTGAATAATTCTATTTGCCTCTTTAACCTATCTGGATCTTCGCCTAAATCTTTCCGTACTATCTCCTTCGTAACTTCATCGGCTGGTTCAAGAATAGCTGCAGCTTCAATCATCGTATTCGAGACTCCTCCAGTGTTAATACCTCCAGTGCAAAGTAGTTATGTTACGATAAAGAAGATCGTACTGAACACTTACAGACACATAAGTTTTGTTGTTACTCGATATAAGATGCGTTAGCTGCCTACGAAATACTGTTTCTTACCACTTTCAGGGTTAAAGAAGTACTGGCAGGGTTTAGTGAGTGGTCCCATATATACGCTCTATGTGCAGTGGTAGACAACATAACTGTCCGGCCAATTTAGAGTTGCCATTCGTTCCGATACGTAAGAACATGTTACTTTTATTGATAGTGGTATTCTAACCACTCGAAACTTGCCCCGATATTTTAGTGAATCGTTTTAAATCGCCAATAGAGTACGTGCCTGGAATTTATAATTTTATATCTATATAATTTTGTGGTAATTCGCTATTTATAAATAACAAACTTTCCATCTATTTTTATGAAAAAATAATATTTACTTTAAAATTTGTAGTTGAAAATAGCAAAATATTTAAAATGTTGGAGCAATTTGAAAACGCTATGCCATTGACAAACGAGATTATGACGTATCCCAGACATATGTCAATTTAAGTCCGTTTACACTGACTTACACTCAAATGTCGCGTAACGCGTAACTTCGCAAACCACAAATTTCAAAAATTTGTTTACTTGTTGTTTACTGTTTAAGTTATAGTACGCCACGCTCTCAGCGGCTTGTTTTTTTTTTGCGGGAATTTTTACGTTTTCAATTTAATTATTTTCTTTTTTTGTTATTATTATAGACTTTAAAAGAAAAACAAATTTGCTGCTAACATTTCACGCTCTCATCTATCAGAATCAAAATATTTTGAAAAATTGGAATGTACCCTATTAGTTTTACCTGTACTTTATAAATATTAAACTTTTATGTGGTAGTTATAATATCATTCTGTTACAAATTACATAATTTAAAGGAAAAAAAAGCTTTATAAATACATTTACTTTTCGCAATTTAATTCATCCGTTTTGTAGTTACTCGATTTTTCAAAAAATTCAAGCAATTATAATTTGTTTCTAGTTTCTTACATCAACTTAAAAAAAATTCCTGGATTTTTATACGAAACATTGTTTTTCGTTATTATTATCCATTTTAACTTTTATAGCAATAATGTTAAGGCACTTAACAACGAATAATTATTAACTCGCAAGCATCAAACGACGTAAAGAAGTGAGAAGACTGACAATAAATTTTTGAGAACGCTTATTTTCCATGACATATTCGATAAGTTTAGTATCGATGTGTGCATTTTTCAAAAAATCTAATTATCGCCTAAACTATCAACTTCAGTGGGTTATAAAAGACGTAAAATTAGACGCAAAAAAACGACTAACTAATAAAATATTTGAAAAATTTAAGTTATGGTTGTTCAAATTTTTGAAAAGTTAACGTACCATAGTAAACTAACTCCGCGCCAAAATATACTCCAACATGATGTTTAAAGATATTATGGATCCTAAATTGATATCCAAAAAATCGAGTGTTCTCTGAATTTTTGAATAAATGCCTGCTAGAGCAAATCTTTTCAGAAAAAAACGACTAACTACAAAACGACCGAAAGGTACAAAGGTATTTATAAAGCTTAAAAATACGTATATCCAAATATGTAAAAATATACAGGCTGTTCGATTAAAAATAACAAAGTAGATGGCGACTTCCGGTATAACGGAAACGCTAAAAATCTAAAAACAGGAGAACACTATCGATTATATATAATTCTGAATTTTGAAATTTATATTTTGACCTCGTAAACTTCTAATGAACGGTCTGGCTAAGACTGCCTATATAATCTATGTAGAATCAATAATATAATTATCCAGATGTCTAGTTTGATTTTTAAACTTAACCGTTGAATTTCTTGTACCTTCGAGAATCTAGACTAAAGTCTGGTTCTACTATAAATATAAACCCTCGGTCTATCCTTTACTCGTGGTAGGTAAGAGTCATTATAAGATAAGTAGGCCAACCCGATAATTAAACTCTTCTACTGGGCTTATCTTTGGTTTCATTTCATCTGTTGTTTAGTTAGTTAACAACCGTATTTTTTAGTATCTCTGAGTACTTCGGAGGTGCTACTATAAATCAGCTCGCACATTCAATATTCCAAACTCCTTACTTTACTCTTACAGATTTCAACTACCTTAGTACCATACCTAATATCTCTGGCCTTTTTGAAAAGTCCTCCAATTAGTAACTAAATCCACGGCATATTTAAAAATTCGTTATGAATACATTGAGGTAGGTATTTACGTGTTTGTTGTGGAAAATAATAATAATAAACAATAAATTAGTGTTCCCACTCGAGTAACCATATATCATAATCATAAGTCGTTCCTGAATCAGTTCTCTCTGCTCTTGATTAAATGTTGTCTGCTGTCGTTATCTATAATTTTGAAGGATATGACTACTTTGTTACTTTTCATAATTTTATATTGTTAGAAAGAGGTTTATTTTTCCGCAAAAACTTTTCGTTGTAATAGGAAATGTACTATGATGTTAGCTAGCCACCTGTATATCGTTTAAACTATGCATTACATATGACACTTTTGATGTTGACCACTGTACATATTATATATTTAGTGACACTTTATACTATTGTTTGTATATTTACTTTGATAAATACAATGTGAAAACGTCACCGTCTGCATATTTATCAGGTAAAAATACAAGAAGATATCAGAAAGAAAACAATAATATTAAAAAGAACAACAAACAGTATTTGTTGTTGTTTCATTTAGTATGAAAACAGTTATTCATAGACTTCACATAAACATTTTTTTAAATATACAGCGGCTACCAACAACGGAACACAGGCAACTGCCAAATTCCGATTTTCATGAAACTTTACATACTCGAAGAGTACCCAATTTTTTTAACTGCCCGTTCGCCCGATTTAAAGGTACAGGCCCTTCCAAAATTTCCGCGATTTTTCGATTTTTAAGAATATCTCCGAAGTTATAGTAGATATTAAAAAACTTTTTTAACATAATTTGCAGCAGATTACATGGTCCCAAAGATGACGAAATCTATCTTCGCAAGAACCTAATAATGGGAGACGGAGTACCCATACTCCCCATTTTTTAAATAGTTACTCTTTTTCTTATTTTCCAAAAAAGGCACTTTTTTGGAAGAAAATGATGGTGTAAAAGAAATTCAGAGAATTAATAATAATAATTCAAAATAATTATAAACATTCAACATCAAATAATAAAGAATTAGCAGCTGCATTTACTAAATGTCATTCGTTATTCTGCAGAGAGTATATGTTGTAAAGTGTGTTAATGTCATAGATAGGTAAATAAAATCTTATTCCTTACAGTTTTTTAATTTACCCTGGAACTGGTTTAGACGTAATTCCATCTTCAGCCAGAATCTAACAAATTATACATGTTATATAAAATATAGATGTATTTACAGTCAATTGATAAAATATTACATTGAAGATTATATGTTGAAAAACTGGGACCGTGTCAGGCCGTCGACAGGCGAAGTAAATCGCCTGTCGACTATGCGTGGTACTAAAATTATGGTTCGTAGTTTGAATACCAATATAATTTGAATTTGTGCTATAAATTTATATTTAGGATTTTGTAAATAAAGAACTGACATTTTTTAAATATCTTTATTAATATTACAAAAATACAATAAATTAAATATACATAATACCTACTACTTCCAATGAATTGGTCAATAACTTACGTAAATATATAAACATAATATATATTTGTTGTAAAATAGAAACTTAAATTAAAAGAAAAAGGAGACAACAACGCTGTACTGCTAATTTCATAACAGTGATTGGACGTAAAAATATTTATATACACATCGCGAAAAGTAGTGTAGGATCAGAATAATCTTTTTCCATCGGTCGATACATGTCCTTATCTACAATTAAAAATCTCCGCCTCGGCCTGGGATCGAACCAACGCCCACGTGGTGAAAAAGAGCTTTATAATTTAAAAATAACGATGGAAATTTGCTTTGATTACGTAGCAACAACTTCCACCGCATCTTTGGGGATAAATGAGGATTTACAAACATTTACGGTTGTTGTGGAATGCAGGAAGGTCGCAGATAACCAGGAGGAGCGGTTGAGATTGGAATAAAATGTAAAACATGTTGCAACTATCATTTTTAAATAGGATTCACGGTTATTCATGTTAACTGACACGAGCACCATCTGTCAGAGAAATGACTAATTGTAAGTCGAAAGCGATGCCAATAAAGTAGATTTTTTACGTAACTATGGATATTTATAATAATAAATATTTTTAAAGCATTTTTAGATACAATTTTATAAATCTAATATTAATATAAACGAATTATTTTATTCAAAACTATATTTAAGTGATCATAAGGCGACTCTCCGTTTACAGTTTGATTGACAAGCTCGGTAACTACTTTACCAACTTCACTTGAATACTTTAAATTGACCAACTAAAATGATATTTAAAAATCCAAAGAAATTTACCATTAATTTCAGAAACAATGTCTTATCCCAACATTGAAGTACTAGTTCTTATCAAGCAGTTAGTCTCGAAACTTACTCATTTCCAGGTATACGTACATTTGTCATAACCAGAAATTCGTTACTTTGATGCAACATACTCCAACAGGAGGGCTCAGAATTGTTCAACCATACCGAGAAACACGTCATCAATCGCATACAGAACGCCGATTCTATGGTATTCCTCAAGAAGAAGGACATTGATCGCAGCATGACGAGTCTATTTGAGAAGTTTGTATTCCATGGCCTGGTCGTTCAAGCCAACGACCTGCAGCGACACTACGAGAACTTCATGCCGAACACCACGCACGAAGATCAATGCGAGTCTCGTTTGAATATCATAAAGTTCCTCTTGTGCCTGGCTGAAAGTCCAACGAGCAAACTAATGACGAATCCGCAAGAGATTTCCGTGATACAGCAGGAGGAGGAGATTGATTGGCCTGCATACTTGAAGGAGGGAATTGAACGATGGTCACCACCACCTGATGAATCATCTGTAGATGCAGTAAGTGTCAAAAATGAGGTATCTTTATAACGGTTTCAATTTTAGGACAAGTGGTCGGATGTTACCGAATCCGATTCGTCACTTGCTGACAACCCAAAAATTGAAGCGCTTTTGCCAGAAGCGATTTTGAGGGAGGATTACGATGAGAAGATTAGAAATGGACGAGTTTCGATGGATTCTGTGCGGGATTCGATACAAGATGGGTGGTTTCATAAAGATTTTGTGTATAAAGTGCCCGAAAGTACAAATGTGGATGCGAATATTGCCATACATTGGTGAGTTTTAATGATTTTGCACCAAAAGTGCTTGTCTTATGAATTTTGTGGAATTTTCTTAGCTTGAGGCAGAATGCAGATTTTAAAGATTCAATAGTAGAGTGGAAACTGTTACACATCTTTCTATGTTACACTTTACGTCGACTTTTGTTTTTAAATATTATTTACTAATACACCGAGCTTTTTGTATGCAGTATACATTTTTTTTTAATTTTTTGCCAAAATTAATATGAAAAATGGTATTTCAGCTCTATCTTTCAACTTTTTCAATTACCTTTTCTACAACCTATTTCAAACTAATTTACAAATATCAAATATGAGAAATAAATGTTGAAAAAAAAAACAATTTGACATTTTCTCGATAACTTTTTTCGTTATTTTTATTTATTTATCATACTTCATATCTTCAATTGTTAGGTTTTTATATATAAGTACCAGAGTTGGGCATTATTCGAATAAAATTATTCAAGTTAGCTAGGTCTTCTTATTCATAAATAATTTTAACTGAAGATGATTTCAACTAAATGATTTTAATTGTCACTATGCTACCCATATAGTTAAAGCCTTTAAAGGATTTATAGTTATTGAACCGCTCGGAGGTACAACAGGATGTCTCCCAGATGCACGACGCCAATCTAAAATCTTACTTACGCAGTGCGCCATTTAGGAGACGTCATGTTGTACCTGCAAACGGTTGAATAACAAATATAAATAAACAAGGGTTAAAGATAAATTTTATTCAAAATAGCGTATATCTCATATTTACTGATAAATACGAGACTCGTACTACGGACACGAGCTTGGGCAGATGTTCATGTTTTTTGCTTTTTCGCAGACGGTCGGTGGTGCGTTGGGAGATGTTTTTTGTAACAATTTAAAAATTATATTTGTCTGATGTAGTATATATTAGTGTTTTCTTTTATTTATATTTACATAGCCCTAAAAATATATTGGATAGGTATCATTTAGTATCAAAAGTTTCTTAATGGAGAAACGCCAACATTTAGCAAAGATAGAAAAACATTCAAGACAAGATTCATCAAAGGTATATACACGGTGGCCAGAAAAGGGCGGATAATCGCCAGGTAGAACTATTCTTTGTTCAATTCTGAGGCGATAATCTTAATCCAAAAAAGTTATATGGTCCTTCCTTAAGGCATACGAGACCATCAAACCTTAAGATGTACGGCTAAAATTTAGCAAAATTCGTCAAATTTATCTATGTAAAATCATTGTGGTGAAATTTAGAAATGGAATTATCTCAAATGCATTGATTAATACCAATGGTTTACATTTTTAACATTTCTTCATTGGCGTTTTTGAAATTAAAGTACATATGGCAACGTGGTACTGTAAGGCTGCTTGTTTAAAAGTAATAAGTAGTTGTCAATTTTTGATGTTTCTCATGTGACATTTGGCTGTTGAAATAAGATAAACATTTTGTGCTGTTCTTAATACTGAACAATGTTTACCTTTGGAGAATACGCCGACATGTATATGGTATTCGGATTTTGCAGTAGAAATGCAAACTTGGCAAAAGAGGAATATCAAATACGGTATCCACAACGGCGACATCCATCCACCAACACGTTCCGTAGATTAGATCAGCGACTTAGAGAAACTGGCATCTTTATACCGAATTATCGTAACAGCGGTAGACCTAGAGAGCGTCGAACAGTTCAATTAGAAGAGCAAATATTGGATGCTGTTTACGAAGATCCGACGTCCAGCACAAGACAAATAGCTCGGGAACTGAATATTCCTAGCAAAACAACACTATCTCAAAATCTTTTGCGTCCGTTTCATGCAAGGAAAGTGCAGCCTTTGTGTGTAAACGATAATGTGCACAGAAGAATGTTTTGTAACAATGTTTTACAAAGGATTCAAGAAGAGCCGAACTTTTTATTGCATATTCTCTGGAGCGACGAATGCTTGTTTACGAGAGATGGCGTCTTTAATAGCCATAATTTTCATTTTTGGGCGGACGAAAATCCCAAGGCAGTAAGGGAAATTGGACATCGGAGAAGATTTTCGGTAAATGTTTGGCTGGGGATTTTAAATCTCCGAGTTGTTGGACCAATATTTCTTCCAAATCGTCTAAATGGAATTCAGTACGTTAACGTTTTAGAAGAAGTACTGGATAATATTCCATTGAATTTGAGACCCAACATGTACATGCATGACGGGGCACCCGCTCACAATGCCAGAATTTCGAGGGATTGGTTAAACGAACACTTTCCGAATCGGTGGATAGGGCGTAACGGTCCAATAGCATGGCCAGCAAGATCTCCCGATATTAATCCTCTGGACTTTTTCGTTTGGGGGTTTTTAATTGAAGAGGTCTATGCAACGCCTCCAGCTAACGAAGAGGATGTAATTAATAAAATTACGGCGGCAGTTCGATTAATCACCCCCGATATGTTGGAGCGCGTTTTGAATTCGCTTCCTCGAAGATTGGAATTATGTCTGGAAACTGATGGCTACCAATTTGAACAGTTGTTATAATTTTTTCATATTATCTTTAAATTTCAATAAAATTTTTATCCATGTTAACATAAAATTCTTGCTAATTTGCGTATTTACCTGATTTATAGGAAATAATAAAATGATTACTGCCACAGTACTTGTCTGATTAGGTGTTGCCAAATTTACAATTCTTTGAAGCTGCTCGTGTGACTTAAGAAAACACTGTACTACTTTTCTCAATTAAGATTGTCAACTCAGAATTAAGCAAAGATTTGGCCTGCGTGGTGTTTGTCCGCATTTTTCTGACCACCGTGTATATACATATGCATCGATCTTTGGTTTCGTACCGACTTACTTTCATAAACACAGTTCGAAACAGTCTTTCAATTAACGTAAATATAATATTGTATATGAACCCCATATATAGATACTTATTTTCCTTACATATCGTTTAGCTTTCCCCAATATGTTATTTAATCTATAAATTGATCTGTGACTATTCCTTTCATATGGATTTTTTAATTCACTCCGAATTCCTTGACGTGTGGACTTGGCGATCTGTAAAAGAACATTACACCTACGAACATTTGTATACGGTAGGTAGTTAGTCGAAACAAGGGAATGAACAAAATAAGATCATAAATTACCTATAAATACTTTTGCGAATATTTATAAATACCTGTAACTGTAAATATAATATATAATGATCTATTACGTAGATCACATTTTCGTAGCAAACATTTCAATTTTCTTACGTAACATCCTTTAAATTTTGACATATTAGTTCAGTATACGACTGAATGTTTGTAGCTGTAGATTTTATTTACATTACCCCGAGAAGTTTTGCTGTATTTATTTTTGATATTCTCCATAAGCCACAGATGCGATGCGACTTCGACATTCGAAATTTTGACTGTCGGTCAAATATGACTAATGTTGAGGAATGATAAATATTTGAAATTCTTATTCCGAAATGATTCACATTTTAGGTGAAAATGAAATACAAAATTTGGCAAAAATAAGGTTTCTCTTATAAAAATCGTTCAGAAATAAACATATGTAGGTGGTCTTTTATGCTCCCTGTCGGTTTTTACATCGAAGAAAAAACAATAAATAAGGTTCAACATCCCTTGCAACGTGTCCGCCGATACCCCCTTGCCGGTCGTCCAGATTTAACTTTGTACCATAGTACATACATCTGTACGGATATGGCCATTATTGTTAATATTTTTTTGGAGTAGTAACTATTCTAATTCTTGTAGATTTTTTTAACAATAAAAACGTTTCAACAATCAGAGTTATCTTCATCAGTTCACTAATTTCTTTTAAAGAATTCTTTTACATAATTTGTTATAATTCAGTGATAATAGAAACCATTACCTGAATTTATTGAAGTTATTTCTGATATTATTATAATAATAAAGTCTTTATTATTACCAGAAAAATTGTTTATTAAATGACATTACGTCACATAATCAACATTAATTTTTAAAACGATAACTGGAAATTGATAAAATAAAATTTAAAAAACAACAAACAACATATTAAAAGTTTAAGGGACCCTACAAACAGAACGAGGATGTGTATCATCACGGAGGTTGCTAGAAATAGAAAAGTTAACGTAAAATATATTGATGACGCATTTTTCAGTTCATGTTATGATTATTAAATTATTTTTATCAAAAATATACGAGTACACTCAAACCACTCCCGGTTTACTGTCCAAAATTGTTTTCGTTTATGAAAAATTACAAATATTAATTTACTACAAAATTTGTTGCTCTGGTATAATAAATTATTCATAAGTTTATTTACTTTTTATCTATCGTCTTCGGAAAAAGATAGTTTTATCTGTCGCCTTCGGAAAAAGATAAAAGATAGTTTTATCTGTCTCCTCCGAATAAAGATACTTTTGTCTATCGTCTTCGGATAATGATAATAGTTACATTATCTTTATCCGTTACTTTATTTAAATAACTCTTTGCCCAACTCTGGTACACACCACAATCACTCTTTCATCGACTTTTTCTTTTTAAATTGCGTTTATTTCAGGGATGAATATTTAGAACACACGGTACAAGGACAGATTCCGATCAAGCGTTCGAGCATAATATCAGAATTTTGCGTCTTGCGCGAATTGATTTGGCAGTGTTTCACCCGACATAATAGTTTCACCTTCCATTTTGTCGGCAACGATTTGCTACCCAAAGAAAACGTTACAATTTCAAGCGTTCGGCCTGTAAGTTAATAAACATTATCTCTAAATTACGTTTTAAAAATTCTTTTCCGCAAAAATTAAGACAACATAACCTACAAATAGGTTTCTATATACAGTATGTCTCAAAAGTATGCAAAAAATAAGACAGCTTGTTCCACCGAACTGGCTCATTAGTATTTTTCCAAGTTCTAGTTGAAACTTGCAGAGTAGTCATGGCCAATAATGATCTATTTAAAGAAAATATGTTCAGCTTTATAGCCCATCCGATATATAGGGTGTTAATATCAACTCTCTTATTTTAAATGGAATGGTACAATGTTTATGAATATTAGATCACTTGTAATCAGTTTGTATTAATGTTCCCTATCCGTAAATCTAATAGTTTTTAACATATTTACAATTTTGTTAAAATTTTGACCTTTGCACTCTATTCAATAAAATTAGATATTTATATGAACATATAAACAACTGATATGAAGTAGTACATGATCATTGGTATTAATCGCGGTACCAGCTTAAGGAAAAAATTATACTAGTAAATGTAGTCATGAAAACATCTTTAAAAATTTTTAAATCTTTGAATCTTGACCATGTATATATTTCATTTCTTTTTTTCTTGGTTTTTAGGTCTTTAATAATAAAAGCATGAATGACTATAACGACGTTTCGCTTTATTAAAAGCTTTTTCAAGTTATAAATAAATGTAAAAAGTGTGATAAATAAGATGTTTTTGTTTAATAAATGACAAATTGTTTGATTTCTATGATTTTGGAAATATTATTATGTTTTAATTAAAGATTGCGTTTTAAAATAAGATGTTTTGATTATTTATTTTTGAATTTTGTAATTAAATAGTTCTTTAAAAAATATTGTATTTAGTTATAAAAGTAAATTATATAATTTTGTGAAATATTGTATATCGGTTTTATCATTGACTGCATTTTTATGTTTATATATTTGAATTATTTCTAGTATATTACGTGTTTTTAAATTTTGTTCTTTGTTTAAAATTGTTACGTTGTTGAAATCAAAGGTATGATTTTCAGTTATTTCATGTTTTTTTAAAGCTGTAAGATTTTTATTATATTTGTGTCCTTTTATTCTATTTTCCAAATATTGCATGGTTTCACCCATCACACCATTACAGTTTTGACAGTCTATTTTATAAACTATGTGTGATGTTTTACTTTTTTCAATTTTTGATTTTAATTTTGAATAGATTTGGTTTTGTAGTTTGTTTGTGTTTTGATGGGCAATTTTGTAATTATATGGTTTACATTTATTTATAACTTGAAAAAGCTTTTAATAAAGCGAAACGTCGTTATAGTCATTCATGCTTTTATTATTAAAGACCTAAAAACCAAGAAAAAAAGAAATGAAATCTTTAAAAATGTTTTTAAGTTGCCGCAAGATGGAGTAATTTGTTTTTTTAGTAAAAAGTAAATGTAGAATAAGCGCCTCAATTATCTATAAGTTTGGTTCATGACACTGTGAGATTGCGCCTATTCTGAAGTGGTGGGGAAAGCATACTTTTTGTTGCACAAAAGTGCCTGTAACTTAAGCGAATGTCAACCGATTTTCAAATACTTTGACTCATTGTGAAGAGATCATCAAGTAGATGAAGAGCGTAAGTAATACTGTGTGCTTTATTGGTTTAAATTTAAACTAGATGTTATCTACTAGTTTGTCCTATTTATAAGATTTTCTCCCGAATATTTCAAATGAAGTGATATCACTATAATCAATCACGAAAAATGAGAACGCAATGACAGTTTAACCTGTCAAAGTTGCAAATTGATATCCGTTGCCGTTCCAAAGATAATTTGTAAATTTTCTAAACTTTCGGCTCACCCTGTGAACTGTAAGTGCTATAATTAAGTGCTTTTTCGAAATACCTTGAAAAGAAACATACCGGAAGGATATTTATTAACAATAAAAGTAAAAATATCAATAATAATATGGACGATGTTTGGAATACTAAAGATATTGAATATTATAAAAATTGAAGATATTGTTTATCATTCCTTATACTAGGTGGCGTAAAAGTCATCATCCTATCGGAGGATGCCAAATTTTTTGCAAATGGCGGTAAATGTCAGTTCGCTTTGACATTTGTGAAGTAAACAGATACAAAATACACGTCAATAAGACATGAATTGCTATACTCCTCAAGAACGCGGAATAATTGTTTCGATTTTTTTGCGTAATTATTCGCGGGTGGTGTTGGTGGAGCGTGAATTTAGACGTAGATTTCCCGGTCGTCTGACACCAACTGGGCAAACACTACGGCGTTTAGTTGCTCGCTTAGAAGAGTATGGGACAGCACGAGATGCTGTCAGGTCTGGGCGGTCCCCGGAGCAGCCGTTCTGATGAGAATATCGCGGTTGTGGCTGAAGATGTCGCTGAATACCCCGGATTATCGACCAGACGACGTGCCACACAATCGGGTATTAATCGGCGGTCTTTAACAAAGAATTTTGGTGAAAGACTTGAAGATGTTCCCTTACAAAGTGCAGACAGTGCATCATCAGCTGCTAGCCGTTGATCGTCAAGCGCGTGTAATCTACGCTCAAGCCATCCCGAATGTTATGTATTTTCAATAAAACAAATTTGTAATAACACCAACGATATATTGGAAACTATACTACAAACGGAGTGAACATCGCTCCCTCCCCAAAACCGTTTCTCTTATATCCTTGTACCAACCTTAACATTATTAAATAACATCACAACATATCCCCTGTACCAACCTTAACATTATTAAATAACATCACAAAACCGAACTTTTCATCGAAAATCATCATGAGCGACGAGGCCCATTTCCATCTCTGTGGATACGTGAATAAGCAGAACCCGGTCAAAGTTACTGTATGGTGTGGTGTTTACGCGTCGGGGGGGCTTATTTTTTCAAAAACGCCGAGGGCCAAACGACTTCTGTGAACGGCGAGCGCTACCGAGCCATGCTCAACGACATTCCCCTTCATCGACTAGATGAATTGGGACTGGAGAACATGTGGTTCCAACAGGATGGAGCAACGACGCATACTGCACGAGCCACAACCGAAATTCTGAGGGCTATATTTCCGGGTCGCCTAATATCTCGTTTTTGGTGATTTGCCCTGGCCGGCAAGATCGCCCGAATTAACCGTTCTAGACTTCTTTTTGTGGGGTTTCTTGAAGTCCCGAGTCTATGTCAACAAGCCTCAGACTCTTGAAGCCCTCAAAGAGAATATCCGTCAGGAATGCAGGAATCTATCGCCAGAAGTTCTGACAAGAGTGATGGAAAATGACATAAATCGGGCCCGTATAGTCATCAATTCTGGCGGCGGCCACTTGGCCGGTATCATTTTCTCTACTTAATGAAAAAAAAAAAAAAAACTTAGACATCAAATAAAAATCCAAAAGTTTTTCATTATTAGAAAATACAGTCAAAACTCCAAAACCGTCAAGTCTGATGATCCTGGTGGGCACGGAAATCCCTCAGACTCGATTCAGATAAGGCTAAACATGTGATATCAACACAATGATTGTCCCGCAGATTTCTCTGTTGATGTTAGAAATTTCTTGGATTCAAAATTTCCAAATAACCGGATTGGAACGGAATAGTTATTTGTATCACTAGGCCAGAAACTATAGTTTTGCGAGTGTGAGTACGGTTTGTGGGGCCGAGGCGAAGCCGAGGTCTCACAAGTGCGAATACTCGCAAAAGAGTTTCTGGCCGTGTGTTACACACTGTTGTTTGAGCCGACAAATCTTAATTTTGTTGTAAATAATAAAAAAAATTAACGCTAGGGAGTTAACAGTACAGGTTGGCAATACATATTACGTATGAATTTTGAATTGGAAATCAGGGTTACGATACCTTAGTGTTTTGACGTTTTAATTTTCTTGGTAGTTTTGATACATATCCATCAATAATAAGGACAATGGAGACCCCAGCTCACATTACAGAGATTGTGTGTGAAGTTATTAACCATTTATTACCTGTAAAATCTTCCGAAAATAGAATTGGAAAGAATATGAATTAATTAAGAGATTGTGTAACGAGAATTCTGTCATCTGTCATCGAAAATATAATAAATGGCAGAAATGACAGTGATTCCAATATAGTGTTGCCAACCAATAGCGGTCTTTTTGCCGGCCTAGGCCGGAGAATGGTAAGTTTCCGGCCGATTTATAGTAATGGAAAATCAGTGTACTGGACGGAGGCGCAAAAAGTTTATTTTCATGGCCACCGATCACTGGACGTGGCGGTTTTGAATTTTATGTGTAAGCAAAAATTAAAAGTTTTGCGTACAAAGCACATCCACACACGTGAAGATATGAAGCAACGGATTCAAACAGCAATAAAAAAATATTTCCGCTGCTGAAATTAAGGCCAGCATAAACTCCACTACATACGAATAGGCTTAATTCGTGTACCTATATGGAATGATGGACAATGTTTTGAATACTTAAAATAAAGAATTTTTTTGAATTTTTTCAGAGAATTTCACAAATAGGACAAAGTAGTAGATAACGCCATCTACTTTCCATTTAAACCAATAAAGTAAACTATTATTTACGCTCTTCACCAAACTTGATGTTCTTTTCCAAATGAATCAAAGTTTTTGAAAATCGGGTGACTAAAGTTACAGACACTTTTGTTCGACAAAAACTATGCTTCCCCCACCACTTGCACAAAGGTGCAATCTCAAAGTGTTATAAACCAAATCTATAGATAATTATAAGCTGCTTATTTTACATTTATTTTTCACCAACCTTAATAATGGAAAATTAATAAAAAGAATAATAACTGTAAAAAGAAAACAAATTCCGCCATCTTGCGGTAACTTCAGAACCTTAAAAGTATTTTTAAGGATCTTTTCATGACCACATTTACTAGTGTAATTTTTTTCTCTAAGCTCTAGGACCAACCATTACGTTACGTTGTTAACTGGATTTTACAAATAATATGGAAACTATTCACAATAAATACTTCAAGTATTATCACAAATTAATGCAAAAAGAGATGCTTTATCATTTTGCAATTTTTACTTGCTTAAAAGCAGGCGGTTTAGCATAGTTATGGCAGTTTTTTTTAAATAAGTATGTATATTTCAAAAAACCAGGGATCTAAATACCGATTGATGCAGAATTTTGTGCTGCATTCATTTCTGCAATGAAAAACACGTTCCATTAAAAAAAAATCTTTAGTTTAAAGGTATTGAACATTATTATATTGTATTTGGATTAATACAACACTGCTTATTTTACAAACTTTATTTAAATGACTTAACATTAGCGATAAAAACATTACGTAACTTAAAACTACCGATAATCTACTGTGACCATCTTGTGAACTTGTGTGTCTGTCTAGTGTTGGCAACTGCAATTACGTATACATTACAGACATGAGTTTCTAAACAACCTGTATAGAATTTTGTAGTTACTAGTGTCGCGATTAATGCCTATGATCATATACTTGCATCCACATCACTATGGCATTTGAATGTCTAATACCTTATGAAATATTTAATTTATTTTAAAAAAAAGTGCAAACGTCAAAATTTTGATAAAATTACAAATAGGTACCTCAAAAACTATTAAGTTTACGGGCAGGGAACATTAACACAATGAGATCACGAATGATTCAAGAAATACGCTGGATTGATAAAAAATGCATCATTCCATTTAAAACAAGCAAGTTGAAATCACCAGCCTGTATACCGGATGGGTTATAAAGTAGAAAATATTTATGATATATTTAAAGGTATCATAGTCGCCCATGACACTCTCCAAACTTCAAAATCAAATTCTAACTGGAACTTAAGCCATTTCGATGAGACAGCCTATATAAATTACTTGAAATTGAACCTTGTAATATGTTTTTCTTAAAATGAAAAAGCCTGCTGTAACATCAAAGATTTCATTATAATTTAGGTATCTTTACAAACGTTCCTACAAAAATTCCTACCCTACATCAACTTATTACACGATTTCCGGTCATTTCACGAATCGTTGTCCAATCCTAACGAATGCGTGCCAGCCCCAGATACTTATCGGAGTTACGACAACGCTTTATCAATCAACTTTATCCAACCCGTTTATGAGCGTTTAATCGATTTGGAAGCCGATATATTGAAACAAAGTAAAATTGCGCGCGACTTTGGTCGTACAAAATGTATCACTTCTACTGTTTTAGCATCCACACATACTTTATTAACGGTAGAGAACGATTTCAAAGCTATTTTCCATAAAATGTTCATCGTGAATGAGATACATCGAAACGTAGTGTTAGATTTCCGAAGCAACGATGCTATAATTTGTTCTACCGCTCTTTTATCGAGATTGCACCTTGGACTGGTGCACTGCATCTCCAAAGATGAGTTAGATATTTATTTGACGTTGTATTTAGAAAGTTTATATAAATATTTGAATATTATAAATCTCTGGGTGAAGAATGATACGTTGATTGATCTTTATAATGAATTCATCGTAACACAGTGAGTGATTCTTTTAAGATATTTTTAACTAATTATAATGCAGTTGAACGGAATTATTATATTTTTTTAGGGTAAACTTAGTTCCGAAGGTGACCACGGATGTTACAGATTTTTCTTATACCAGTGTGTTCGTTGAAAAGTAAGTTGATTTTGTTTTAAATATTTAGGAAAAATAAATGAGGAAAAATTCTTATTCTTAATTGATGAAAAATTTCATTTATATATCGCTTATTTTAGCACTTTAAATTAACAAAAATATTTATTTTTTTTTAATTTAATAATATTTTTTTGCACCTCCGTCCAGAAACACTGATTTTGCGTTACTATAAATCGTCCGGAAACTTACCATTCTCCGGCCTAGGCCGACAAAAAGACCGCTATTGGTTGGCAACACTATATTGGAATTACTGACATTTCTGCCACTAATTATAGATTCGATGACAGATGACAGAATTCTCGTTACACAATCCATAGATAATAAATATATATACGTATAATAGATGTGTACCTCCCATGTAATTTCACGCGGCACGAGCAAAGTTTCAAACCTTTTAAGACTGGTGGCGCGTAGCGTTAGTCAGCAAGAACTATTTCCAATACGCGGGAGATTTGATATTATCTACAATTTGAAATTTATTGTTTAAATTTTTTTTGCACTTAAATGAATGGGCATAGAAAATAAAATAAAAATTAGAACGAAATCGTTTATTGTGCGCACATAAATACATAACTATACAGTACAAATATTTGCAATACATAACCACAAATTAAAATAAATCGCTTACTTAATACTACTTAACTAAATATATAAGTAATAATAAGGAATAATTATCATAATAATAAATAGTAATCATTGTAATTTAATTAAATGAAGATCATGTGATGAAATTTGTAAATCACCTGTCACATTTTGTATGGTGTACATTCCATAATTGACAAGGGATCAAATTTGATACGGATTTGCTCATGTTTTCTAACGCTTCATGCGGCTTGGTCTTCATAAAATCCTCTGTGCGGAGAACCTTGTCTTCTAGTCTTTTACAAATTTTTTTCAGGTACGCTTCTCGTTTTTGGAAAGATCTTGCTACTTTATATAAGCTGATAGCTTCTGGTGCAAACTCCGTCTTTCTTCGCACCTGTTTTATTTGTAATTATTATCAACAATTCTCACCGCTTCATCGTAAATTGGGCATTTCCTTCAAACACTTTTTGTACCAAAACATCCTTACGCACAGCAATTTCAGCCACGTATTATTGCAAATACGGATATTCACAATTATTACAGCCTTTTCACTCACAAATCACAAAGAGATAATGGCAATTTCAAACGATTGAAAACGCACAAATTTCAAAATGACGGATGTGTATAAAATTTTCAAACAATGTTTTTTTGTTGTCGTTGACGACGCGTCATCATACTTCAATCTTATTGGTCAAAGAAACGATACTAGCGCCGAAGCGTTAGTCAGCAAGTACTAAACCGTGCCTACAAGATACAATACAAGGTAAACAGGCGTGACACAATCTCTTAATTAATTCATATTCATTCCAATTCTATTTTCGGAAGATTTTACAGGTAATAAATGGTTAATAACTTCACATACTACCTCTGTAATATGAGCTGGGGTATCCATTGTCCTTATTATTGATGAATATGTATCAAAACTACCAAGAAAATTAAAACGTCAAAACACTAAGGTATCTTAACCCTGATTTCCAATTCAAAATTTATACGTAATATGGGTAATATGTATGGCCAACCTGTACTGTTAACTCCCTAGCGTTAATTTCTTTTATTATTTACAACAAAATTAAGATTTGTCGGCTCAAAAAATAGTGTGTAACACACGGCCAGAAACTCTTTTGCGAGTATTCGCACTTGTGGGACCTCGGCTTCGTCTCGGCCCCACAAACCGTACTCACACTCGCAAAACTATAGTTTCTGGCCTAGTGATACAAATAACTATTTTTTTTTGAAATCTTAGTTATCATTCTAAAACGGAAGATTTTAACAAAGTGCTTGAACAATTATTCTTGATTGAATGATTTCATAAATGAAAATAAAATTTAATTTCATTTTAATTATGTTTAAGAAAAAAAAATCATGTTATCTGTATTAACATATACAGGACGTTTATTAGTTGATGTAACAAATGTTAAAGATAAACAGCTCCAAAGCTTACAACAAGACGTGATATGAATTTTTAAAGTTACCCATTAAATATTGTTTCAGTATCGCTGGTATTGCAATCGAGCGCCGCCCATTTATTTACTATATATTATATTAAAAACAATACCGACCTGCTTTGACGTCTAAACGTATGGAAATATTAATGTAGTAAATGATTGTTATCTATCCCATATCTGTTATTGAAAAGAATTCCTACAAAAAATTATGCCGCGGGAACTATATTATCTGATGAAAATATCGAAACGATAGCCTTTGCCCTTTTTGGTTGTTTCAAGTATTCATATTCCTCTTCTCAGCTACGTTTTCTTTATTATTAAAATTGAAGACAGTGAAACATTTATTTTAAAAATAATAAATTGTTCTATTCATAAAGAATCAGATGTCCTATTGATATGACTTGACTATTCATAATTTTAACAGAAAATCTTGTAACTTCATTTAGTTCCTTTTAAAACGTTCTTTGTATATTTCTGATTTAATTTTTTTATTTCAATCAATCAATAGCCATACAACTGATTATCTTACGTCTTATTACGTCGTACATAATAATATTTATTAGTTACAAATGATAATTACTCGACTAACTTTGATTTGTAATATTATTTAAAAAAAACATATATGGGAAGACGAATAGTTTTTTCAGTATTATTTTTTTTTAATGTTACTGAGAACAAAGAAACGAAATAATCTTATTGATAAAATATCTGAATAACCTTTCTTTCTATTATTGATTTTTAACTGTTTTGCGGAGATTGTTTCTCCGATAAGATATCCTTTGTAAAACGCACGTACACAGACATAAACGGCGGTTTTTTTTGTCAAGATGCGCATGAGTGACGGCCAAACTGTGGAGTTAGAAAAATTAAAACATCTTATATGTCTAGTCTAGTAACCTATGTTACCCTTAAGAATTTGTAACCTTGCTTAAGAAACAGGCTGTATTTTTGATGTTTTAAATGAATCCTTTTAAAAACAAAAATAATTGTGTAATTTGTTGTACCAGTTATTAAAGACAAAATTGTTTATTGAAAAAACAGCAGAATGTAGAATGAACAATGTACACTTAAATACAAAAGTCATATCTCCTTAAAATATCCGCGTAAGCGAATCGTACATATACTTTAAATGTAAAAATAATGCAGGTGGCAATCTACGGAAACTCAGACGTTGTTTATGAAAGATATTTCGTTTGTATATGCACAAATGCGGTTTGTTAACGGAAGAAGGCCCATATTTTAAGCTAACTTAGACAAAACATTAAATTTATAAAATAGATAGACATAAGAATAACTGTAAATCAGGGTCCGTAGATACATATATATCATGATGTTTGTGTTTAAATAAATATCCAAATTCGTGATATAATATCTAGTAGCAAAAAATACATATTTTTTGTCGAATCTGGCAACAGTGGCTCACTTTACGTATGTTTCATATGTTCCATGCAATCGGGAAATCACCGCGACATTCGGGGATTTTACAAAGCGTTTATTTGGTTAATTCGGTAATGCTCATAACAGACTTGTTTAATATTTTAGCTGTTTTCGTTCGTGCAATGGATCAGAATCATGATTACTTGCTATCCAATAGAATTTACGTATTTTTGAAATTCTCTTCGTTTATTGGTTAGTTGCGAATTTTGATTATAATCATACCCCCGGCACTCTCTTTACCGCCAACGATTGAATTGGTGCTGCGATCTAACCGTCTTGAGGGGAACTATGTGTATTGATTGAGGCCTGCTGCGATGGCGCTGAACACAATACAAAAATATTGTTTTTCGGCCGGTCATAACGCGTCATCAGCACGTGATGCTGAGGTGCTCATGCTTTTGTGTTGATGGTTATTTGTGATTTATATTTTGAGAAATTTAGTTTGACTATTCCACAATTGTGTGATTTGCGGTTTAAACTATATTGTTGCTACGATAGTCCATTTATTCTCAAAACATTGGGCTACCATGTTACATTTGTACATTCCTGCAATGCGGTTACATCTACTACAATGTCAACAATTTAGATAGATACGTATTGAAATTTTATGCCTGTTTGCAGAAACACGTTAATTTTGGATTAATTTTAATTAACATTTAGAATTGTGATATTCATGCACACATCCCATGTGTGAATTAAAATTAAACCAAAATTAACATGTCGCAAATGGGCATAACATTTCAATACATACTTTTTTACTAAAATAATTTTCAATTTAAATAGCCCGCTTACTATCCTAGTTCTGCTTTTACAGAAATCTTTTTTCTCGGCATTAGTTAGGTATATAGTTTCCATAAAGATGTCTAGATGGCTGCAAGAAGCAAGTTTTTAAAAAACTTCTGAGTGGCTATTCTCTTCTCTAATTATAATCACTGGCACGAACGAAAGCAGCTTTTGTGTCAGATCATTTAGGTCATTCATAAATATTTTAGACAAGAGAAAAGAAACAGTTTTTTATAATAAATTAGTGAATTACCGCTAGACAAAAATCCGATATGGCAATATTTTAAATACACTCCGCCAAAAAAGTATCGCATAATTTAGTTTTGAATCATAAAAGTATCGCATAATCTTTGTTTGTAGCATAAAGTTGTAAATATACTTTAATGCGCTCTAAGATATAATTTCTATGATTGTTTAAATAAAATACAGGCCAAATAAAAACAAGAACTCATACTTGAGATTTTTATTAAAACAAGAAATTATAATTGGGTTTTTTTGTTTTTCTTAATGTAGCGGCTGGGTTTTTTTATAAATTAATGATTTATGCAATAAAAATATCCATTGACGTTTCGACAATTCTTAATTTGCGAATTGTCGAAACGTCAATGGATATTTTTATTGCATAAATCATTAATTTATGAAAAAAACCCAGCCGCTACATTAAGAAAAAACAAAAAAAACCAAATTTAATATTACGGCTAAGAAAAAAATTCACCATAAAAAGAAATTATAATTTTGGAAAGAAAAATGTCATAACAGTAGCTTTTAATACTGAGTATTGCCACCTCTGGCTCTTATGACCGCTCGCATACGGTTTGGCAGAGATTCGATTAACCTCCGTATATAAGCCTGATCCAAATTCTCCCACTCGTCACGGAGAGCATTTTCTAGTCCATGCTGGTCCGCTGGGGCAACATTTTGGGTTCGTATCCGTCTGTGAAGGTGGTCCCACACGTGCTCGATAGGGTTCATGTCCGGACTTACCGCAGGCCAATCTAAAACTGGAATACCAACATCGTTAAGGTATTCCTGGACGATTATTGCAATATTACTGTTATGACATTTTTCTTTCCAAAATTATAATTTCTTGTTTTAATAAAAATCTCAAGTATGAGTTCTTGTTTTTATTTGGCCTGTATTTTATTTAAACAATCATAGAAATTATATCTTAGAGCGCATTAAAGTATATTTACAACTTTATGCTACAAACAAAGATTATGCGATACTTTTATGATTCAAAACTAAATTATGCGATACTGTTTTGGCGGAGTGTATATATGGCAATATTTTAAATGCACATCAAAAGAAAATAATAGTGGCAAATGGACAGTCTGCAAAAAAATTTGGTTTGGTGCAAGGCATACCTCTAAATTTTTTATAGAGTTTATTCTACTCCACTAACCACCAAAAGTTTGAACCAGCAATCAATTAGAAAGGCTACCCATGAAGAACTAATTTGGAGATGCGAAAAGTGCCTGGAAGTTCAAGGACGTAATTTTGAACATTTATTAAAATAAATTGCACTTTTCTTGTTGATTATTATCTTTTTTGTAATTTAAATATGCTGTCTTATGGTTTTACTATGAAATACTCTAAATAAATTTCTATGTTTGCACTATTAACAATAGGTTTATGCTTTTGAATGTTTGCTTTGACCGATCCGAAGTTTTTAAAATACTGTATTATTCGTTTAACTGTGTTTGGTGACAGCTTCTGCTTTTGAGGACACCGAGAGGACCGTTCTCGATATCACTTTATTGCATTCTCCATAAATAATAAACAAATTTAAATAGTCTTCGTACGTATAATTTAAATTTGCCGGCATTGTTTATCATTGAAAACTAAGTAACATTTCAACAATGCTGGATTGTTTCTCGAATATTCATGACTACCTTATATATACAGGCCGACATTTTAGAAAATTCCATAAGCTACATTCATGTACCATATAAACATATTTTACTAATTATTTTCAGAGTATCCATCCGGTTTCCAATGCTATCTTATACTGTCAACAGTTCTGCAAATTTTCAATTTTCCAAGTTAAATATCGTTAGAGTTACAGAAGTTCAGATGCAATCGTCCATCTGTCGAAAATGTAAAAACAATGCAATTATTTCAAATATGGTTGAAAATAACAACATAGTTGTTTTATTAAACTTACTTTAAAATTGAACGACGAATTAAAAAATGTAATAATATATAGGCTATTTCATTTAAAATAAAGTTGACAGTTACTTTTGGTGTAATCGGATGCGTCATTATTAAGAATATTTTAGTTCAATAGTGCACGTCGGCTTTAGTATACTGCAAAGTTTTTAGAATTTTCCAATATATACTGTTTCATATATCGATCGATGCAGTTCCTCGTGAGACACCTGTATATTTACGATAATTAAAAAATATCGAACTGTGTTACCCGAAATAAGCCGGCTAGTGCAACAAAGACCGATGCATATGCGTTGTATTTTTATATTTTTCTCTATTTTATAAATTTAATGTGTATATGTGTTTGCTTAAAATGTGGGCTTTCGTTTAAGAAACCGCGTTTGTGCATATACGGGCGAAATATCTTTTTTGCCGGCTGGATTATTTTCTCATTTAAAGTAGATATACTATTTGTTCACGCCGATATTTTAGGGATACATGACTTTTGTATTTAAGTGTACATACAATATAAACACCTCGCGCCTGCGCTTTGTGACTTTGACCATAGAAAAAGAAAAATAAGAATGATAAGTCTGTGGTTGGGGTGAACTCGTATTTCAGCGCCTCCAGCAGCTAAACTCGCAACTAGTACGGCGCTAGCACGGCCTGTATTATTTCAAATTTATTTGAATTTTATTTTTATGATAAACAGTAGATTGTCAAAATGCAAAATTTAAAGGTATCGATTTTTTAAGAAAAACAAAGCAAAATACATCTATGTACGTATAAAAAATTAAAATCTTTAAATTTTGCACTTAGTCAATCTCCTGTATGCCAATGATTTAAAAGTGGAAAAGGTTGGTTTTTACAGTAACATGCAATATATTTGTTTATTTTTATTAACATTATACGCAACATTATGATAAATTCGTTACATTTCAAGCAAAATTATCCCTTACAATAGTTATCACACTTAGGGCCGGTCTTTCAATCTCCTAATAAAGTTGCTAATAAAAGTTATTAGCCGAATAACTGAAATAACTGTCTTTCCACCAACTAATAAAAATTATGTAGGTTATGTAGGTTAGTTTATTCTCCTAAAATGTTATTGAGTGCTTGAAGTAGCCAATAAGAATTATTAGACGCTTAATAGCGCATCGAAAATCTCTGAAAGTTCTTAAAACAACAAAAAGGGTTATGTTTTCAAGTTTAGAATTATTTATGAACTAAACATGTTTGAAGATTTCGAGAATTGTTTTTGGAAGGGATATGGTCGATCTAGTTAAAATAGTTCATCGTGATTTATGAAGAGGTTTAGATTATCAAAACACAGTGTATAGACAATCAACAATATTGACAATGAACCATATTAACAATAAACGATACTAACAAAAAACAATTTTGACAATAAACAATATTAACAATAAACAATATTGACAGTAAACCATATTAACAATAAACAACTTTGCCAAAAAACAATACTGACAATAAAAAATATTAACAATAAACAATATCAACAATAAACAATATTAATAGCTGTCTGCCCGATATTTCAATCTGCTAGGAAATGTGTCTAATAACAATTTAGCTAATAAGTTATAAGGAAGATATATTAGGTAAATAAAAACAGACCGTCTTTCAACGAATATTTATTAGGTGAATAGTTATTCGGTATATTCATAACCCTAGTTTATGTTGGCAATAAATGACAGCGCTATACAAATACTTACACAATCTAAATCTCTTGACAAATTTTTCATCATTCCAATTGTTTAAACAATTTAAATGAGGCTCGCTAATACTTATACTGCTCTTCGGTTCTCGGGTTCTCTGCCGTGTAGAAAGTTTAAATTACTTGACGTTTCGATCATCTTGTCGTGATCTTCTTCAGAAGTGAAGTGACTAGTTTGTCCTGATCCGGGGTTAATATATGGTCCTGTGTCCGTTGGTGCGTAATCATTCCGCTCTGTTGAGGCGTGTCCGTTGCTCTCCGTTGGGCTGTGAAGAATGATTTCCAGATACTTGGTAATTGTAGTCCGTCTTCTCTGTTGATATTGTTCGGATTTTTCTGTATTTCAATAGCTTCTCTGTACAATCTTCTCCAGTAATGTGGTTCCGTTGCTAGTTTCATGCATTTGTCAAACTTGATTCCGTGTTTCGTGTTTGTTGAGTGTTCTGCTACTGCTGATTTGTCTGTGTATTCATACTTAGTATCTCGCATATGTTCTTTTAGCCTGATATTGATGTTTCTGCCTGTTTGTCCAATGTATACCTTTCCACAAGTGCAGGGTATCTCGTAGACTCCTGGATTTTGGAGCGGCGAGGTACGATCTTTCGGCGAAGGTAATTTTGTTGATAGTTTTTCTGGAGCATTGAAGATTACTTTGATGTTGTGTTTGCGCAGCTTTCTTTCAATTTTGTCAGTGCATCCTTTGATGTATGGCAGGCAAGTCGTTCCAGTAGTAGTTGTTGTTTCTTCCTGTTGTTTTGGGTGTTTTGGTTGTTTGTTGATGGTAGCTGTGATGTCTTTGAGTCTGTTGATCACCATCACCCCGCACAAAAACGGGGAATCTTAAAACACACATTGGTGCATAGAGCTAAGACGATATCAGATGAAGAACACCTCGAAGCCGAACTCCAACATCTCAAGAACACACTACAACAGAACGACTACAGACTCAAAGACATCACAGCTACCATCAACAAACAACCAAAACACCCAAAACAACAGGAAGAAACAACAACTACTACTGGAACGACTTGCCTGCCATACATCAAAGGATGCACTGACAAAATTGAAAGAAAGCTGCGCAAACACAACATCAAAGTAATCTTCAATGCTCCAGAAAAACTATCAACAAAATTACCTTCGCCGAAAGATCGTACCTCGCCGCTCCAAAATCCAGGAGTCTACGAGATACCCTGCACTTGTGGAAAGGTATACATTGGACAAACAGGCAGAAACATCAATATCAGGCTAAAAGAACATATGCGAGATACTAAGTATGAATACACAGACAAATCAGCAGTAGCAGAACACTCAACAAACACGAAACACGGAATCAAGTTTGACAAATGCATGAAACTAGCAACGGAACCACATTACTGGAGAAGATTGTACAGAGAAGCTATTGAAATACAGAAAAATCCGAACAATATCAACAGAGAAGACGGACTACAATTACCAAGTATCTGGAAATCATTCTTCACAGCCCAACGGAGAGCAACGGACACGCCTCAACAGAGCGGAATGATTACGCACCAACGGACACAGGACCATATATTAACCCCGGATCAGGACAAACTAGTCACTTCACTTCTGAAGAAGGTCACGACAAGATGATCGAAACGTCAAGTAATTTAAACTTTCTACACGGCAGAGAACCCGAGAACCGAAGAGCAGCCAGCAACGACGGCCGTGAAAGCCTAAAGACTACTTTAATACTTATACTGTCTGTCACGATTAAATATTTAAACAAGCTTGGCCAAATCATCTTCCACAAACTCCCCGAAATAATAATAATTTCAATCAATTTCAAACTTTTTTCTTTTTTTGATTGTGTTGGCGACATTTAGAGGCTTTTGATAAGCTTATTAAGGTTCTAATAGTACTTATTGGCTACTTCAACCACGCAATAACATTTTAGGAGAATAAACTTATTACCTACATAATTTTTATTAGTTTTGTGGAAAGACAGTTATTTCGGTTATTCGGCTAATAACTTTTATTAGGAACTTTATTAGGAGATTGAAAGACCGGCCCTTATTATAATTTTTACTTTGGCATGCACTTAAATATTTTTAACAAAAAGCAATTAATAAATACATATAAATACCTAGCTACTCGATCAGCTAGGTATTTATATGTATTTATCATATGAGGAAAACTTCTATTTTGAAAGAAATTTCCAACTATAACGTAACATGGAGGTTACCTGTTTAGCAAATTAAAAAAAATCCTAACATATTCTTTCTAAAACCACACAACAAGTAAACTTAGTGAAGCCAGCGATTCGATGTTGAAAACAATTTTCAATTCCTGAGAGAAAAGGAACTCCATTCATTTGTAATCTCCGAATGCGAATTCGTTTAACGATACACAATATTTTCTTTTTATCCAAATTGCCCATTATACTATTCTTTGCCTTTATTTTATTTGTTTTTACTTCAGTTTCGATGATGAAGGCAACATCGATTGCGAAATGGGTTTTGTTCTACGGGAACTGAACGAAATATGCACAGAAGACACCGTTTTCAAGTTGATATACACCGACGTTCTGCAAATCGGGAGAAATATACACTTCTTACGATTGCTGAAGAAATTATACCTTCTGGATAACAATTTAGACGCAGGTGTGTTGTTAAGTCCTTCTGCCGATCTTATTAGTTAATTTATGGTTAAAATTATATACCGACTTTTCAGAAACGCTTTACGATGAACTCATCCGACGGGTTCTCAAAGAAATCGCTTCCTACTTCAATCACGAGATCAAAGCCGATGAAAATCGTACTATTGCCACGAACGATGAAGAACCGCAATACAAATTCCCAGCCACTTGTCCAGATTATTGTAAATACGCGACCGAAATGGATAGATTAGAAAATTTAGTGGATACCAGCGATGGGTTCTTAATGAATGCTTTTAAATCTTTTTTCACAGTGGAAACTAAAGTGGAATCCAGCGAGACGCATACTTTATACGATAAGTTTGGTAGATCATTTGATAAGATGTAATTTTTATTGATTACGTTGAGTTTTTTAGGATCTCGGGGATGACTACAACATTATACCCTGCAAAACAAATAATAGATGACGTTTTATCGCAGATTTTACGGGAGAGATACAGTCAATCAGGTTACTTGGTCAAAAGTATCTTAGCAACTGATTTTCAGATGAAGAAGCACTTGGCATTGCTTCGACACCTCTTCCTGTTCGAAGACAATATTATATATCCGTGGTATCAGAGATTATTCATGCAAGTAAGTCGAAAATATATATATATATATAATCAGTATTCCCCGTCTACCTTTCGGTGTGGGGATTGTTTATAGTACTGTGTGCACTAAATTCTTCCATCGTCCCCTGTCTCTTGCGATCTGCCTGGCGGCATTCACTGTTTGTCCTCTTTTCCTAGGGCTTTGCTTATCGCATCTTCCCAAGTCTCCCTAGGTCTGCCAGATTCTCTCTTAATTCTTACTCTAGCTTCCCAAACTCTTCTAACGGGCCTTTCTATCGCCATACGTTGTAGGTGTCCCCACCAGCCAAGCTGCTTATGTTCCACGTAGTCCAGTATGCATCCTATCTTCAGTTCTTTCCTCATGTCTATATTTCTTATCCGGTCTCTGCGCGTTATTCCTTTGACAGCTCTTAGATACATCATTTCAATTGCTTCTAATCTACTCTTAATTCTATTCGTAAGTATCCATGTTTCACTTGTATAACTAAGTATTGATCTATAAACCGTTTTGAATACTATCATTTTCGTCTTTTCGGATATTTCTCTTTTCCTAATAAATGACTGTTTCATTGCGTGGTACAATTTTACTGTTTTTCCTATTCTCTCGTTAACATTTATGTCTTGTTTTCCGTTACTTTCTATTGTCACACCTAGATATCTGAATTGCGACACTTGCTGTATTCTTTCATCCTCTATATGTATGTTTATTTCTTCTTCTGCATCTCCTGCTGTCATCATTACGTTTGATTTTCTTGTGTTGATCTTCATTCCATATTTGTTGAGTGTAGAATTCCATACGTTTACATTATTCTGTAATCCACGCTCATTACCGCTCATAATCACTAAATCATCTGCGAACAAGCATTCCGATATTTCTACAATTTCCATGTTCTTATAGCCTACCTGCAGCTTTTTCAAACTGGGCTTACATTCTTTTGTTATCTCGTCCATGAAGACATTGAATAGTACTGGGCTTAATACTCCTCCCTGTCTTAGTCCTTCAGTTGTTTCGAATGGCTCCGATTTTCTATTCCTGCTTATTATGTAATTACTATTGTTATACACACTTTTTATAGCCCTTATTAGTAAATTGTCGAGTCCTCTATTTCTTAAACCCTTCCACACCTTCTCTCTCTTTACTCGGTCAAATGTTTTTTCCAAATATGAAAGCAAAATATGCTTTTGATTGACTTAAGGACGCGATATACCTCAGAAATTTGCTAAATGTCCGACCAGGGGACGCCACCCTATTTTTATTTTAAATTAGTAAGATTTCAAACCAACGTGAATAACAAGTTGCATACAATCTGTTTCCTCAGTATATAAACAAGGAAGCGACGTAAAGCGAAAGAGAAAGCAAAATGGGTGATGTTAGTTTTATTTAGTTTAGCGGCGAACAAATGTCACTTTGTCGGCTCGCTAAGCGGCTTAGCGGTAAACATGTCAAAGAATGCCGGCAAGGAATAACTTTAATACTTAGAATTAATATGAAACATCACGTTGAAAACGTTACATCCCTATTTAGAATTGATATGGGAATTTAGAATAGTTTCAATCCATTAATTTCTCATGTCTTTTTCTCGTTGAAAAGGAAATGTAATTTCTTAATATTTTATTTTTTCTGAATTTTTGGTTTTAATTTTTATTTTTTTTTCATATAAAAATATCGTCCAAATTTCGGGCTTTTCCAAAAATTTTCTTTCATAGAAACATTGTTCTGACAATACGAACACAAAAAAAATAAAAAATTCTCAAGTGATGCTTGGTCATACATGTGGCAATTGATTTTCATTTATACAGATTGTAAATCAAACGCATGATTTTGTGTCATTTCGATGTTTTTTAGTGAACTCAGATTGTTGGAGCATTAAGAAACCTACAACTCCACAAATTTTTTAATTTTTATTAACAATAATTTATTATGGCTACGAAGAATAGTAAACTATATACACTCCGCCAAAAAAGTATCGCATAATTTAGTTTTGAATCATAAAAGTATCGCATAATCTTTGTTTGTAGCATAAAGTTGTAAATATACTTTAATGCGCTCTAAGATATAATTTCTATGATTGTTTAAATAAAATACAGGCCAAATAAAAACAAGAACTCATACTTGAGATTTTTATTAAAACAAGAAATTATAATTTTGGAAAGAAAAATGTCATAACAGTAGCTTTTAATACTGAGTATTGCCACCTCTGGCTCTTATGACCGCTCGCATACGGTTTGGCAGAGATTCGATTAACCTCCGTATATAAGCCTGATCCAAATTCTCCCACTCGTCACGGAGAGCATTTGCTAGTCCATGCAGGTCCGCTGGGGCAACATTTTGGGTTCGTATCCGTCTGTGAAGGAGGTCCCACACGTGCTCGATAGGGTTCATGTCCGGACTTACCGCAGGCCAATCTAAAACTGGAATACCAACATCGTTAAGGTATTCCTGGACGATTATTGCAACATGCGGTCGTGCATTATCGTGCATTAACATGAATTCGTTTCCTATAATTGGCGCATATGGTACTACATGTTCTTCTAAAATGTCCGTTATATACCTGTGGGCAGTCAGTGTACCTCTGTCTACTGGTACTAACTCTGTACGACCTGTTAAACAGATGCCTCCCCAAACCATAATAGAGCCACCAGCGAAATTAGGTCTAGGTCTGATATTACACTGCGAACAGCGCTCACCGTCTCGTCTGTACACTGAGATACGCCTATCTGAGGTGTAAAGACCAAATCTTGACTCATCTGTGAAGAGTATATTGGCCCAGTCATTAATGTTCCAATTTACATGTTCTCTGGCAAACCTTAAGCGAGCCACTCGGTGGTTCCTAGTGAGACGAGGGGCTGTTACAGCTACTCTAGCTCTTAATCCACTCTGTCGTAACCTATTCCGAATAGTTTGAGTACTCACACGAGTATTTCTGACTCTAGCCAAGTCGTTCTGCAATTGTCTCGCAGTTACATGTCTTCGACGTAATGCTTGTAGTAGTAAATAGCGGTCATCTTGGCGAGTTGAACATCTTGGACGATCTGGTACAGGTCTTCTACTGTAAATGCCTGTTTCCCTATATCTGGCTACGGCTCTAGAAACACTTGACTGATTGATGTTCATCAAATTAGCAACGTATGCTTGAGATCGTCCATCTTCGATTAAAGCAACTATAGCAGCCACTTGTTCTGAAGTTAAATTGCTCATTTTAGTTTTAAAAGCGTTGGTACAGAACTCTGACTTCGCACTTTAAAATTTGTCCGTATAGGAAGACTTTCAATAAACAACTGAGCAAACCTTACACATATGCATTTTTCTAAATGTGTTCTTTTAGGAAAAAAATAAAGTAAAAACGCTAAGTTCCATTATTTTGTTAGTGTTTTTATAGTTCACATACACGAGGCAAACTTTTTGTGAACGTATAAAAATATCTTGGTTCATAAATGCCCTTTTTTAGTTTATGCGATACTTTTTTGGTGGAGTGTAATTAAAACTTTTCACCATTTAACTTAATGAATAACAAAAATCCCAAAAGAAAGGTGAAAAATCCCTTACCACAAAATTAGATAACAAATCTAAATACGTATTTCGGCAACTAAGTTGCCATCTTCAGTAGAAACAAGTGAAGAGCAGTGTTAAACATAGTGTTTTCGGCTAAGGTAAACCTTGGAAGATATGCTCTTCACCAAATCACTAGTGGAATAACACTGTCACCCATCACAGGATAACTTAATGAAAGTAACTAATGAGACTTTAGTTTTTGTGGCTTTCTTTCGCTTTTACTAGAAGCTACTTTGGTATTAATACTTCTGATATAATTATTTAGAAATATATTACACACGTTGTTCAGATCGTTTAGAATTTGAATAGGTTTTTGTTCGCGCGTACAATTGCGCATGCGCGGTGTAGGAGAAGCTAAGTTAGAATATATATGTCAAAATATACATGTTGTTACACACACGTTGTACTACAATTATATTTCATTTTCAAAATAAATAGTTTAGGAAAAGCAAACGAGTTTGTACGAGAAAAACGAATTCATAATCTATCGGGATTAACACACGTATAAGAAGATTTATGTTTCAATTATATCGTAAATTGCTATCACAATTATATGTGAAGAACATGTGTGTCAGAATCATTTTTATCTAATTGTTGTTGAAAAATGTCTTAATTTTACCCTGCTTTTCTTGTTCATGACATAAACTCGATAAAATAAAATACGGTCAAGTATTATTAAAAAAAAAACAACCAAACTAGAAAAAAAAAATAGGCATAAGATTAGTCGCCAAAGTTATAAAGAAAGCTTAGGGGCATCATAGATGTACTTGCAACGGCATTCCAATATTGAATTGTATTGAATGTCACTTCAGAATCGTATAGAGTACGCCGACTAGTCTAGTCGACGTTGTCATATCCCTAAATGATGGAAGTAGGTAATACGTAACTCCAGCATACCTATCCGATTTATTTTTACAGCTATGTAAATATAAATAAATAAAACACTAATACATAACTTTTAAATTGTTACAAAAAACGTTTACCACCACACCATCGACCGTCTGCGAAAAGCAAATCTGGCCGAGCTAGTGCTCGTGTTACAAGTACCGAGTACCGTAGAAACACCGAAACAATTACGCAACATCACATATCTATTGTACTTTATTATTTATTCCAGAGAAATGATATATTGTATACTAACGTATATAGAACAAGCATTCCCTATGCCTGCCTACACGCAAAATTGAAACCAACATGTAAAAAGAGATACCTATATAATTATATTCATATCTGTCCAAATCCAGAAAATGTAAAATACATGTCACGCTATACCTTTAGTTGATCATGCGCATATATGAGTACTTTTATAAGTAGTTTTCTCTGTTCCACCCGTTGATCTACTGATCGATGTTGGCCTCAAAAATATTAAGATATGCTTATTCTATATACATATATTATTTCTCATATTTATTCCTATTAAATTACGTATTGTAATATAAGTGTAGCATATTTTTAATAAAAAAATAATTGTTAAAAAAGAATTTACCCGTCTGCCATCTATATTTACTTCGCTGAACTGCGATAGTGTGTCACTTGGCTAACTTGGCATCTAATTTATGCAACCATTTCGACGTTTCCGAGTTAAAAATGTCAGAAAAATACACCTTTTTTCTACATGCAGAACATAATTAGAACGCATTTTCATTCCTTCAAACTTAGCGCAAGACATTCTTCAATCCTTTCGCTATGTTTCGCGCTACAATTTGCCATCAACTAATATTCCGTAGTGCTTTTCTGCATGTAGTTTGTTACGCATGTTCTCCATGTATTGCTATAGCGACAAAACACGGTATACCGCGCCCTTAATCTTGTTTTTGTATTACTTGGTTTATTGTGAATATGTGATCATGTTCACATTTTCCTTTTCTGAAGGCACTTTGTGCTTCCTCAAGTGTTGGTTCTATGTATCTTCGAAGTCTATATACCAATATTCCTCCATAAATTTTTGCTACCGAGCTTAATAGCGTTATTCCTCTATAATTACTACAATTTCGTGTGTTGCCTTTTTTATATATTGGTACTATTTGTCCAATACTCCAATCATCCGGAATTGTTCCTTCTTTTTCTGAATATCTGCCAGCTTTCTTCTAATTGCATGATATTTTGGTTTTCAAATTTTTTAAATTTGTCTTCCAGAGCATTTGCATGTTTTGGCTGTTTCTTCATCTCTTAGTTTGTACGCTCTGATTAGTTCGAATTCCATTTTATCATCATACTTTGGATTATCCTATACCCTGTTTTTTATTTGAATTTTTGCCAGTACTAGATAGTGGTCCGAATTTATCTCGGGTCCTCGCATCACTCGCACATCCTTTACTTCTCTGTTCCTATTCCTTTCCATTAAGATATAGTCTATGATTGATTTTTCATTGTTGGGCCCTACTCTTGTGCACTTGTGTATTTCTCTGTGCTTGTAGAATGTGTTTGTTATTACAAAGTTGTTTAGTTGACAGTATTCCATTAATCTTTCTCCATTATTGTTCTTAGCTTCCTCACCATATCTACCAATAACTCCTGTACCTAAATCTTTTCTACCGACTCTACAGTTTAAGTCCCCTGCTACAAAATATTTCCATTACAGGTTTCAGTTAATTGGTTTAGTTGGCACCAAAATGTATCTTTCGTTTCAGGTTTTTCATCATTATTCGGTCTATATACAGCTATTATTGTCACAATTTCTCCATCAATATTTAATTCCACACTAAGGATTCTTTCGGAATAGGCCTCCCATTTACGAAAGTTTTTTGTCAGTTTGTTATTGATTATACATCCTATTCCTGCAGCCGCTCTTTCATTGTATGTTACTCGTTTATACATGAAAACATGCCCACTTTCCAGTAATGTTTCACCTTGGCCCTTTTTTTTTTGTTTCCGTTATTGTTAATATGTCCAACTTATTTCTATCAAACTCATCGCACACCTCTTGCTCTTTTCCCTTTATTCCTCTCACGTTCCATGTTGCCAATCTCGGTAACTGTTTTCCTGATTCTTTCCGTGTGATTATCATTTCATCTATCTGTTTTTTACGGCTTTCATTTACTTTTTTAAGTTTTTTGACCCTTTATTTTTGTCTTGGTTTTGTTTAAGTTCGAATTTGTTCATCCCATAACCATACTGCGCCGTCTATTATTATCTTCTGATAACCTACTTTTACCTTTTTATTTTTCTTTTTCTCCTTTCACTTTCTGTCAAATCACTGTTAATAAACACCTTTTTGTTCGCTCCATATCTTAGTTTGCTTTTCTTTCTTATTATTTCCATTTTCTTTTCAAAGCTCTCTGTTTCTACCGTCCACATGTTGTAGTTTATTTTTTCGACTTTAACCGCCTTCATAGTGACTTCTAAATTATTAGCAATAAATTCTTCAATTTTTGTCGGCATCAGTTTTTAGTCTTTTGTTTCTATTGTCAATCCGGTCATGAGAATATTATTCCTTCGTTTGGCTCTTTCAGTTTTTTCTATCATGTCCTTCATATTTTCAAGCCCTTCAATTTTTTTTTTTTTTTTCATTTATTTAAACCATAAGCATATACAACATATATACATATACATATTCTCATATATATACATACAACATACCCGCTCAGGTGGTGTTGCGGATTTTCCCGTCCTCTGTCCTCGTCTCGAGTTGCTGAGATTTCCGTCTCGTCTCGGACTATCGGTATCGAGGGCGCTGTTGTTTATGTTCGCTCTTCTTCGCTCTTCTTGTTTTATATTAGTTGTCTCTTAATCATTTGTGTGATTTTGTTTTTGTATTGCATAAAGTTTAAATTTTTTATTTGCTTTGGTAGTAAGTTGAATTGGGTTATAGTTTCTGTAGTTGGTACCTTTTTGTATTTGTTACATGTGATTTTTTCTGTTCTAATATAAGATTGTCTTCTCGTTGTGTAGTTGTGTATATCGTTAGTGCTTGTTAGTTGAGTATTTGTTTTTATTATTTTTTTTCGAATTTTGTATATAAATATTAATTTTTTCTGTTTTATTAACTGTTGGAGATTTAATTCTTGTGTTATTTTATATACGTCTGTTGTTGGAGTTCTGTTATGCAAACCATATATTAGTTTTAGAATTCTGTTTTGTTGCCTTTGTATTTGCATTAGATTTTTCTTGGTTGTATCTGTCCAGATGTTTATTAAATAACTTATATGTGAGGTAAATATTGCATGGTAGATTGATTTCTTCATGTGTTTCGGAATTATAGTTTTGATTTTGTTTATTGTTGCTATTGCTGTTGCATTTTTTTTAATTAAAGTGTTTATGTGTTTGTCCCATTTTAAATCGTTTTGTATTAATAATCCAAGGTATTTTATATGTTTCACTTGTTGGATGTCTTGATTGTTGAATGTTATTTTGAAGTTGATAGGATTTAGCGCTTTTTGGAAGACCATATATTCTGTCTTCTGCTCGTTTATTGTTAGGAGGTTTTCTTCGCACCATTCCTCTATTTTTATAACATCGGTGTTGATTTATTGTTGTATTATTTTTTTATCTTTCCCTGAATATATTATACACATATCGTCTGCATAAGCATATATTTCTCCGTAAGTGTCAATGTTAAAGATATCGTTTGTGTACATTATGTAAAGAATTGGAGGTAAATTTCCACCTTGCGGTATACCATATTCTGCATTTCTTGGTTGGCTCTCAACGCCGTTTACTATTGTTGTTTGGGTTCTATCCATTAGATATGTTCTTATTAAATTATTTTCAGCTTCTTTAATTCCTAATTTGGTCAGTTTTTGCACTAATTTTGTTTTGGAAATTGTATCAAATGCCTTTTTCATGTCTATGAATACCACCACTACTATGTTTTTCTGTTCTACTTCAGCTTTTATTTCATTTAATAAATCGTTTACTGCTGATGACGTCCCAGAATTTCTTTGAAACGCATACTGCATTTTATGTATTATCTTGTGTTGAGTCAGATATTCACTTATTTGTGCTTGTATTGCTTTTTCTAGTATTTTGGATAGCGTTGAGAGTAAGCTTATTGGTCTGTAGTTTTCAGGGTGTAGTCTGCTTCCTTTTTTAAATATGGGTATTATTTGTGTTTTCTTTAGGTATGATGGGAATTCTCCATTCTTGATGGTATTATTGATCAGTTCTGTTAGTATTGGTGCTAAGTGGTTTCTATTTTGTTTCATTATTGTAGATGTAACTTTATCAAAACCAGGTGTTTTGTTGTCTTTCAATCCTACTATAATTTTATGTATTTCTTCTTCAGTTAATTCTTTTAATTTGAATTGCGTTTTTAACTCGGGGATATTTATAGATGTTATTTTCTTTTTTGTCTTTTTTAATTGTTTCTCAGCTAGTTTCTTGCCTATATTTGCGAAGTATTGATTTATCTCTTCAGGTATTTGGTTTGGATTTGTTGTTGCTGTTGTATCTTCTTTTAAAATTTCTTCTATTTTTTTGTTTCTTGCATTCACACCATTTACTTCTCGCGTAATTAAGTTCCATGTCTTAGAAGGTTGCGTTTTGTATTGCTCAAATTTCTTGGTGTAGTAATTCTTTTTCGCGTTTTTGATTGTGTATAATGTGTTCTGTTTTGCTGTATAATAAGCATTTTTATAGTTTTCATTTAGGGGATGTTTTGTATGCTTTTTATATAGGTTATTTCTTTTTTTAATTTCTTTAAGTACATTATCGTCTATCCATGGACATGCTTCTCTTCTTTTGATAGTTTTTGTTGTTTGATTTTTTTCGATTATTTCCTGTAATGCAATTGACAATTTCTTAAATGAGCTCGTATCAGTTTGTTGTATGTTTGATATTTGGTATGCTATATTTTTGTGATTTGTTTGTTTTTTTTCAAAGTATTTGTAGTCTTGTACTTGTCTAGTTGTTGATACTTTTGTTCTTACTGCATGGTGATCTGATATGTTTGTAGGTATTATTTTTATCTTAATTTTGTCTTTAATATTTGTCATAACATGATCTCATATACTATGGTTGTTCGTGACATTTTTCCGAGTGTAATGTTTTTGTGTCTTCTTATTTAGTATTCTGTAATTGTATTCTCTGAATATGTTTTCATAGTTCTTTATGGTGTTATCTTTGTTTAATAGATTTATGTTAAAGTCGCCCATTATTACGTGCTTTCTTCGTTTACATAATATGTTATTTTTGAGCGCATTTTCAAGAATATAAAAAGGTATCTGTGGTGGTTTATATATTAAAGTTATCATAATTTCGCCCTCAGTTAATAAAATGGATAATATCTCGATGTTACTTATTGTTTGGTTGAAAATGACTTTGTATTTTACGTTCTGGTGTATATACATTGCTACTCCTCCTCCTCTATTATTAATTCTAGAGTTAAACTCAGCATTGTAATTTTGTAGATGGTATAGGTGTTCATCGGTTTGTGATAGCCATGTTTCAGTTAATGCTATGATATCAGGATTTTTTTCTATGGTAGGAATTGTCTCAAATTCAGTTATTTTGTTTTTAATGCTTCTAATGTTTTGCATATATAAGGTGTACATTTTTAGTATGGATTTGTTTTTCTTTTTTGTTTATAGTTATTACTTCTAAGCATTTAGTTTTTCTGTTGGAGGAGATCTTCAGGGGTCTTAATTTTTATTTTTTGACTTGTTTCCGATTTTCTTATGTAGATGTGTCCATCTCTTGTCCATACGTATTTTACTTTCTTCTCTTTTTTTAGTTCTCTGGCTGAATAAAATAACATATTCGACATTTTTGTTAACTGTTCGTTTATGTAAATATTATTATTTTTGCCTTTAAGCTGGCAGTCTTTTATAGTTATTGTGCCCATATCTTTCCTAGCTCTTAATATGTCTGTTTTTAGTTTTGCTGTTTCCAGTTCAACAACTATTGGGCTATTCTCTTTTTCTGTATTTTTACGGTAGGCATTAATTATACCGTTCCCTATATTGACGTTAATTTTTTTCATTATTTTTGTTACTATTTCTTTTATATTCTCTTTGTTTTCTTGGTTTTCGACTCCGTTTATTATTATATTGTTTTTAATTAACTCTTTCTCATTATCGTTTATAACGTTTTCCAAATATTTAACTCTTTCTGTCAGTCTTTCATTCTCTTTTTCATTTTCCTTTAACTTTTTCTTGATTTGTTTGTTTTCTTCTTGTAACTTGTCAAACTTTTCCGCCATAAAATCTATTGATTTTTGCATTTCTTGTAGGGTCTTATATATCGTGTTATTCGATACTTCATTATCGCTATCGGTACTGTAGGAATCATTTTTTGTACTTTTAATATTTTTTTTCCTAGTTTTTGGCATTTTTATTCAATAATATATATAGGATAAGGTGGGATAGACTCTTCACACCTGCGCGGTCCTTCGCGGTGTCTGACAAGACAGAGAAATAAGACCACGGATGGTAATTGGTATTAGAACAATGGGAAGGTTATGATTGAATAAAATAAAAAAAAAAAAAAAAAATTTACTATTAGAATCTATGTTTTATGTTAGGTCGATATGTGTATGCGTTTCTATGTAAAGCGAACAAAACCCACAAAAACATAAGGAACCACTAAAAAACTTACGTGTAGTTCTTGGGTCCGTGCGATGTTATCGTTAACGTTCACTTTTTATCGCGAAGCGTTTATTTCTACATATATTTATATATTTATTTTACTCTTGTATGTGTTATTATGAATATTTCAATATCAGTAAATACTGTAATGATTTTGTCGTTTTATTTATATTAAAGATTTTTCGGAGAGCGATTTCACATGTGACTGTTTCGTTCGGCAACTGATAGTATAATTTTGATTTTCAAGTGATCTATTTCCTTTTTCATGATCGTATTTTCTTCCTTTAATTTTTGCATTTCGTCTCGGTAGAGTTTATTTTCTTTTCTAATTTCTTTCAATTCATTCACTATTTCATTATTCTTTTCTACTAACTCACTCATCATTTGTATCATTTCATCCATTTTGGTTTCTTATATTTTGTCTAATTCCTTATAATGCGTCAATATTTTATTCCGTTATTTATATCCTACGGTGTATACTGTATACCTCCTCGCCTTCTTTTTTGGTTACGCTGTTTTTATCGGTGTAGAGCGCAAGGCCACCCGTCCAAATCGACTTTTCGGAGACGTGATAGACCTATCTCAGACACTATTATTTTACCGATTACTGGTGGTGGAAATCACTTAACTTGTTCACTTTATTTAATCACGATGTTCAGGTTTACCTATTATAAGCAATTTAGAGCTCGTAATATACCGATATTCGGTTAATATTTACGGAGCAACTTTAAACGTGCACAATACGTTTCAACACACAAAATATACCTAAGTCGAAAATAACATCCATAACTATTTATTGTAAATATAAAAATGTTTCCTAAAAAGTGTATCGGCATTTGTTTGTGATTGTGATGCTCACACACTACCGGGTGTTCATTTGAAAACTTCCCACCCTAAATTTCTGTAAATCTGAAATATTTGATGCAAAATTGACTCAGCCACTTTAACCCCCTAAAACCATAATTAAAAACAGTTTAACTGCTTAAAATGTTTTATTTTTCTTTCCAAAGTTATTTAAGAGTTGAAATACATATTTTTTTGCAGAAAATCAATACAATAAGCGTTCGAAATGTTGTCCGTTGTTCGCTAAACATCTGTTTGAATTCCACGGCAAGTTGTAGTAATCCTCTGACAAAGTTCTTCTAAATTTTCAGGTTGAGACATACTCTAAATAACCCCTTAGAAAAAAGTCATATCTGGTTGGCCATTCTATAGGTTCTCTTTGTCTTATTCCTATCCATTTATTTGGAAATACATTGTCTAACACTGCGGTACACTTGTTGAAAATGTAATTCATCCACATCAAGTAGGACATTGCCATCTCTATCCAGTTGACTTTCGAGAGCGTCATTCGGATTGCGGATTGATGATAGTATTTTGCAACATATCCAAATATGCTTCGCCATTTAGATTTCCAATCACTTATGGCCGCCCGAAAATTAATTATGAAGACTGCCGCAAAGGTTCTGAACGCCCACGATTGCAGGCACTATCGAGTGTAGATCCTTCTACGGTATATTCGGCTGTCCTAAATGCCTCAAATTTCAAGACGTGTGTCTATCGATGAAGCGTTTTCCTTCATCTTGGAAGCAAATTTAACAGTACACTAATGCCAGCTTGTAAAAAAAGACTTGGCGAATTCAAAGTGCGCTAAACTTTTCCTGCTCACTTCAAGAAAATCGCACAGGCAAACGAATCGTAGAAACACACGGTGTTCCAAAAGCCCTAAAAGTATCAAAGTTGTGTTTTTTAAATGGATTAGCTTGTATATTATTGCATTTTTGAATTGGCTAATCAAAATAGGTATCTGTTTTAATAAGGTTTATAATAACTTATAACCTAAGGTTTTTTAAGTAATTTGAATTTTGTGAAAATTTAATCTAAATATCATGTTTGAAGTACCTAAGAAGCACTTAAGTTATATAAGCGAAATTTACAATGAAGTGTTTTATAACCCAATTAGAATAAACTTGCCATCTCATACAGGGTGTGCAAAAATTAAAACTAATCAAATAAAAACTTTAAGTGGCTATAACTAAATAATAAAATAATAATATAATAATAATTGAAATAGAATACCATATTTTTTAATTTACTAGCAAATGTACTTTTTAATTTCCTATCGATTGCTATTTATAGCAAGTCTTCACGTTTTTACAAAATATGCCAAATAATCGTTTTTTGCACCATTTGACGTTTTTTAAATAGGAGTTCTAATGTATCTATGCCCGTATTTATACGCAGGCGTTGTGTTTTATAAACCAAACTTCGGGTAACCTCGTGAGAGCGCGAGTTTAAACACCAATTTTTAGAGAATTTTAAATAGCGTCAGCCTTGAAAGTGTTTTCCCGCTTTTTTTTTCAGGTAGTTCGAAATTATTTGAACGTAACAACCCTCTTTTGCAATCGAACCTTGACGCAAGTAGGGTGGTTTTTGCGCTTGTATTAATAGCACGTGTTTTTCGTGCAATTTGTATATTACCATATATAATTATATTTGATAAAAGTAAGTGGGAAATATTTATTATCATAGTTAAAAACACATTAATGTGTGAATTATTGAATAAATATATGATTTGTGAATTAGCGTATTTAAAAGTACAGGAATATAGGAAACAGGTATGACAATGCAAAGTATCGATTATTGCTGTTTGTAGAATATTTGACAAAATTATGAATTAATAATATTTCTATTTAAGATGCTCTCTGAAGACCCATAAACAGGCAGATAGAAATAGATAGTTTTTAGGTATCTATTATAATATAAGTTATTAGATGTTGGTGGTGTCTCCAATATGGTATTATTGTGCTTATTTGGTGTAGGATCTTTCTTATTTCATTTGTTACTTTTTTTGGCTTTGCGTTGTACTTATATTAGTATGTATTTTCACATCGTGGTTAAGGGTAGACACTGGCTTTTCAAGTATTGCTGTAATAAACCAAAATTTACCGATCTTATTAGCAATTATGTAGAATATACATGTAATTAATTTTGAAAATGTTTTTTTCTACATCTTAAAATTGTTGTAAAATGGTGGTGCTTGTAGTAGAACGTGTTTTTTTACAACTTGTGTACTTGGCAAGGGTATGTAGTTTAGGGAAAATTGTAAATAATTTTAATTAATTAATTTTATTGATAATTTTTTTATATAGCAGAGATTCATATACATATATTTGTATAATAAATATTACCAACGAATCTGTGTTTTTATTTTAAAAGAGGGAGTGAGAAAAGGGTAGGAGAATCATACAACAGAATAATTATATAGAGAAACTCCATGTGTTCAGTTGAAACATAATTTTTTACAAAGCTATCTGAACACAATGAGCGAAAAACCCTGATTTATTCAATCACTATAACATGCAAAAAAAATCTCAAGTATAAAAATAGAGTATTATTGTAGATTGGCTAATACCGCGTAAATCACCAGATACAAGCTGAAAATTACAAGTGGCATAAAAACGTAAACAAATTAATAACTGTAAAATGGGAGGTATAGGTAAACCACGGTTATTAAACTTTTCAACTCTTTCAATAATAAGCGGCAAAAGAATATTTGTCACGGTTTCTTTTTGAAAACGATAGCGAATACAAACAGCCAAGCAGCTGCTCAAGGCAACCCGAGCGCTACCTCAAGTCGGAGATCGGCTTTTTCGCTGCTTAAGCACAGACCTACGCTTGAGATTGGTTTATAAAACACAAACGAGTCGCTCGCTCGTGCTTGAGCAGCAGCAGCGTCTCAAGTAGGGACTATAAATATGGGCACTAGTTGGCTATAATACTTAGAAATGTCACATAATTCATTTAATTTTGTTATAAATACATATTTTGCTTCTGTTTTATGTTATTGTTGGTATGCTATTACCATTATTGTTGTTAGAGCCTGTTTGATTACGAATTACGTTAAGTTTCTGAGCACTTGTAAAGATATTCTTCATTATTATTCTTATAATTGTAAATTATCTGACATTTTTCAGTATTATATAGGCAACTAGATAGATTAAAAACACCAAATGCTACAAAAAAAAAAAAACGATTATTTGGCATATTCAAACGCGAAGACTTAGAGCTTAACCTATAAATACCATTCGATAGATAATTAGAAATTACATTTGCTGGTAAATTAAACAATATGGCGTTCTATTTAAATTAATCAAGTTATAGCCATTTTTATTCGATTAACTCTGACAATAGCTAAAATAAAACTCGATCGTGGAATAAGGCTTCTTTAATATAACAATTTATTTATTTATTCTCAAAACGTTTCGACGATTTTATGTCTTCATTAGTAATTAAAATTTTCCACAACACATAATTGGTAAGATTGCATTGTCATTAAACTGTTTTTTTTTTCCTACCGTTTTGAGATTGAATAAATAAATTGTTTCATTAAAGAAGCTTTATTCCACGAATTCGAGTTTTATTTTAATATTGAAAAGAGGCTAGGAAACAATCCACTTTCGGAGATTTTTTTAAATCTGACAATAACATTTGTCGTTAACGGATATATTTTCGGTATGAGAAGTCGCAATGAAAAAATATGTTTATGTATATTTATTTCTACAACTTGCTATGAAGCTCGATTACATCGAAGCAGTTAATGATAATGAATAAATAAATAAAAAATCCGTGTTCATACCGGAAAATTATATTTCTTTAAACGACGTTTTGTGCAAAAATAAATAATATTCGAAATCACTTACATAAACCAGAATTTTATAAATATTGAAATTATGCAACCAACACTGAACCTCTTATGGTAAAATAAACAAGTAAATATTATTAAATAAACCCATTCTCATTGTATTTTAAAGAATGCATTCCATTTAAAACATTTTCCTTTGCAGTTTCATTTTTTTGTATAAGAACTGAATTAGACATATTTTAATACAGATAGATGGTTATTATTTTTTTAAGTATATTAACGTAATGTTTTAATTAAAATTTCATGAAATACTAAAACTTGTTTTATTTTCTCCACAACCAAGAAATATACTATAAAATTTAATAACTTATTCTTCTACCTTAATTTTAGATGGTCGATTATAAGAAATTCGAAAACGACATTTGGCTAACGACACATCTGCATGATATTATGATAGATCTATATCCGAAATTATACAAAAAGTGCCTGGTTAAAGTCAACAATGATGGGCAACATTTAGACGATCCGCTGCGGGCATGCGAATTAATTGATATTAAATACGTTGTAAATTGGCCGGTAAACATAATAATACGAGAAAAGCATCTAGAGATGTATTCCGAACTGTTCCAATTAATCCTAAAAGTAAAATGGGCCTTGCACACTTTAAATCACCTACATTTCAACGGTAAATATAATAATTTATGTCACAAAATCTATTTTATAACTCACCTTTATTCCGCAGAAATTGAAACTACTTCACGAAAATCACACCAACCCAAGACTTTGGTGTTATTCTTACGCAAACTGATGGTGTTCCGTTTTCATTTGTTGAACGAATTCGGTAAAATTCAACATTACATCCTTGGATACGTATTTAACAATTTCTTGAGACAATTCGTTACTGATTTCGACAATTCTTGCAATCTCGACACCTTATTATCGGCACATTCAAATTTCATCAATTCCGTTTACAACGCCGCAGTTCAATTTAGGGATTTGCAGAGTAAAGGACATGGATTCAACCTGGTAATATAACTTAGGAAGGTATAATTATGTTATCTATTTCTTCGTTTTAACATTAAAGTTGCTGTACATCGTTAAGAAGTTCGAAACTATGTGGAGAGACACGAAACACATCGATGAGAGGGAATTATTCAAGTATCAGGCGATGTTTGTGAAGTGCAGAGATAATTTAGATCCTGTTATATTTCCTAGGGATCTAGACTATTGATAATTAATTTGTTACTTTGATATTTTTTATGATTTAATAAGAATACTACTACTAAATCGGTATTTCTATATTTTGTATGCTATTTATAATTTAAAATAATAAATCATTACTTACTTAACAATTCTCCTAGAACATGCTTTCAATATATCGTTGGGAAACACAGTGTGGCCGAAGGCTCTGAAAAGTGCTAAGTACCTATTTACAAGGGTGGGGATAGAACATGTATTGCAAACTGCAGACCAATTTGTTGACCAGATTGTACAAATTTCTAAAAAAATGCAACATATCTGAATATCAGGTCGATTTTATTAAAAATAAATGTTTTAGGCTGCGTAGCTGTCCCTCACTTTTCTTAACACGAACTAATCACTAATGTACTACCCCCTGTCAAATGTGTTGATATGAGACGCTACCAGTATCACTGTCTTACAATTGTTGAGAGAATCATTTTTCCTATTCTCTCAAAATTTAGAAAGAGGTGTATTGTTCTAAAAAGAGATAGCACCTGTTACGACCTTGGTGTCTCCAAAACATATTTATTCTTCGCAGATTCGTTAATTTTACTTTCGAGGCGCATCGCTAATACAACGACGCACAGTGGGTTAGAGTTGCATTTTGCGGAAAAGAATCTAACGTTTGAGTTGGTGAACATTAAAACTCGCAATCTTTATTATTATATGAAGGCATATTTACGCTTTAAACAACATAATAAATAAGAGTTTGGCTGGGTAATTTGAGGCGAAAAAAATAGCAAAAGATAAAAATGTAGGACTATGTCACATACAGGTAAGTTTTTTAAACGGCAAAGTTCATTTACTAGATAAGTGTTAGCTGAGCAAAGATTTTGATAATTGACTACATTACTCTATCCAATGTTTGGCGTACGTACACTTCGAGCGTCTTGCTCGCAACAGGCTACACTTTAAACGCTAGTGTTGTCATTGTACAGAGAATTTGTACAACACTATTATATTAGATGTTCAAAATGCTGTCCGTTTTGGGCACTACATAACCGAAATCGCTCTTGCAAACACTTTTGAGCATTTCTGAGTATTTTTGGTGTGACTTCTGGAAACGCTCTTAAAATACAATGGCGCATATCATCAGGGATTGCTGGTGGCTTCTTTACTTTTAATGAAACCCCATAAGAACCAAGAACTTCGGCAGTATTGTGAGGTGGAGCACCATCGTGTTGAAACCACATCAATTGATAAACCCTACCCGTTAGGCGTTTTTTTATGAAAAAACAGACTTAGATGGGGATTTTGTGTGTCATAATAATGACAATTGTGACGATTCACAAATCCATTTTTGTGGAAGGTAGCTTCGTCTGAAAACATCACTTTATCGAAAAAGATCGCTTCATGATCAGTTCTTTGAATTGCCCACTGACAAAATAACAGTCTGCTTTCGAAGTCACCTGCAGTAATTTCCTGGTGCAACTGAATCCGATACGGATGATACTTATGTATTCTTAAAGTGTTGTGTACCGAAGATTTACTGATATTAGTTATTCTACTTATTTCGCGCACACTGGATTCTGCATTTTCTTGTACTACTAATAATACTTGGAACTGATTTTCATCCGTAAGTACGGAGTTATTGCGGTTCCGTTTTGGACGTGCTATGGATCCAGTACTTACAAATCTACCCAGTAGCGACAGAAATGCTCTCCTATCTGGATGCCTTCTACATGGGTAATGCTGTGCGTAAACTCTTGACGCTAACAAAGGGTTTCTGTTACATTCACCGAGAACGAAAACCATATTTACTAATTCTTCTCGAGTAAGCGACATCTTTAAGTGTTATGTTACCAAACAGTACTCTGAACGATTAGATACCTACCTAGTTTGTTTTTCAAGCCTACTTTGACTTTAAAGATGCCGCTTTAAACATCTCAAGTATCTTTTAGACAATTTTGTTTGTTTCAAATGGTCGTATTGTGTTCTGTTGGCCACTTTCTAAGCATGCCAGTATTATTGCTGCCAGTCCCAAGCCTGGTGAAATTCGAGGGGAGAGTTGGCCGGCGACGACGCTTCGCAATACGTATCTACGTGAGAAACTAAAAAATCGCGAATATCTCCAAAACCGTTGGAGATAGACACACTGATACCCAAATTAAATCGAAAGAAAATTCCATTTTACATCCATTTATGTAAAAATTGCTATACCGTTCAATTTAAAAAAATCAAGTTATCCATGATTTTAGAGTTCGAAAATTACAGATCCCTATTTAATAACGCTGTAAAAAATATTCCGTTTTTATAATAAATCAACAAAAACTATAAATAATAGTCAAACATTTATAAAATACATAAAAATTCCTTATGTAAAAAATTTTTCTGAAAAAATTAATCAAATTTATCAAACCTTATAATTTTAAAATAGCAAATCAAAATAATAATAAATTACAAAATCAAATTTACACAAAATTAAAATCGAAAATTGAAAAAAATAAAACATCACATATAGTATATAAAATAAATTTTCAAAATTGTAATGGTGTATATATCGGTGAAACTATGCAATATTTAGAAAATAGAATAAAAGGACACTAATATAACAAAAATCTTACAGCTTTAAAAAAACATGAAATAACACAAAATCATACGTTTGATTTTAACAATGTATCAATCCTAAACAAAGAACAAAACTATAAAGCACGAACTATCCTTGAAATAATCCAAATTTATAAACATAATAATTCCATAAATGATAAAACTGACACACAATTTTTCACTAAACTTTATAACTTTCTATAAATGAAATTTTAATAAAAATTTAGTAACGTTTTTCATATTTAACCATAACCTACCATAACTAATACAACTGACACAATTCACAAAACAATCTTTATATAAAACATTTCAAAACTCTTTCAAATTAAAACAAAAAACAAACTGATTTTATCAATAAAACAAAAAATGTTATATATTTTTATACATCAAAATTTTATTTTCTGCATTATTAATTTTTAAAAATATAAATGATTAAGGTTTTATAAATAAACCGAAACGTCTTACTCAATCTAATAGTTGTTTAACTATATGACTTTAAAAACCAAGAAGATCTACACATATATCCCATATTTAGACAACCTGAATAACTTTTATACACACACACACACGCAAAACACACACACATTCACAAGAAACACACACACTTTCACACATACTAAAAAATTTCTAAACAATTTTCACAGTTCATTTTGAATCATTTGTATCATAGTCGTTCTATGTAAAAGTTTCTCTTTTTCTTTTTCTTATACTTGAATTTATGTTATTTGTTTATATAATTGATGGTGTCCGTTTAATTTTAATTTAATTTTCATGTTTGATGTTTTTTATCTGATAATCGACATTTTACCTTTTTTGACGTGTAAGTACACTTTTAATACTTTTTAAAATGTCATTTATAATTGTAGACTTTTATGTTTTTACATCTGCTAGTTGTATTTATTTTCTTCAGTTCTATATTTTTTTAAAAAATTGCAACACAATTACTGTTTCATAATCAGTTAATCATTTGCATTCCAGTGATCTGAAGATGGCTTTTGGCCGAAACTAGTTATCAAATTAGATGAACGAAAGAACGAGTTTTATTACTCTATTCTAACCTTCAACAATATCAATGTTTTTACTTACCACAAAAGCTTGCAGGGCAGCGGAGGCCGCTTTACAGTGATGGAGATTGATCTCCAACAGTTTCTGGAATGTTTTCATTCCTGTCCTGCCGAGTCCCCTTCTTCCCTTGGTGGAGTGCGCAGGAGCTCCACCAGGGTCGTATCCAGGAGATCCGTTATGGTGCTCGCGGTTCCGGACGACTGCGGTGAACCCACAGCCACCCCGGTCCCCTCGCTCCCGCCAGGCCTCAGATTTGGCTGTTGTGATGGTCCCGCCTTGGTGGTATCCATCTTTTCTTCAGCCTCTGTCTTCTCCTCCTTTCCCAGGAGACGAAACGCTACCGAGGAAAATTGGAGATGCAGTATACAATTGAATGTATCCCGCAGTATCTTCCACGAGCTCTCATCCATGGCTATGACCACCTGCTGACCCTTAGGATCAACCTTAGTGTTCACCACCCTCCAAGAGCTCATTCGGAGTTTTTGATTCTGCACCTGAAGGCGATGCAGAATCTTTGCTGGTTCCACAGGGGGGTTTGGGATCCATATGTTAGGGCACTGACCGGTTTGGGCAGGTCGGCTTTCTTCACCACTTTTAGTTTGGCGGCGTCTCAGGGAGTGCAGCCTTGGATGACCTTCAAAGGTGCCGAGAAGCGTTCACACTACTGGGTAATATAGCAGGTTATTTTGTCGTTTGAAATAAAAAGAAATAATAAAAATTACCTACGTTTATCATATAACCTGCGGCACAGTATTGTATTATCCAGTACTGTCAATGTATTCGATAACTACACCGTTTTGTCTTATTATATGAAATTGTATGTTATGACGTAGTACCGATTTAGGCTGCATAAACATGGAAATTATACAGAAAAATAATATAAGTTATTAAAACGTAGTCTGATTTATTTACTCCCATAAAAACCGGCATGTCCAAAAGAAAAAAGATTTAAAAGGAGAACCTTTTTTGTTATAATTGTTGCCTTATTTTCTACTAACCCAAAGGGTTACACTAAACTATTCAAATAAAACTCGTTATTATTTATGCACATGTGCATGATTGTCTGGTGTGTGGCATGCAAGAAGCAACAGAAGATGCGAGAATGTAATTAGCACATAGCCACAGCACAGCTGATTCTGTGGAAACTCTGTTGCGCCTGCGTGTTACAGGCTAAGATTAGATTAGATTAGATTAGGATTGGGGTGGCCTATCGACCTATTTCACCGCGACCTTTTCAGATCTATTGTGATCCCCTTTTTTCCTAGAGGACGCTCTCTAATTTTGCCCTCTTAATTAGGCCTATCATCTTTGAGAGCGGCTTCTTTATGTAGCTACTAGCTGTGGGGTTCACCTCCCCCATTACTAGAAACCTTGTCCTCGCCAGGCCTTCACAATGACACAGCACATGAACTGGGGTTTCTTCCTCCTCTTGGCAGTATCTGCAGGTTGCATCATCTGCCAGGCCTATGTTGTACATATGCCAATTCAGTCTACAGTGACCAGTCAGCAGACCTACAATCATTTTGACAGTCTTCCTGTCTTTATTCAGTAGATCTCTCGTAAGTTCAGGCCTTTGCTCCTTTAGGAACTCTTTTGCCTGCCATTGTCCCGGTGATTTTTGCCACCACTCTCTGGACTGTTTATATATCCATTCATTGATGGATTTTTTAATTTGCGATTTGGTAGTGCCGAAAGAGGGGTCGGCTCCGACGAATGGCCTTGACGAACCTCGCCTGGCTAGCTCGTCCGCCGCCTCGTTTCCTCTCACGCCCGAGTGGCTAGGGACCCAGGCTAGGGTTACTTTCCTTTGGGTGCCCACCTCATTTAGGGCGCTTACACAGTCCCAAATCAGCTTAGAGTCCACGCTTGCGGAGCTAATCGCTTTAAGTGTGGACTGACTGTCAGAGAAGATAGCGACGCTTTTACCCGGTTCGGTACATCTTTCTATCTCTCGGACGCAGTGATGAATTGCAGCAACCTCAGCTTGGAACACCGTCGTGTCTTTGCTGAAGGTTACCGAAAGAGCCTTTTTAGGCTTCTTAGAATAAATACCCGCTCCAACGCCGTAGTCCGTTTTAGAGCCGTCAGTATACCAGTTTGAGTCCGCTCTTACCGGGGCACTTGCCTCCCAGTCCTTCTTATCTGGTATTATAACCTGATATTTCCTATCTAGGTTAGGGGTACGAACCATGGCATCGCATGGCAATCCTAAAAGAGGTGCCTCCTTGAGTTCGTCTAGCAGCTTTTTATAGTCAGCCCCGTGCGATTTACTTATCGGTACTTGACTATGTAAGAGTCTGTGTACTGTGGACCTTGCGGCTCCTTGTACAAAGATATGTAATGGTGGCAGGTTCAGAATTACTTCAATCGCTGCGGTAGGGGTCGATCTCAACGCCCCCGTGGCGCATAGGCACGCCAGCCTTTGCACGCCACCCAGCGCTTTGGCCGCCCCCACCTGCCGCGCCTTTGGCCACCATGCAACTGCTCCGTACGTTAGCATGGGTCTAATTACCCTTGTGTATAACCACAGAGTCATCTTGGGGCTAAGGCCCCAATTCTTTCCACACAACCTCCTACATCTACCCAGGGCGATGGTGGCTTTGGTGGTCAATTTCTGGATATGTGAATTCCATGTGTGCCTTTGATCAAACCATACCCCCAGGTATTTCACCTCTTTGACATATGGAATTCGTTCGCCTCCTATCACTAGTGGCTGTAAGCCTTCTAGCGTTCTTTTTCTTGTAAACGTGACAGCCTGTGTTTTTTGAGCATTGACTGAAAGTCGCTCTTGTTTACACCATTTGTCCACTGTGTTAAGAGCGGTTTGCATACGCTCCACCAGAACCTTTGGAAACCGCCCTCTGACGACTATTGTAAGGTCGTCAGCATAGCCAAGGCAATGGAATCCCTTGCCGGTCAGCTTCCGGATTAGGTCGTCTACCAGGGTAGCCCACAGCAGGGGAGAGAGAACTCCACCCTGCGGGCATCCCCCTCCTGCCTCTGCCTCAATGGTAGCCTCGCCAATTGTGGATGTGATTATCCTTCTTTCCAGGCTGGCTCTTACCCACTGTAGAAGCCTCGGCGCGACACCCCTTCTCCGCAATGCCCCAATGAGCGAGTTAGTGGTGGCATTGTTAAATGCTCCCTCGATGTCCAGGAAAGTCGTCATGGCTATCTCTTTGTCTTCTATAGACTTAGTAATTAGCCTGTTGAGGTCGTCCAAAGCGACCTCTGTAGACTTTCCCGGTTGGTAAGCGTATTGTCTGTCACTGAGTGGCTGTTCTCTCAGTGCGGTGTCTCTTATATACCTATCCACCAACCTTTCAAGAGTTTTGAGTAAAAAGGAGGATAGGCTTATTGGTCTGTATGACTTTGGCGTTTGGTCGGATACTTTGCCTACCTTAGGTAGGTATACCACCTTCACCTTTTGCCATGCAGTTGGGACGTATCCCCAGGCTAAACAAGCTTTGAATATTTTCACGAGATGTGGCATCAGTACCTCTATCCCGTTCTGAAGTAGGGCAGGGAATATTCCATCCGTGCCTGCAGATTTGAAAGGCGAAAATCTGCTTAGCGCCCACTTGACTCTCGTGGGTCTCGTGATTTCTGCGGCCAGCCTCCAGTCTTGTTTTTTTGGCCTCTCTGGCGTATGATCTGCTACGGCCGGCCCACGAGCACCAGTCAGGATTTTTTGCGGACGGGAAGTGAACCTTTAACAGTTCCTCAACGCTCTCTTTATGAGTGCTTGTGTGGGTTCCATCCATTCTTTTAATGAAGCCCACCTCGGTCGCAGCACAACCGTCCTTGGCTAGAACTTTATGGATTCGTGAACAAGCGGGAGCTTCGTTCAGCTCCTCGCAAAACTTCCTCCATGAGTCCCTTTTTGCCTTCCGGATTTCTTTGTTGTACTGTGTCAGTTTACTTTTATAGGTGTCCCAGCTGTGGTCGGACTTGGCTTTGTTGAACAGCCTACGAACCTCGGCCCTCAATTTCTCTAAGTTCTTGTTCCACCACGCTGTTTTGGCGCCCTTATAGCGTCTTGTTTTCTCTGGGCAGTTTTCCGTGTATGCTGCCATAATGGCGTCATGCACTTGGTCTGCCGCTAGTTCTAGCCCTTCTATTTCTCTCACCGGTGCCGTACCTCCTTCGAGAGACTCCCTGAGGGATATCACATATCCTTACCAGTTTGTCTCCCTTGGATTTCTGTACTTGACCTCGGTGAGAGTAACATTCAGGTCAAATCTTATGTGTCGATGGTCCGAACACGATGGTTCCTCCGACACATGCCATTCCTTTATGGCGTCAATCATCCTACTTGAGCATAGCGTAACATCTAGCACTTCCGCTCTGGATCTTGTGACGAACGTTGGCTCCGTGCCTACATTGGCTACTTCCAACCCTGTTGAAAAAATAAATTGCATGAGTGACTCACCTCGTGCGTTGGTGTTGGTGCTCCCCCATGCTATATGGTGAGCGTTTGCGTCGCTCCCTATTATCACCTGGAGGCCCTTTTCCTCTCCATATGCAGCTATCCTACTTATTATGGGTGGTGGGCACTCCTTGTCCTCGCCGGGGAAGTAGGCCGAGCAGATGATCCACCTTCTGGTTCCTTCCTCCGTCTTGGCCATAAGGATTCCTGTAGTCACATCGTCGGTGCAAAGCACCGGGATTAGTGTACAAGTAACCCTCGTGCTGTGTACTATGCATGCTCTTGGCCTCAAGGACCTAGGGTTGTATAATACTTTACCTTGCTGTGGTGTTAAACCTGCAGGTTTTCCTTTTATTAGCCATGGTTCCTGCAGTAGTGCCACATCCAGACTTTCGTTGTCGAACCTCCTAACAAGCGTTGCTGACGCAGCTTTTGCATGCTGGAGGTTCGCCTGCAGGACCTGTATCCCCCTCTTCCCTAGGAAGAGGGTTCTGTGTCGGCTTCATCCTCCGCAGCCTTGTCAACCTCCATTGGAGCAGCCACCCTCGTGGCAAGGTGCCGTCTGAGGGGACTAACTCCGCTTTCGGGAGACTGGCTCTCCGGAGGGGCAGCGTCCATTGCCGCTTCCGTTCCCGTGGGCGCAATACCTTGGGGGTCCGTCGGCGCGTTGGAGCAGATGGCGTCTCCCTCGCCTGTCTGCTCTACTCCAGACTGCCCTTCTTTGACCCGGAATTTAAGTTTTCCTAGGCCAAAGTACGGCTGTAGGTCCAGTTTCTTTAATTCCTCTGCTGACTCTTTATCTGCAGAGAAAGTCCACAATGTGCCTTTGTCTCCTTTGTTGGAATTCCAAACGGTCCAAAGGCTTGTGTTAAGGCGTCGATTTCCCACCTTTAGACGGCTTAGGATCTTCTCCGCCGGTACTTTTTCACCTTTCTCGTCAGGTACAAACGTTGTGCAGATCCACGGCCTTGGAATGTCCTTGCCTTCCAGAGCCTTGAGAGTTGCTCCCTCCCAAGGCCTGAACGTTGGAACTACTTCCTTGAGCCACTGCACGCTGTCCTGATCAGCACAGATCACGATAAGGTGACCTGGTCTATGTGTGCACCTCACGAACCGGACTTGGGGTCCTTGTTCTGGGATGTCGTCATAAGCTGCCAGCAAGGAGCCTTGGACAGCTGTAAGCTGGTCCGGCTCCAAGCGGTTAGCTGGATAGCCATCGCTGACTATCGCGACTTTAACCGAAGAGGCTGCCTCTCTGAAGGATAATCCATCAGTTTTGGGTTTTTTGCTCTTCGGTACATTGGGTGGGGTGTTACCTTCCGACCGTGGTCGTTTTTCGGATGCCACCCGTGTTGTACCCGTCCGCTTAACCTTTCCTGGCTCTGCGGGCTTGGTTGCCTTTTTGGCTTTTGGTTGCGCCTTGGTGGCGCCATCCTGGCCTTTTTGCGCGTGCCGGATGAAGTTGTCTTTGATTACGGCTCTTCGAGCCTGGACGTAATCTTGACCTTGCTTCACCAGCTTTTGCACTTTGGCCCTAGATATACCCGACAGTCTTGCTGTTCGGATTTCGTCGTCCGACATTAGGTCAATGTCCTCGACTGAGCCTACCCTCAAGGTGGTCTTTTTTGTTAAGTCTGATGTACCAGGCGTCTCCACCTTTGGTACATCTCCTTTTGGATTTTTTCCCTGCTTAACAACTTTGGGAAAAGGTTTTTTAAATGCTGCTAGGTTCTCCATAATTGGTCCCACGAGTAGCTGGGGAAGGGTTGGTCCGCTTCAGCAGAGCCCCGCAGTACTGAAGTAAGGCATTTATACAATGGGGTGCGCCAGGTGCCCCAAGGTTGGACTAGTTGGGACTGGTCTTCTATCCAGCCACGCATCCCATCGGCCTAGTCCGCCACCTTAGGATTTAGGTTTTTATTGAGGTTGTCTCCTCTCGGCCCGTGCAGTTAAGCCTAGGCCCCCATATCCCCCGGAGGGGATGGTATGACGGCCGCGAGTGAATTAGATTCACTGTACGACCGGCGCCGTAATTTCCTGGTGCAAACCATTAGCCACGACACGAGTTACAGGCTAAACCTGCAACGTACATTTAGATATACAGTCAGCGACAGAATTGAGTGGACACTATGCGATTTTGTATTAAACTATAAATTTTACTCACACCCAATTACTGGATATTTAATGATATACAACATCATATGATATTCTAGCAGATCAAATAGTTAAACATAAATAATATCCAAAAATATAATACTACCTCTAATTGCACATTTCAAATAATTGTAAATTTAATGTTTACATTGTAACAAAAAATTATAAAAACAATTAATGTCAAATAGCCAATAAACTCATATTCGTATTACAATGTTTTTATTTAGTGCATTAAACTCTCGTGAGATGGTGATTTTTCGTAATTTTTTCTTATTTTTTCATACTAATCTCTGCTATGACCGTCGGACGTACCTTTCGACGAGGATTCCGAATCTGAAGTCAGCGTTCGGCTGTCGGTTACGGTTTGGGAGATATTGTCGAATTTCCTTAAATTTTGTCGAAAATTTTAGAAAATTCAAAAAAAAATCTTCTAAAAATTGAAATAAACTCGACGTATTATACATCAAAAGAAGCGCGTTTTCGGAACTGCCACCGCGCCCGTCCTCCTAGCGCCAATCGTTCCGGAGATATGGGCGTTTAAAGTTTCGCAAATTAAATCCACGCTCGGTCATTTCCTGGGGGTCCTTCAGAAGCGCGAGCGAGTGCTTTTGCCGATATCTCTAACCGTTTCCGAGATATTTGGCTTTAAAGTTTTGAAAAATTAATTTCGCGCTAGAACGCTCCCACGGGGAGTCCAAATCCGTCGAGTTTTCGTCGATATCGATATCTCTTACCGTTTCCGAGATATGAGCGTTTAAAGTTTTGAATTTTTTTTTAACGCTAGAGCGTTCTGGCATAGCCTATCCGACGTGTTTTCGCACGGGGAATAGAATCCCGTCGAGCAAACATCGATATCTCCAACCGTTTACGAGATATTCGCAAAAATGTGCCGAAATTCGTTAAAAATCGCTATTTTTTACCCAAACTCGCCTAATTTGCGGCCGAAATACCGCTCCGATTTTATTCTACTGTGGCGCAAAATGTTCCCCTGGTCCGATGAATCTAGTTGCCTATGGTATTGGGATATATCAGAGAATTCATTTAATTACACCTACATACTTTTGATTTTGTTTGCTTTGGATATACACACAAACAAATTATAAATTGAATAAATGTGCCACTCTCCGCTAGAGTACGCCGCTATAGTCAGGTTTTTATCAATGGTCGAATTAATTTGATAAAACAAAAAATTTAGGTTTGTAGATATAAGCGACATCTGGTGACACCTTAAAGTACTATTATGATAAAGGGGCTGTTGGCATATCTACTTATAAAAAATCACTGGCCTAGTTGAAAGCATAAAAAGCATTAAGTATTTTGTTGATCAGGTTACGAAGTGAGAAGAAGACGGATGGCTTAGCTAAGTTCATGAAATGTGAGAAAAAATCTTTTACTTGGACGAAAATTGAAAATATGGGCACTGCCAATAACGAAAACATAAATAAATAGATAATAATTTTATTTCGAAAGCAAAATGACATGTAAGACAGCTCCAAACAAAGTCAGACAAAAGCAACCATAGAACACTATAAATTAAATCAAATTAAATTAAAATTAAATTTACAATTTAAACAAGAAAATTGTTAATAAACTAATGCTTAATAAGTAACGCTTTAGGTACATAGTCGAACATTCTCTAATTTGGGCGGGTAAAGTATTATAAAGTTTGCATCCCATAAAATATACGGACTTCTTTGGTAAAAGATAATCATGAGTTCAAGTAGAATATTTGTGATTATAATTATTAATAGAAAACGTTTCTTTATATTTATAAAAGAAGCGTTTCAAATATGTTAAATCCTAGAATGTAATTAAAAAAAATTGGTGTTTAAAAACATCCCTACAGGAATCCATGTAATGCATTTTATAAATAGTTCTTATTGCTTAGTTTTGAATTAAGAAGACCCTGTGTGCATCCGGGACATGTCCCAATGAGTGATACCGTACCGCATGCAGGCAACAAAATTATACTGATCAAATATTTTTACAGTTTCAGTATTACATGATCTTTTCAATTATTTTAAAGCATAACAAGTTTACAAAAGGGTCCGACATAAATAAGCAATGCGATGAGACCAATTTAAAGTTTCATTTAAGATTACGCCTAAGTTTTTACTTAATGAACTGCAGTTAATTATTGTGTCATTAATATTTACATTTTTGATTGTTTTTACTCTATTATGAAAATAAAGAAATTTTGTTTTTTCTTGATTGGTAATTAAGTGATTGTGTTAGAGCCAACTATTGATTTTATAATAAATCAAGTAAATTGGATACACTGAGGGAGCTTTTAATTACACTAACATTCGCATACATAACAATTTGCTGCGGTAAGGATAAGTTGGAAGGTAAATCATGAATATATAACAAAAACAATGTTGCGCCTAAGACTGTACCTTGAGGGACTCCAATGTTAATAGTTTGAAAAGTGGACTGACTATTATTAACAAAAACGCATTGTTTTCTATTAGTTAACTAAATTCTAAACAAATTTAAAGCCGCACAATTAATTCTATGATGTTCAAATTTATGAAGAAGGATTTCAGGATTAAGAAGGTCGAAAGTTTTCAATAAACCTTCAAAGCCTCTCAAGCAATGGTGGCTATTATCTAAATTACAATATATAGTATTAAGGCAGTTAAAGACAGTAGTGTTTGTAGATTTATTGGGGCAGAAACCATGCTGATGTACAGATAGGGAATTAAACGTTTTCAAATAATTCATTAGATTATTATTATGGATAAGGAAATCATACATTTTTGCAAATACAGACAACAGACTTATAGGCCGATAGTTTTTTAAGTCATTTTGATATCCATTCTTGAATATAGGTTTCATTAAAGCTATTTTAAGTTTCAAAAGAGAAACACCTTTTTTAAAGGAATAGTTCACAAGGTACGTTCATATTTTAGCAATAAATGATTAATAGTATTTAACAATAAATAAAGGTATGCAGTCATAGCCTGTACTATTTGAGGCGTTCAGATTTTTGATAACCGCGATGACGTCGTCTGCAATCACAGGAGTTATGAATATCGAATTGTTTTGATATATATAAAAACGGAGTGGTAGAATTTTGTTTAAATATTCACAATTGTCCCTTAATTTGTTATGCGTAAACGTATTACAACTGCAGACCACGATCGCACTTGTCCCAACTCGACCGGGAAGTTTGACTCACAGACATTGTTTCAAAAAATATGTAATAATTTGGTAATAAAATATTGAAGTGTAAAGTCACATGCTTACACATCTTATCAAAAAATTATTGGTGGAAAAATTCCATCACAGCAGGAAATGAAAAAAATGCGCCCAAGCTGTCTACTGGTTAAAAATGCGGTCACAGTTATCCGAGTTTACTTTAATTAGGAACCCATAATTTACTTAATAGGCCTATTCGTAGAAGAATCACAAAGTAGTCAGAACCAATCTGTACCTACTGTGAAATCAGTCAGAAAACGGTTTCGGATTTCGTTTAGCTAATTGAATCACGTTTAAGTAAACGTAAATAAAACACAAAAACGTTAAGGAATAAAAATATATTGAAATAAGAGGTCCACAACAATATTGTTTCACCACACAGTGGCTTCATCAGGTGGATGAAATTAACTAAACAGAATATAAAATTACACAATATTTATACTTTTAAACCTAGAAGTGGGGAATAATTAAAATGCTTTTGGTCATTGAGCGCTAAACCTAACTTACTATATCTATTAATTTCTAAACATTCAAATAAGTCTAGTTTCTTACTTATCTTATGAACATGCAAAATATCAAAATTATTATTAAAATTATGATTAAGTTCTAAACAATGATTAGCAAAAGTAGAATCTGTCTTCTTATCTCTGTAACTTTTAGTATGTTCGGAAATACGCGTAATGAAAGATCTACCTGTCTGTCCTATGTACACCTTACCACACTCACAAGTCAATCTATAGATCCCAGAGTTAAACCACAGATATAAGTTAAACTTTCTATCTGTTTTGTCCTTGTTATTCTTTAAATACCAGCTAATGTTATTATTAGTTTTATATGAAACATAGCTATTATTATTACGTTTGATAAATTTACCGATTACCTCTGATGTTTTTCCAAAATAAGTAATAGAAGTATAGTTAACTGGTTCTTTGTTAAAAATTTTAGGGTATATTAAAGCAAGCGTATGAGACTTTTGTTTATTCGCTAAAATGTTATTAATAAAATCCACTGAGTAACCATTATTTAAAGCTATTTTGTAAATTCTGTTAAGTTCTAATTCAAAGTTTGTTTTATTCATAGGGACCTTAACTAATCTATGCATCATACTCTGATATGATAACATTTTAGCGAATAAACAAAAGTCTCATACGCTTGCTTTAATATACCCTAAAATTTGTAACAAAGAACCAGTTAACTATACTTCTATTACTTATTTTGGAAAAACAGAGGTAATCGGTAAATTTATCAAACGTAATAATAATAGCTATGTTTCATATAAAACTAATAATAACATTAGCTCGTATTTAAAGAATAACAAGGACAAAACAGATAGAAAGTTTAACTCTGGGGTCTATAGATTGACTTGTGAGTGTGGTAAGGTGTACATAGGACAGACAGGTAGATCTTTCATTATGCGTATTTCCGAACATACTAAAAGTTACAGAGATAAGAAGACAGATTCTACTTTTGCTAATCTTTGTTTAGAACTTAATCATAATTTTGATATTGTGCATGTTCATAAGAAAAGTAAGAAACTAGACTTATTTGAATGTTTAGAAATTAATAGATATAGTAAGTTAGGTTTAGCGCTCAATGAACAAAAGGATTTTAAGTATTCCCCACTCCTAGGTTTAAAAGTATAAATATTGTGTAATTTTATATTCTGTTTAGTTAATTTCATCCACCTGATGAAGCCACTGTGTGGTGAAACAATATTGTTGTGGACCTCTTATTTCAATATATTGTTACTCCTTAACGTTTTTGTGTTTTATTTACGTTTTGAAGATGGAGTTTAAACACGTATCCTCCCATTCGATTAATTTTTCGCGTCTAACTAGTTTGTGATTCTTCTATGAACAGGGCTAATATTAGGCAGTTAAAAAAGCTAAAATTGTATACAAATTCTAAATATAGTTATACAACTATAGGATAGAATCTAGTCAATCGACAATTTTCTAAAACTGCCACCCATTTCAAATTCGTCAAAGGAATATAGGTTGCTCTTATGCTGTGGTATCTTCCCATTCAATTTAAGTTTTGACGTTTTCTCCGGGTATTCTTTGTTATAAAGGAAATAACTTTCCCAGTTGTCCCCTGCTTCGTCCCATGAGTATGTGTTACCGCCCCACTCGGTAGGTAAAAATTTCTTGTCTACGTGCTTGTGTAAATCCTTCAATGTTTTATGTCCATAAGTCTGGAATAGAATAAAAAAACGGCAATAATTTTTTTCATAACAGTATATTGAAAGATATGCAAGAATTGTAGCGTAGTAACAGATACACAAGATATTCGACCCTCCTCCCTCTCCCTACAGGATTTCATTAATTCGGGACAATTGTTTCGGAAATTCCTAGATTTCCATTTTCAACCGAAGACCGAATGAATACAGGAAAGGATGTAATAACTAATTACGTGCGAAGGTCCAGTACTTAACTTCAATTGAAACTCTCTACAAAAAGTTTATTAAATTACCCTCCTACAAAATTTTGAAATACGAAATAAACACAACTGAACGACAATTAAAGGTCGGAGACTGCACTAAAGGATATTTTCGACAAACGAAGCGTGTAATCGAAACCAAATTCAAGGAACACATAGCACATTATCGTTATGGGAGGCTTGAATCATCTGGTGTTGCACAACATATTAATGATACAGGCCATAAATTATTAACATTGAAAACCTTGAACTATCGAAAAATGTAACATCTTCTAGGGAATTAGACGCTTACGAAACCAAGTATATAAGGAGAGACTAACTATTTATTGAATCGGGAACATGTCCTTCTGCACCATTCGCTGTTGACTGATTTTTTGGGGTAAACACATTTCTACCTTAGTTAAATACTTCCCTGAGTTCTTAGCATTTCGCGGGTTAAGAAGGCGTAGAATAAAGCACTTGTGGATATAGATTTTAGAGCAGCGATCACGAAGTATGTTTGGATATATCTTTTTCTTAATGCATTCTGTCTTTGGTTGAAAATGGAAATCCAGAAAATTCCGAGACAATTGTTACGAATTATTAAAATCATGGAGCACGAAGTGTTCGGATATTTTGTGTGTATATAAGGAGAACATTTCACAGTTATTTTTGTAATTTCAAAGAGATCATACAAATAAACTGCTGCGCCTTTTTTATTTCAGTTATTGTTGTTAGGAATATATGTATCAAATAAATGAAATTTCTGCATAATTTTCAAGCTTATACTTAAGTTTATTTTATCGGCCGACTTATTACAGGGTTTTCAATATGATTAAATATTTTAATTTAAATACTAAGTATATTTCAAAGTACTATGTTTCATTCAATAATAGGCCATTAATATTGTCACTAAACGTCTAAAGAAATCTTGCTAGTTGCTCCTTAATATAAAAAGAATAATGAATTATATAATTATGAAATCTTTGGTATCAGTCCAATCAGTGAAGGAGTTATATAGAGTGTTTAAACTAGCTGAAATGGTTTAGGGTTGCAAAGAAGATGCATGAAGACTGTTCTTTGGTTTCTCATGTATATCTCGAAACGGTTATATAGGGTTGGTAAAAATAATATACTGATATAGGTGAATAGGTACATGTAACATGGTTCAACTATTCACCTATATCAGTATATTATTTTTACCACCCCTATATAATATCCTAACGTTTACTTTCCAATAGTTGAACCATGTTACATGTAACATGGTTCAACTATTCACCTATATCAGTATTATTATTTTTACCACCCCTATATAATATCCTGACGTTTACTTTCCAATACCTCTGTATATTCACTTGTCTATTTACCTCCGATTGTTATATCTTTCTCAACCTATAAAAAGTATCCGTGTTGTTGACAGGAACGGCAAATATTTTCGTATATTTAAGCATTACTTGTAAAACTCTCACCATGTAAACAACGAAAACAAACTTTGTAATTTAAAATCTTACATATTATTTACAAGTAATCATTTCTATCTCCTAAAATAATGTCTTCAAAATTGTAATTAATAATCTTCAATATTTAACGTATCAATTTTCGGCCTATTTTTTATTATTATGACTTTGAATGTAAGTACATAACTTTAAAACCAGTTGTAACCGTATTGTATACATTTTTGTATTAGCCTCTTCTCAATGTAATAAATTCTTTGCAGATTATTTATGATTGAGACAAATATATTTGTCGAAACGTAAAAAGAAAGTTTCATTTTACTTAATTCTTAAATTAAGCCGCTACAACCAACGAAAAAAGTATTCGAACTAAATAGTATACACGGCTAAGAACACAAATACAGTATATATTGCTATGATATCATGCAACCTAACCTCTACAACTTACAGCAACATACGTAAAGTACTATATTATATATCAATGTATTACGAGTTATGTATTTATCTATTTTGTAAATTTATTGTAAAAATCTAAACTAAACACTCACTACAATTTAAATGAGAGTATAGAATGATGTACAGTGTGTGATATCTACGAACCGCGCATACAACCGATCGTATAAACCCTGACAAGTGATTTATTTTTGCAATCGCATGACAGATGTTGACAGCTGATTGGGATGTACATTGTTGCCACCCCCGTCCAACTCTTATTACAAAACTTGGTCTCTTCCCCTCCGGAGGGGTAGCTGGTTTGGGTCTCGCTCCAGAGAGGGCTGTACGAGTGGTAGTGTAAAATATGTTGCCTATCCAAAATAGGTATCTAAACTCCTCATAATATGACATATTTATTATCTATGAATATGACAAAAGGGTGACATATAGTGCAGGTGCTTTCGATCCCAGACCGGAGGCGGTGATTTTTAATTGTGGATAAAAATCAGAACATGCCTTCTTCTCGGATAGGAAGTAAAGCCGTAGATCCCGTGTCAATGCGATGTTTAACACAATCCCTACCGGAGGTTGGAATTCCTTCGAGTTCGGCAAAATATCAGTGGGGTTGGTACAAAACGTCAAATAGATGAAACTTCGCCTAGCAACAGCATCCATACATACATACCTATTCAAATTACGCGCTTTGAGCTCACAGCGCCTCTATGAGCAGATACCGTAACCTGCCAAATACGCCCCCCACCACATTCCAAACGTGTACCCACTTTTTAGTATTAAGTTCACTATCTCTTGGGTATATTATCTCTGATCGTTGCATTCATTGTTTTGACAACATTATGAATAGCGGCGTCCTCCTGTCATTGCCACGCAGACACATTCTGCACTCATTTGTGAACAAGACCGATCGCCATTGCTCGAAGGCCCAATTCAGGTACTCCCGAGCAAATTGAAGCCTCGCTTGCTGGTGCCTTGCTGACAACTTTGGCCATCCGGAAGCATTTTCTGACTGTCTACTCGGGGTAAATATTGACTACCCAGTGTTTATCCATAGAACCGGGGAATGTCTACCCAATCCTTACCTAGTAGGACAACAGGCGACGCACTCGGAATTCTCATGGGTGTGGGTTGGCCTGTGCGGGGGAACGATGCATGGGCAAAATTTCCAAAACTAGGTGGGCTTAATGCGGACCCGAGCAGAGAGCCCTGGCCGTGGGATGTGAACCTACCCCAGGTCTCTGGGTAACAGACACTCCGGCCGGCGTTCTTATTGGGTAGAGCTTCGGCTCGGGCGCGGACCGTTTAACAGGTTGTAGAGGTGGTGGAACAATCCTAATGCGGTCGGGTAACGTTGACCACCCAGCGTTATCTCGTCGGGAAGTGTCTACCCTACCTAGTAGGTTAACGGGCGACACACTTGGCGTTTTTAAGGCTGGTAGGCGGATTTGGGCGGGCCGCAAATTGCACGCAGCACAGCCGAGGATTTTACGCTAAACGGAATTACATTGACTCTGTGACATAGAAACTCTGTTCAATTTGAGCTTTGTGCTGTGCTGCGTGCAATTTGCGGCCGGCTTTATGGGCGAAAGCCTAGGTACCTAAGGTGTGAGGTGTTAATCGGTTGTCCACTCACAGACAAGTACTCCTCGAAGACGTTTCAGCTCCTCTTGCAGATCAACACCGGTAGTGACAATTTGGCAACGACGCCCAGACAATAAAACGATCGTCTCTCTCAGAAATGATGGTGGTTGACTCTTGATTCACGATTAAAGGCACCAGTCCCTTGAAATCTTCTGCAAATTCTGGCAACAGCTGAGCTGACTGACTTAGATGCAGCTGAGCAGCGACTGTTCACTGACTTAGTCCTTGTTGCAACAAAGTGACAAATTGAGCAGCTCTTTCTGGCGATTCGGCTCTACAGTGTCGGGGCGACCGATTTGCGGATTGTTTCGTTAAAACGGTTGCGTACGGTGGCGGCTCCTGCATGATGTGGACTCGGATGCCTCAGAGGGAAAAACCGAACTCGTTTTCGTAGGGAGGCCGAGGAGGAAGACTGACCGCTGATCGGTACATTGGCGATATTCTTCTGGAATACGTTATTCCGTACGCAGGATTTGTCGGTGATAACTACGTGTTGATGCACGGTAATGCATATTGCCACATTTAACGTAGACAATTCCTGAACGAAGCCACTATACGGACGATGGACTAGCCATCGGTCAGTCCAGACTTCAATCCCATTGAACATTTATGGGGCAATTTTAAACGGAGAGTGCAGGCCAGAAATCCAGTTTCTGCGAATATTGACGAGCTCAAAGCGGCGTTGAACGGTATTCGTCAAGAGTTCGCAGAAAGGTTAATTAGATCGATGGTAAATCGATTACGAGCTGTCATCAGGGCTAGAGGAGGTAACACCAAGTATTAAGCAAATAATTTCTTTCTTTATTTTAAAATTTTTTGCTTCATTTGAAAAAATAAATAACCCTAATTCCTCAATAATTCAACTTTCTAAATTCCCATTTTCCCCACACTTCTATATAAATTACATTATTTGAAAAAGTATTGAGTTGATGGTGTGGTATTGCTGTTAAAGCGAAAGTTTCACGCTTAATGACGATGTATGATATTCATGAATCAGTTATATCGTGTTTGAAAAAAACATATCTGAATGCGCGCTTTATGGGTGAGTGGATATGGCGGCTCGCACAGTTTCGTTAGTAAGATACCATTCCAGTTCTCTAGGTGTTGTTATCATTGCACACGCTTTGAATTTCTTATAATGAATATCAACCCACGATTGGCTTGCCGAAACTCCGTGACAGTGCAACACAACTTGAATGTATTTAGGCAACCTTCCAAAATATCGTTTTGAAATGACAGACTATGGAGGACAAGTGTTAATTTGCAAGTATATACTACGAAACACGATACCTAACAATCAATCTTTATTTATATGCTTGATTACGACAGTAGTGCGTCTCGACATAGTTACCAGTCCTACTGCTGATACTGTCACAGCATCCAAAACCTGTGCCACAAAGTTTTTGAATGAATGAAGCAAATCTTCTAATGCATACAGCTATTAACTTTTGTTTAACCTAACAAAACAATTTAAAAATTAAATGATGACATCATAACAAGAAAACAAGATATAACAAAAACTATTTTTCTGGTCAGTATAAAAATAAAATTAACTTACGTTTTTCAAAAAATCACTTAACAACGACGACATCCTGTATATTTAGTTTGTGAACTTATTATTTGTTGTAAACGTTTTTGGTTTTAAACCTGTGTTAATGATTTTTTTTTTTGGGATGACTTGTGCATGTTCATTTCTTAACTAGTCATAAACTAAATTATTGCGGTTTTGGCATTTTCGTCTACTCTTTTAAGCATTGTCTAGCTTGGCCCAAATAAATTTTGTTTCTCAAACAGTTACTAGAATGTAGATTATTTAGCTAACCTGGTTTTGGAAGAAAATTTTAAACATAAAAATGTTATTTTAATTAAATTAAAAAGCATTGGACATATTTTGCATTTTATCAAAAATAGATTAGTCTGATTATGCACTACGCAATCTTCAACCTTTTATTCTAAATCGTTCCTTTAGGATTACTCTAGTTTGTTCGTTAGTGATCTTACTCACCCTCTCAATTATTTTTTGTGGAACAAATTTCTTCAGGAAGGTGATCAACGCTTCAGGAACGTGGGGTACGTTAAGGAAATGCATAGCTTTGTACCTCAGTGGGTTGACGTTGTATATGAGATTAATACCTTCGGCCAACAACTTTAAACTTGTCTTGCCCAGATGTGCTGCAGTCAAGTTTTCCAAGTCGATTACCGCAATTATAGCGGAACATTCATCTTCCAAGAAAAGCAAATCCACTGTAAATATGTAATTCGATGGTTTAATTCGACATTCGGTTAAAGAACTGGCATTTACCTACTCAGCATGAGGATGAAATGGAAAAGTCTTGGAAAGTCAAATTGATTGACATCTTCAGGTAAACGGCCAATACCAACTCTATAACCTTCTGGTGTTAGTTTTAGGCAGGACCAAACTAATCTAGAAAATAACGAAATCATGTTTTTACTCATTGATTGCGTTGAATGTTAAAGTCACCGGTGCGCTGGAATGCCTTCAAGGAAATAGGCGTTATTCTTAGAATACAAAGATTCGAACTTGACGCGGTACGACAGAAAGTTTTCGAATTTCCTCTTCGCCTTTTCCAAATCGCACTTGCAATGTCTCACAAAGTTTAGGACTAAGCGATCGTCTGTAATAAAGTATAGTTTTTAATTAGCTATGTTTATGTGAATTTTGCTAACTTCTAGCTCTTCTAGTTTGGAGCGGCGCTTCTATTTTGCCGGAGGAAGTGACAGAAATAAATTTCGTAAAAAGAAATAAAAAATTTTAAAATAAAATTTTCTTAAATATTCCTTGTCAAAATTATATTGATATAAGTAGATTGGTATAGGTTACTTCTCTAACAATTCAAGCAATAGATGGCGGTGTTTGTTGCAGCTACTCTTTTAGTGAAAACTCTTTTGCCCACTTTCCAGCTATACCCAACATAAATATGCAAAATTCGTTAGACATAGCTTTGCTAATTTACAAGTAGATCTTACCACAAGTAAAATAGCAAAGTTATCATCATCAGCAATTTCAGTGGAATTTATGGTGAGGTATTTGAAAGTGTGTAGAATTACAATTTAGTGAGTAAACAATTTATTTTGGGTAACAGTGATACGTTACAAGGTTAATAAAGAAATAACTCGACAATTATTTTGGTGGCGGACGATTCGTGGATTTTCAAACATTGGCAGACCTAGATCTAGGATATCCATAAATAACACTTAATTTAATATATAAAAATTAATTAAAAATGGTCATAAAACGTAAAGCACGGCACGAAGTCAAAAGTGAACAATTATTAACATTATAATAATAGTGAAATTTGAAAATTGAAAATTTACTTTGTGAATAAAATTAAAATATACAAGTTTGAATACGATGAAGTGGATTAGTGAAATAAACTACGGGTATTAGGATACAAAATAAAATTCAACAATGGAAAAAATGTGGAAGAGTTAGTGTTGGGCAAGGTAGGGGAAATAACTTGTTAGCGATAACTAGACAGGTTCGTGTTTATTCGTCTCGGGAGACGGGGCTCGTGTTGCTCATCGGCCTTCCCGAGGATTGACTCAACACGAGTCTGTCTACTCCTCGCTAACGATAGTTATTTTCCCCTACCTTGCCCAACACTAGTAAGAGTAAAAGGTATAATATTTCGTCCAGCAAATAAAAATTAAAAACCGCGTAATAATTTTTTATGCGAATAAATTAAAAAAAAATAGTATTTCTTTAACAGATTTAACGGGATTTTCCATTTCATAATAACTTTAAAAAGCGTAAAAAGATTGTTCTTTTGTTAATAAATATTGAAATTCAGTTAAATAAATACCTTGTAGTATTTTTTTCTACATGTAATTTTACCTCCAATAAACAAGCCATGCAGCTTCTATAAAATTTGGTTACTAACAAAATAATAAACAAAATAGAAAAACAGCATGCTTTTACAGAATGGTACGGAAGTTTCTAACTTTATTCTAATTTCAGAGGTAGCTCTGTTAGACAACGGATCTGCAACCCGTGTCTCTAATCCTGATTGACAATTTAGCGCTGTGGATTTATGCATTCTATCTTCAGATAAACATTTAAACTTTGAATGGACTGTATATGAAGACAGTCTGGGAAGTGAGCATTTTCCTATTATCATGCAATGCCTCATGAAGACCCTAATCGTCTTACCTTGGTAAATACGAGGCAGCACAACACTAGAAAGGCTAATTGGAATGATTTTTCAATCAACGATTTCCCACCTTTTGCAAGAGTTTGATAGTAGTTTGGAGGAATTTGAGATAGCATTGCGACTTGTAGTTGATCAGACAGTCAAATAGTAATTATATGAGACCAAAAAGCAAGACCTGGTAGGATCGGAATTGCGACAAACTAGCTGAATTAAGAAATAAGTATAAAAATAATCCGACATCCTCTAAGTTTTTAGAGGTGAAGCGCACGAATAGTAAATAGGAAGTGAATAGGAAGTAAGTGTTGCGAGTGTAGAAATAGGAATAGTAAGATAACTGATCTGTGGCCAAATGTTAAGAAAAAATTCGGGCAAATATAATGAGAGCAAGTTGCAAGGATATAAGACATTGAATGCTTTGTAACTTTTAGCAAATATAACCCCATGTGGTGTTATAAATAAATTTGTTTTATCCACTTTGAAGGTAAGAAATAACGACCTTTTCGCTGAAGTTAGTTTTGCGGAAGTCAAAGGGATTCATTCATTCATTCATAACGTGGATACCTTTAGTCCAGGCACTTGGACTAGGTGCTCATTGTACCGTCCCTATTAAATCTCTTACTTCTACTCAAGCAGCCTGGTGTTCTCTATAAAGGCAAGTATCTTGCCCAGTGGAAACTTGAAACTTCAACTCCTCACATATGCAGATTACATGTAAACTCGTTTCCTCCTGTAGCTCATATCTCTTGCGCCGCGGTTCGCTTACTCGACCTGTATAGATGCTTTTTCAGGGGAGTGTCCAGTTACCAGCCCAGTAATGGCTTTGACTTCTTTCTTGCTACGTCTAAGTAGGTTATCAGAGAACTGAGCATCCCCATCCCCTATTAGCGCTTTGGTATGGAGTTGACCTTCAGTCGTCCTCCATTTACTTGTACTTTCTTTGTCTAACCAGGTCCAGATCTCCCTTTTAGCAGAATCCTTAGTAATCCCACATACGGGCTCTGGACCTAGGAAGTGTCTTTTAGAGCTCTCCTTGGCTAGTTCGTCGGCTATTATATTGCCCTTTATATCCTCATGTCCCGGCACCCAAATCAGCGACACCGTGTGATCCTATGCCAGTGAATTGAGGGATTGTTTGCAGTCTCTAACTAGTTTTGATCTAGTTACAGGGCTCGAGACCGCCCTGATAGCAGCCTGGCTATCAGTCATTATACTTATTTTGCTCCTCATGCCGCCCCCATTTGCAATCATTTCTGCGCAGGCTGCAAGGGCGAATACCTCTGCCTGTAAGGCCGTCGCATGCTGCCCCGGGCTTATGGATACCCTTTGATTAGGGCTGGGTCCGCAAATACTGGCTCCTGTGCCCTGGCTGGATTTGGATCCATCCGTGAACCAATCATTAAGAGCAGTAATATCTCTGCGTGCCTGATCTCTGTTCGGTATGGAGATTTTCACCTTTTTAGTGAAGATAATTTCGGGTGCCATACTATCCGTGGGCATTTGCAGCAATGGCCCCTCCAGTATCGTACTCGTAGTATGAGTGTGCCCTCCAATCCTAATGTTGGGATGCCACAAATTGTTAGTTTTCAGTTTAAGGATCGCATTCATAGCCTCCGCCTTCACGTAAAGCTCCAGCGGGGGGAGGCTCACAATGGCCTCCACATTGCCTTGGCTATGCTGACGACCTTACAATAGTCGTCAGAGGGCGGTTTCCAAAGGTTCTGGTGGAGCGTATGCAAATCGCTCTTAACACAGTGGACAAATGGTGTAAACAAGAGCGACTTTCAGTCAATGCTCAAAAAACACAGGCTGTCACGTTTACAAGAAAAAGAACGCTAGAAGGCTTACAGCCACTAGTGATAGGAGGCGAACGAATTCCATATGTCAAAGAGGTGAAATACCTGGGGGTATGGTTTGATCAAAGGCACACATGGAATTCACATATCCAGAAATTGACCACCAAAGCCACCATCGCCCTGGGTAGATGTAGAAGGTTGTGTGGAAAGAATTGGGGCCTTAGCCCCAAGATGACTCTGTGGTTGTACACAAGGGTAATTAGACCCATGTTAACGTACGGAGTAGTTGCATGGTGGCCAAAGGCGCGGCAGGCGGGAGCGGCCAAAGCGCTGGGTGGCGTGCAAAGGCTGGCGTGCCTGTGCGCCACGGGGGCGTTGAGATCGACCCTTACCGCCGCGATTGAAGTAATTCTGAACCTGCCACCATTACATATCTTTGTACAAGGAGCCGCATGGTCCACAGTACACAGACTCTTACATAGTCAAGTACCGATAAGTAAATCGCACGGGGCTGACTATAAAAAGCTGCTAGACGAACTCAAGGAGGCACCTCTTTTAGGATTGCCATGCGACACCATGGTTCGTACCCCTAACCTAGATAGGAAATATCAGGTTATAATACCAGACAAGAAGGACTGGGAGGCAAGTGCCCCGGTAAGAGCGGACTCAAACTGGTTTACTGACGGCTCTAAAACGGACTACGGCGTTGGAGCGGGAATTTACTCTAAGAAGCCTAAAAAGGCTCTTTCGGTAACCTTCAGCAAAGACACGACTGTGTTCCAAGCTGAGGTTGCTGCAATTCATCACTGCGTCCGAGAGACAGAAAGATGTACCGAACCGGGTAAAAGCGTCGCTATCTTCTCTGACAGTCAGTCCACACTTAAAGCGATTAGCTCCTCAAGCGTGGACTCTAAGCTGATTTGGGACTGTGTAAGCGCCCTAAATGAGGTGGGCACCCAAAGGAAAGTAACCCTAGCCTGGGTCCCTAGCCACTCGGGCTTGAGAGGAAACGAGGCGGCGGACGAGCTAGCCAGGCGAGATTCGTCAAGGCCATTCGTTGGAGCCGACCCCTCTTTCGGCACTACCAAATCGAAAATTAAAAAATCCATCAATGAATGAATATACAAACAGTCCAGAGAGTGGTGGCAAAAATCACCGGGACAATGGCAGGCAAAAGAGTTCCTAAAGGAGCAAAGGCCTGAACTTACGAGAGATCTACTAAATAAAGACAGGAAGACTGTCAAAATGATTGTAGGTCTGCTGACTGGTCACTGTAGACTGAATAGGCATATGTACAACATAGGCCTGGCATATAATGCAACCTGCAGATACTGCCAAGAGGAGGAAGAAACACCAGTTTATGTGCTGTGTCAATGTGAAGGCCTGGCGAGGACAAGGTTTCTAGTAATGGGGGAGGTGAACCCCACAGCTAGTAGCTACATAAAGAAGCCGCTCTCAAAGATGATAGGCCTAATTAAGAGGGCAAAATTAGAGAGCGTCCTCTATGAAAAAAGGGGATCACAATAGATCTGAAAAGGTCGCGGTGAAATAGGTCGATAGGCCACCCCAATCCTAATCTAATCTAATCTAATCTAATCTAATGGCCTCCAAAGAAGCGGTCCCTGTGCTGTTGATTGCACCAGCGATTCCCAGCAATGCCTGTCCTTTTCCACCAGACCACTGCCCCATAGTCATCGCCGGTCTCGCCACAGCCGTGTATAGCCAATGGATCACTTTACTTCTTTGATTAATTATAGCTCCTGCCCAAACAGTTTAATGCCGCCTAGGTCATTGAGTTTCCTCATGTTAGTGAAAGCAACCAACTTTGGTTTTTGTGGATTAACTGAGAATCCTTGGCACCATTCCTCCACCATTCGCAGTGCATTACGCATTACGCATGATGCCTGCAAATACGCCCGGGAACTTCCCCTTAGCCACTATGACAAAGGGATGTTCGTAATCTTAAGAACGTTGCACCTGGTGTGGATGATATATATGATGTCATTATTAAGAATTTGTCTGACTTGGTTCTCGAGACCATCACGAGATTTTTTCATATGTACATACTTGGTGGACACGAGGACGTCTCATTAAGTTGGAAGACACAGGTAACTCTCCCCCTCAGAAAACCCGGAAAAGACCACCTCTCCGTATCGGGTTGGAGACCAATTTACTTGCGTTCTCCATTGGGAAAATTATTCGAGAAAGTTGCTGCGAATGGACTGGAGTGGTTTCTGGAAACAAACGCATAACATCCTGGATCCCAAACAATGGGGCTTTAGAAAGAGCAAGGGAACTGCCGAAACAATTGCTTATCTGATGGTTAAGGTTAGCTCTGCCTTTTTCCAAAATAAAAGTCCTTTTCTTGGATTTATCTTCCGTATACGACAATGTAAATACCCCCATTGCTGCAGAAAAGTTTCTAAAATATAATAATACTTCTTTGAATATTATTAAAGTTATTGTTCATTTTTTTTTGCATTGCAGGGTATTTCATTTGGAATACACCCTCTTATAGTAGAATGTAGGAAGCTCTCAGCGAAATTAAATCGCACGGGAAGTATTACATTGATATGGATCCCTGGCCACAGCGGTATAACTGGAAATGAGGAAGCCGATACACTAGCGAAGGTTGGGTCTAGTGATAATGTGCTTTTCAAAAAGAGTTTTCCCTTGATTATCGTAAACTTGGGTCGCAACTTATAAATGAGAGATAGGAGGAAGATTTCAGATTATCTGATATAGCACAAGGATATAAGCTATCTTCAAGAAGTCTGTCACAAAGGCCCTGGTGTGCTGAGTTAAAATATACAGGAAGGTAGTTTATCACGACTCTTTGCAGACTTAGAGTTAATCACACCCAATGCAGATCCCATCTATCTAATTTGGTAGACCTGAATTGTTAGTATGGAGTTTTTCAAGATGCTAACCACATCTTCTTTGGATGTCTCAGAAGAATTCATCAGACTGATGTATTGATTCAAGACCTTATCCGTCATGGAATTGTCACCCGCATTCAGTATCAACTAGTTATTACGCTGAAAATTTGATTTGCTTTTTAAATTTGTGAAATCAAAAAGTATTATAGTTTAGCTTATGCTTATTAACTTTACTCCGCTGTCATTCCCCTTTATTTTTGTTCACGCTCCTAACTTTATGTTTTTGCTTGCTAGTAGTGCAACGCTTTGATGTTTCTTTCCATAGACAATATTTTTTTGTGAATTGTTATCTCGCTGTGAATTTGTAGACATGGATTTATTCCAGGCGAGATTTTGGTTCAATCTCCAAGATTTGTGATTGCTGTGGACCTTCTGGTCGGGTCACGGAGCCATTAAAAATAGGAAGAAGAAGAAGAACAACAATTTGTAATACTATTGATGTAACGACACTTGGTGAAATAATAAAAATTTATTTTAAAACTGGTAATAATAATATACGGAATTATATTAAAGTCCATAAAGTATTATGGGTGCGGTAAAAACTATTTGCCGCCATATTTATCTATGTTACTATTGATGTACTTCTTTGTGGTTGCTGCTCTACCACATTCACATTATTTATTATTTAATATCCGTATTTACCTTTGTGTATTGCAAGACATAGTAGTAATAGATAATGCTGGGAAGAGATTTTGTTGATTTGATTTCATGAAAAATATTCCAATGAATTATGCGAAAAGGTTGTTGTTTTTTGATGACCTTAATTCTTGGTACACGAAATACCAATAAATTTCTCTTCAGTTACACGATATTTTACATTTATTAAAATTAATATTATTAGTGGGCTTGTTAACCTTGTCCGTCTAAACAAGTTATTAGGCAAGAACAGCCCAGGCATTTATGTACATATTCGGAGATAATACACCTAACAAATAGATTTATGACCTTGTTTTTAAACGGGGAACAAAAGCACACGATTTACATCAATCGAACAGATACAATATATTAAAATCGTTAATTAAGATATAAAACGATATTATTTAAAATTCCAGAACTAACAACAGATGCTTTGTAATAGAGTGGACAGCAACTACATGTGAAATATATAATATATACAAACGGGATAGAATAACAAGCTTTTGTACTTCCTGTAAATATTGACATAAATAGTAAGTACGAAGTGTAAGCAAAATATAAAAATACAAAAGACTAGACAATATTTATGAATTCCAAAGGCCGGTCTTTCAATCTCCTAATAAAGTTTCTAATAAAAATTATTAGCCGAATAACTGAAATAACTGTCTTTCCACCAACTAATAAAAATTATGTAGGTAATAAGTTTATTCTCCTAAAATGTTATTGCGTGGTTGAAGTAGCCAATAAGTACTATTAGAACCTTAATAAGCTTATCAGAAGTCTCTAAATGTGGCCAACACAATCAAAAAAAGAAAAAAGTTTGAAATTGATGAAAATTATTATTATAAACGAGAAACATGGATATTTTTGAAGATTTCGGGGAGTTTGTGGAAGATGATTTGGCTAGGCTTGTTTAAATATTTAATCGTGATAGACAGTATAAGTATTAGCGAGCCTCATTTAAATTGTTTAAACAATTGGAATGATGAAGAATTTGTCAAGAGATTTAGATTGTAGTATTTGTATAGCGCTTTCATTTATTGTCAACATAAAGTAGGGTTATGAATATACCGAATAACTATTAACCTAATAAATATTGGTTGAAAGACGGTCTGTTTTTATTTACCTAATATATCTTCCTTATAACTTATTAGCTAAATTGTTATTAGACACATTTATTAGCAGATTGAAATACCGGGCCTAAGACTACTAAGTAATTACGATATACATTTCTTAATTTACCAATTATACAAATTACGCACTAAGAAAATAGCAACCTCTGTCCTCCACGAACACGTGGTGCTGAAATCATTTTGATTAATTTGGTATTGTGTCATACCGATTGCTAAAAAATGAGATATCAGTATTCAAAGTACAATTTTTATTATGCTTTATACATACATTTTTATAAATATAAAACAAAGGCTTTATTAAAATGGCTAGATAAAACTATGTAACAATTTCTAATACACACATACATCTCATATTTATGTTGTTGTATGTTCTTTTTGTTTGTTTTGTTGGATTAATATTTTTCTGGGGTTATCATTATAATAATAATAATAATATAAACCAATTTTATATTTAACAGTTTCAAGGAGTTTTGTTAACTTTTCTCTTATTTCTGGAGTAAATAGGTATTAAATCATTTTCCGCAGTCTTTCTGATAACAGTATAATTATTGTATTATTAGGTACTTTTATGTGAATATACAGGGTCTCACTGAACCAGCTCAATAGATTTTTTTTCCAACTTTTAGTAGGAATTTGATTTTGAAATTTGCGGAATAATCATGGTTAACTACAGCACTTCCTGTACTCCCTCAATTTTCCTGTTTTAATTAGAATTGTGCAATTTTATGGACGATCTAGTAAATTTATTGCTCCATTTATATTAGAGTTTCTAACTGTTTGTTGAATTTTTTTGTTTGCACATCTTCGAATAAAATGAGATATTTCTTGGGGTATTAAGCAAGTAGGAGTTGTACTAACGGTCGGTGCGGGGGAAATCTCCCTGGTCTGAGACATTCCAAGATATTCCTTGGAAATTACAGTAAGAAAAGGGCAAAGACCCTGCTAGAATTAAGCAGAAACAGACTGCGCATCCTTGCAGGTTTTCTGACAGGGCATTGTCATCTGGGGGAACACATGACAAGGATAGGTCTGAAACAGAATAGTGATTGCAGGTTTTGTGGAGAGGAAGGTGAAAGTCCGGAACACCTAATATCCAACTGCACTGCCATCACAGAAACTCGTTCCAATTATTTTGGCAAACACGTCATAGACGAGGGAGAAATACCCTGCTTGAAACCATCACAGCTATTGCAATTTATTAAAGTTCTTAGACTGGATGGGAAGCTGTAAGTGCGGGCAAACCCTAGCAGCTTACAGCTGATGTAGGGGGGCACAATAGATCGACAGGTGGCGGTGCAATGTTACCCTAATTAGATCTAATCTAATCTAATCTAACGGTCGGTGCAAATACAAAGAGTTAGGTTTCCAGCGTTACAGCAATAATGGCTAAGGGCCGGTCTTTCAATCTCCTAATAAAGTTGCTAATAAAAGTTATTAGCCGAATAACTGAAATAACTGTCTTTCCACCAACTAATAAAAATTATGTAGGTAATAAGTTTATTCTCCTAAAATATTATTGCGTGGTTGAAGTAGCCAATAAGTACTATTAGAACCTTAATAAGCTTATCAAAAGCCTCTAAATGTCGCCAACACAATCAAGAAAAGAAAAAAGTTTGAAATTGATTGAAATTATTACTATAAACGAGAAACGTGGATATTTTTCAAGATTTCGGGGAGTTTGTGGAAGATGATTTGGCCAAGCTTGTTTAAATATTTAATCGTGACAGAAAGTATAAGTATTAGCGAGCCTCATTTAAATTGTTTAGACAATTGAAATGATGAAAAATTTGTCAAGAGATTTAGATTGTGTAAGTATTTGTATAGCGCTGTCATTTATTGCCAACATAAACTACGGTTATGAATATACCGAATAACTATTAACCTAATAAATATTCGTTGAAAGACGGTCTGTTTTTATTTACCTAATATATCTTCCTTATATCTTATTAGCTAAATTGTTATTAGACACATTTATTAGCAGGTTAAAATATCGGGCAGACAGCTATTATTTATAGGGTTTATTGTTAATATTGTTCATTGTTTTCATTGTTAATATTGTTCATTGTTAATATTGTTTATTGTTAACGTGGTTCATTGTTAAAGTTGTTTATTGTCAATATTGTTTATGGTTAACATTGTTTATTGTTAATATTGTTTATTGTCAATATTGTTTATTGTTAACATTGTTAATTGTTAATATTGTTTATTGTTAATATTGTTCAGTGTTAACATAGTTCACTGTTAATATTGTTTATTGTCAAAATTGTTTATTGTTAACATTGTTCATTGTTAATTTTGTTTATTGTTGATATTGTTTATTGTTAATATTTTTTATTGTCAGTATTCTTTTTTAGCAAAATTGTTTATTGTCGATATTGTTTATTGTTAATATTGTTCATTGTTAATATTGTTTATTGTTAGTATCGTTTATTGTTAATATTGGTCATTGTCAATATTGTTTATTGTCTATACACTGTGTTTTGATAATCTAAACCTCTTGATAAATCACGATGAACTATTTCACCTTTCTTTTGGGATTTTTGTTATAGTTTTCAAGCCACAGTCTCCACCCATCACAGGATATTTTACCTAGATCGACCAAATCCCTTCCAAAAAACAATTCTCGAAATCTTCAAACATGTCTGGTTCATAAATAATTCCAAACTTGAAAACATAACCCTCTTTGTTGTTTTAAGAACTTTCAGAGATTTTCGATACGCTATTAAGCGTCTAATAATTCTTATTGGCTACTTCAAGCACTCAATAAGATATTAGGAGAATAGACCAATTTATTACCTACATAATTTTTATTAGTTGATGGAAAGACAGTTATTTCAAGTTCAGCTAATAACCTTTATTAGGAACTTTATTAGAAGTTTGAAATACGTGTCCTTAACCTAAAAATATTCGTTGAAAGACGGTCTGTTCTTATTCTCCTAATAACTTATTAGCTAAATTGTTATTAGATACATTTATTAGGAGATTGAAAGGCCGGGCCTAAATCATATTTAAGGTGTTGGAAAACTGATCCCCACCATGCATAAATCCACAAAACTTTTTTTTCAAGTGGAATATGGTATTTATCATTAAATACAGCGCAAAATTCTATATCAATTGATATAAGAGTTTGATATACCATAAAAAAACTTGAAAAGGTAGAGTGATACCAGAATTTCTGTAAACATTTTAATACGCGGTATATGAAAGAAACATTAGTGTAACATGCAAATTTCATAATATTAATATGAGCTGTGATTATATGTAGGTACTTAAAAAAACAATAAATACTCAATATTTTACGCTGCAGCATTCTTGTTTTTGGTTTTATAAAACAACGCCAATTTAATTTTTAATTCTTTTTATTCTATACAACTTGGTAAGCAGCGACATTACATAATCCTTGTTTGTCATTTTATAGGTGACTTGGAAGATCATGGCATTAAACTATAAAAGGTCTGCGGGCTCTCGCAATAACCGGAAACATTCAGATGAGGTAGTAAAACAGCCAATTCCGAATTCCAATAGCGACCTTAGACAGAAAGGGAAAGGTTGTACACGAAAAACAAAACTCCTGGGAGTCAAACAGCTTTATATAATGTTGGCGAATTCAAAATTATATAAAACTGATTTCAATTTAAGGGCAACAAGCCAGGTAAAGATTGTTATCTTTCGATACGCTGTCTTGTGTATAGCTATTTATATTCACAACTAATTTTGTTTTCTCAACTTTGAGAATATCTTCAAGTATATATAGAGCTACACTAAATTTGTCGAATATATTAAATAAGTTTAGAATAGGCAAAATGTTTCTTGTAACGAGTTTTATTTGATATTTTACTTTGTCCAATATACAAGGTGGAACAGTGGAAACACCGTGGTCTCTGGTAGTCAAATGGTACCAATTTTTGAAAAGTCATATATTGGGATATATGTAGGCGGATTAGATCTACAATTTAAAAATAATACGTAATATACAGGCTGTTGTTACAAAACAATGTTTTAAAGTTATGTTTTTCTTAATTAAAACAGCCTAAATTTTATGTAATTTTTGAATTGTACACTGAAAACTAGATCACTTTTATTTAAGATTTCTTCTGCCTAATTTTTGTAGTTTATGAGATTTCACGTTTTTTGGAAAATGTATCTAATATTGCAAGAAAAGTGATAATGACTTAATTCAGAGAAGTGGAACGAAAACCGTAACTTGTAGATCCTTTTTGCTGATCGAATGCGATATTCAACGTTGTCCAGTATTCTACAGGGGGTTCTACAGTACCTACGGCAAACTTTGTGAACTTTACTCGTGCATAACTTTATTATTTTAAATGGAACATCCTGTATATCTTGATATTGATATATAGAAATGTTATTACCTTTACACCAGTATTAGGATTCCCTATTTCTATCTCCACTAGTTTTTAAATTGTTTGCGTTTTTTGATAATTTAAGTGAACTAAATATCAGCATACGTTTACATTGATGGATAGAAAATTTTATTGTTTAATAAAGTTTTATTTGTTACAATTTACATGAAAACATAAATTCTAAGAAGTAAAAATAAACTAAACAACCCAGCGGTAAATATTTTTGTATAAACAGGGTAGAAACAAAGGATTGTGAACAGCAATAAAAATGCAATCGCAGTTCAAGATGACTCGAGAGAAATTAAAAATCACAATGAAAACGCAATAGAAATAAATGATGAGAACTATCGGAAAAGTGATTTGGATTGTTGAGTTAAAAAACTGACAAAAAAATACTCTTAAGAGATTTCTGGCCTAGAATTGGCGCTATTGATATGAATTCAATTTTTAAATAATAACTTCAATGTCTGGTGGAAATTATAGGCTATTTTTTATGTTTTTAAATTTATTTATAGTTAATCAAACTTTTCGACAGTTGCATAATTTTATATGAAAAATAGTTCAATGATATAAAAAATACCTGATTGTCAACAAGATTGACAATGTGTTGAAAACTTGACATTAAATGATTAGTGGTTTAAACAATTAAAGATTGCTAAAACTTTGAGAGATTTGCTATATCAGTTTTATCATTAACGCTATTTTGTCTTTCTTGGTAAAAATCATCTCTAACATGGATCTAGAATAATAACTATGTTCTTCAGTTAATATTTTTGTGTTGTTATATTCAAATTTTTGTTTAAAATTTTGTTCATGTTCTTTTAAGCCAGTAAGGTTATTAGAAGATTTATGGCCTTGCGTTCTGTTTTTTAGGTATTGTTTTGTTTGATCTATTTTGATAATATGGTATTTTTGATTGAATGTAAATATTTTATATTCTTATGATTTTTATACATGTGTGTATGTGTATGTGTGATATTAGGGTGATAGTACACTGCGACCTGAAAGATTTATTGTGTCCCATCTTATCACTGTATTTACAGCTGGCCGTCCAGTCGGATTCCTCTTAAAAAGTGGAGAATGTCCGAAGGCCCCAGATGAGGTAACTCTCTCTCTTCGATTTCACATGCTCCCAGGTGCAGCGCCCTTGAGTTCCACAGAGCAGCGCAATTTGTGAGTAGATGGGTGGATGTTTTGTCCTGTTCCCTGGAACATCTACATTCGGCTTCCTTCGCTATTTCAAGCCTGCTTAGATGTCCGTTCAGTTTACAATGGCCTGTAAGGATCCCTGTCAATATGCGAATATTATTTTTACTCAGGTTGATGCATTCTGCAGATCTCTTCTGGTTATAGGTTCCCAGAAGAGCTTGCCTCATTCCCTGGAGATCCTTCCAGTATTTGAATTTTCTCTGCTCTACTTAATTTTTCAGTTTCTCCAGTGTTATGTTGCTACTTATCCCGCAAAAAGTTTAGGCCCTAGAAAGCATGTCCTGCCCCTATCTTAGCGAGATTATCTGTTATTTCTTTTCCTTCCACTCCCGTGTGTCCCGGAACCCCGGTACATTCCCTTTCGAAATATTTGGTTCTGTATACCGGGTGTCCAGCCTAAGATGCAACGGTCCCTAGCCGATTTATTATTGTCTTTTCGAAAAAATGTTTCAAATAAATGTTGTCTGGAATCATATTCTACACATGTTAAAATTAGTTGCAAAAATGGCGGACTTCCGGTTGTACCGGAAGTAGATACTAACTTTATTATTTTAAATAGAACATCCTGTATATTATTGCACTTTTGGATTCCTTGTTAAATTTAAATAACAATACGTTAGGGACACATTGGGGCTAAGTTGTACCGTTTCCGAATTACATGACGTTTTTCGAAAAAAATGACATTTGCAGTGTCTTCGGTGTTTCGAAATATCTTGGAAAATACGAAAGTTAGAAAGATGCGGTTTTCGATTTTCGCTTAACCATGAAACAGGGCACGTCTTTTATTTTAAAATTGTTGCGTTTAAATTACAGCGTTATTAAATAGGGATCTGTAATTTTCGAACTCTAAAATCATGGCTAACTACTAAATTGAACGGTATAGCAATTTTTACATAAATGGACGTAAAATTTAATTTTCTTTCGATTTTATATGGGTATCATTGTGTCTATCTCCAACGGTTTTGGAGATATTCGCAATTTTTCAGTTTCTCACGATAGATACGTATTGCGAAGCGCCGCCGCCGGTCACCTTCTCGCATTTCACCAGGCTTGGGACTGGAAACAATAATACTGGCATGCTTAGAAAGTTGTCAACAGAACAAAATAGGACCACTAGAAACAAGCAAACATAGCAAAGATAAAAGAAAACATAACATTACTGGAATATCAATAAATCAGCACAACTACATTACTCTATCCAATGTATGGCGTACGTACACTTCGAGCGTCTTGCTCGCAACATGCTACACTTTAAACGCTAGTGTTGTCATTATACAGAGAATTTGTACAACACTATTATATTAAATGTTCAAAATGCTATCCGTTTTCGGCACTACATAATCGATATCGCTCTTGCAAACACTTTTGAGCATTTCTGAGTATTTTTGGTGTGACTTCTTGAAACGCTCTTAAAATACGATGGCGCATATCATCAGGGTTTGTTGGTGGCGTCTCATAAACCTTATTTTTAATGAAACCCCATAAGAAGAAATCGCAGCTTGCAACTGATTTTCATCCGTAAGTACGTAGTTATTGAGGTTCCGTTTTGTACGTGCTACGGATCCAGTACTTACAAAACTACCAGTAGCGACTGAAATGCCCTCCTATCTGGATGCTTTCTACATGGGTATAATACTTTGTGTAAACTCTTGACGCTAACAAAGCGTTTCTGTAACATTCATCGAGAACGAAAACCATATCTACTAATTCTTCTTGAGTAAGCGACATCTTTAATTATTATGTTACCAAACCGTACTCTGAATGGCAGTTCTGACACTTGGAACACTAATAACGGCAAGATACCTAGTGCGTTTTCAAGCTTGCGTTGACTTTAAAGATGCCGCTTTAAACATCTCAAGTATCTTTTAGACCATTTTGTTTGTTTCAAATGGTCCTATTGTGTTCTATTGGCCATTTTCTAAGCATGCCAGTACTATATTGCTGCCAGTCCCAAGCCTGGTGAAATGCGAAGGGAAGGTGGCCGACGGCGGCGCTTCGCAATACGTATCTATCGTGAGAAACTGAAAAATCGCGAATATCTCCAAAACCGTTGGAGATAGACACAATGATACCCATATAAAATCGAAAGAAAATTAAATTTTACGTCCATTTATGTAAAAATTGCTATACCGTTCAATTTAAAAAAATCAAGTTAGCCATGATTTTAGAGTTCGAAAATTACAGATCCCTATTTAATAACGCTGTAATTTAAACGCAACAATTTTAAAATAAAAGACGTGTGCTGTTTCATGGTTAAGCGAAAACCGAAAACCGCATCTTTCTAACTTTCGTATTTTCCGAGATATTTCCAAACACCGAAGACACTGCAAATGTCATTTTTTTCGAAAAACGTCATGTAATTCGGAAACGGTACAACCTAGACCCAATGTATCCCTAACGTATTGTTATTTAAATTTAACAAGGAATCCAAAAGTGCAATAATGTACAGGGTGTTCCATTTAAAATAATAAAGTTAGTAGTTACTTCCGGTACAACCGGAAGTCCGCCATTACTGAAACTAATTTTAGCATATGTAGAATGTGATTCGAGGCAACATTTATTTGAAAATTTTTTTCAAAAAGGCAGTAATAAATTGGCTAGGAGCCGTTGCATCTTAGGTTGGACACCCGGTATATACCTATTCCAGTTCCCTCTGACGTTTTGGAGCCATCTGTGTACCATTTAATGGCGTTTCTATTGAGTTTCGAAATGGTGTCTCTATTCCATTCGCTCTTGGTGCTAAGCTTTGTGGTAAATTCTTTAATAAAGTTGAACTTCCTTGGCATGTCGTCTCGGGGCATGTCCCAGGTTTAGTCACCTGCAGGAGGCTGAGGCCTATGCCTAGTCATTCCTTCCCTGATGTGAAGAGGAGTAAGATTTAGTACCACTTCAATAGCTGCTGTTGGTATTTTTATACATAGTGTCACAGCCAAATGGAATAAATGCGATAATAAATAAATGGGTTCGTGTTCGAAGAAACGTTTGGACACGTCGATTAGTATTTTCAGTTGTGTATTTTTTTCAAACAGAAACCTTTCATACATGGTGTATCATGTAACAGTGGCCAATACCACCTTTTTTATTCTAAATGCTGCACCCTATATATCATTCAATTTTTGGATTTTTCAGAAAATTCTAGACATATTTCATGTACATTTTCCCATACCTGTCTTCAACTGTTTCGGAAATATTTAGTGTCTTCAGTTTTTCTTTTTTTGCAAAAATTAACATTAAAGAAAAAATATCATTTGATTACAGAAATTCGCTTCAACACACTCAAAAACTAATAAGCAATCTGTTTATTTCTTGATATTGTAAAAAGACAAAAAAAAACATTAATGTCAATGATGTTCACAATGCTCGCCGCGTACGTCTTCGCAACATCCTAATCTTAAATAAAAAATTCTTCTAACCTAACTCAACATCTCAGGCGTGACCGATCTACTCGCAAGCGTTATTCGTTTTCTTAAGTCAGCTAAGTCGAGTGTTTTAGTTTTGTATACAATGATATTTTGACATATCCCCATAAGAAGAAGCCTAATGGCGTCAGATTAGGGGTCCTTCTGTGGCCGCAGTCCACCCAATGGTCGATTCGAGGAATCAAAGATTTTGTCCATTGTGCAACGCTGTCGTTGGCGTTCCAATGTTCCTGCCACTTTTGAGATGTTCTCTCGCGTGCTTTGGCCCTACTTTCTTTCAAATTTCGAGCCCCTTCGGTATGGATGTACCTACGCTCTTCTACCAGCAAACCAATAGGGGGAACTCCGGTTACAACCTGCACAGCTTGTGCAGAGACAGTTCGATAAGCGCTGGCTACCCTTATAAGGAACTTTCTTTGGGCTTTCGTCAGGTATCGCGTATTAGTTTTAACTTCTAAGCCCCTGTGCCAGAGCGGAGCACCGTACAACAAGATTGACTGAACTACCACATATTCGCTGGAACTAGTGGGTTTGCTGGATCGGGATATAAGTTTGTTAAAGTTAGCACGACATTATTTTGGAGCAGTGCTAAATCATTTTGGCTATGCAAATTACCATTAATGAAGAAGGGACCTATGATATGATCTCCAACAATTCCTGGTCAAACATTATCCTTTACAGGGTATTGCGTATGTTCTTCTCTCATCCAGTGTGGATTTTTCCTGAATCAATAGCGGCAATTTTGGCGATTGTGACACGCGATGACCGTGTAATGTAAAGGTGGACTCATCAGAAAACAAAACATGTTCTAATTGGATCACATTGTTATTTAATATTGGCATCATTTGTTAACAAAAATACGTTCTCCTATCAAAATAGTCTTCCATGAGCTCTTGAGTTGGTATCATTTTATAGCGATGTATTTTATTTTCTTTTAATGTTCGAATAATCGATGAATGGCTTATTTTCTTTTAATGTTCGAATAATCGATGAATGGCTAACATCGAAGACTGTGGCTGCTTGTCGACTATAAGTATGTTGGTTTTCATTAAACTCAAGCAAAACGTTCAATTTGTTATCATCGTTTATTGCATTGCAGCTGTTTTTTTTTTATCTACCTTACTTGCCCAAGCTGGCGAAATTGCTTTTTTTCCTCCATAACCATTCGTCTGTATAATTGTTATTTTGTGAATTTCTGTTAAATGAACCATTTTTCTGATATGCAGTTAACGAAATTCAAAGGACTATAACACTGAGAACTAAATTATCATGCTGGCCGACAATTTGCTAAGGCCAGTCGTTTTAAATAAAAGTAAACAAAAGTATTTACAGTTTTTGTTTATTCCATATCGGTAAAAAGGAATGTTTTTTTTTTGTTTTTTTACAATATCAAGAAATAAACAGATTACTTATTAGTTTTTGAGTGTGTTGTAGCGAATTTCTGTAATCAAATAATTTTCTTTCTTTAACATTATTTTTTTGCAAAAAAACTGAAAACATTAAATATTTCCGGAACAATTGAAGGTAGGTATAGGAAAATGTACCTGAGATATGTCTAGAATTTTCTCAAGAATCCAAAAACTGAATAATATACAGGGTGTAGCATTTAAAATAAAAAAGTTGGTATTGCCCACTGTTACATGACACACCATGTATGACAGGTTTCTGTTGAAAAAAATGCACTACTAAAAATACCAATCGACGTGACCGAGCGTTTCTTCAAACAGGCACCTTATTAGCGAATTTATTCCATTTGACTGATACACAGTGTATATGAGATTTATATTATGAGGTTTTAAAACGTTATTTCATTGATCAATGAATGTTATTTAACATGTCTTTATTAGAAAGTGAATTTTGATTATGTTTGTTGTAGATTCTGTGCAATGCTTGTTTGATAATGTTTGCTGAGTTCAAACATAATCAGCTCCCAAAATGGTTTGGGAGTGTCTACAAAAACTAAACGAGCTAGGCAAAAAGAACAAGGTAACCCTATTGTGGGTTCCGGGACACACGGGAGTGGAAGGAAACGAAATAACAGATAATCTCGCTAAGAGAGGGGCTAGAACACCTTTTGTAGGGCCAGAACCTTTTTGTGAGATAAGTAGCAGCATAACACTGGAGAAACTGAAAAATGATGTAGAGCAGAGAAAATCCAAATACTGGGAGAATCTCCAGGGAATGAGGCAAGCTAAAACTCTTCTGGGTACCTATAACCAGAAGAGATCTGCAGAATGCATCAACCTGAGTAAAAATAATATTCGGATATTGACAGGGATCCTTACAGGCCATTGTAAACTGACCGGACATCTAAGCAGGCTTGGAATAGCGAAGGAAGCCGAATGTAGATTTTGTGGGGAACAGGACGAAACGTCCATTCATCTACTCACAAACTGTGTTGCACTGTGCAACTCAAGGGCGCTGCACCTGGGAGCATGTGAAGTCGAAGAGGGAGAGTTACCTAATCTGGGGCCTTCGGACATTCTGCACTTCTTAAAAGGAATCAGACTGGACGGCCAGCTGTAAATACAGCGAGAAGAGGGGACACAATAGATCTTTTAGGTCGCAGTGTACTATCACCCTAATATCACACATACACATTGATAATGTTCTTAATAAATTGGAGAGTGTATTGGTTTTCAATATGTCTATTTGGAATTTGTTTTAAAATGTTTAGTCTATATTTAGGAGTAGTAAGTTTTAGTTTTCTATCAACTAGAGCATAACAGTGTTTCGTTAAAAATACAACTATAATCATGAATTCAAATGAATGTGGGGGATAAGCCTATGCTAAATTTCTAGAGCGGTTACCGCTTGTCGCGATTAGCAGTGCAATGACGAGGGAGTCGCCAGCTTCGCCTCGTTGCTGCCAATGTTACTCTGTTGTCGATGGCTGTTAATTGTGTGTGTAATTATTATTGCTTTAATTTCGTTTAAAAATATTGATATACACGAATGAAAAAGGCTTTAAATAATGAAGTGAGCCTATCCAGGGTATAGCGTGCAGCTGTGAAAATAGACCTATCCTCCCAGGATATTGTGCATAAATTTGAGCGCTATATCCCGCTAATTGCCACAAATATATCTGTTTAGGGGATCTAGAGCACCGGTAGTTACCAATGAAACTGTCTGAATGTATTTAAGCAATTGAAAAGCCCTTAAAGCCAAAAAGCTGAAATTAAGGGTGTTTGGTACAAAATACGTACAAAATTAAAAAATAAAACATTTGTGAATTATTTTAGTGTCGGTGAAAATACGTTATATACGTATTTATAGTTTGCTTAATTTTGAACAAAACTACCGTTTATAGGCTAACACAGAAGCCTATTACCGTCAAATACTGAATTGCATTTGTTAATCAAGTCGCCTGCTACGAGTGTTATTTATTTTACGGTGGCACTAGTGTTATTGTCACAGTTATATCAGTCAATCTATTTCTCTACAGTAGATTATGATAAATAATAAAACTAAATCATGTCTTCATAGAAATGTGTCAGTGTAATGATCGGTGATATTGTTTGCAAATAATGTCGTAAAAGACTTTCAAAACAAAAATCAAGTAAGCTTTTTTTGATAGTAGTAGCAATTTCTAGGATTCACTTACATTTCTTAGAAATTAAATAAAAAATGCATTTTATGTTATAATTTCGTAGAACTCAATGTTGCTACAAAACATTGTTTCTCGTTTTAAAAAATTTGAAGAAAACCGATGAGTAATTATTTGGGATATTATGCAAACAAAAAATTAAATATAAGATTATACATACATGATAAATAAACATGCGAAACATTGTAGCTTATTAATAATTAAATGTTCTGTCCAATCATTTATTTTTAAAAAATCCTGTGTCTACCGGTTTCGGCTTATTGCCATCTTCTGGACACACACTGAATATGATAATACAGAATTATATCTCTAATTAAGTTATTATAAAATTTTTTTACTTACGTACGTCTAAAAGGAACTAGGTGCTACGTCAAATAAATTTGTATAGGTATACATTAATATTAAGAATTTTCAAATTACTATAACATATAGACGACGCACAAGAAAATTACAAAACACTACAAAACAGGTTAAAATTATTTAAAACTTAAAGGTTATCGTGATGTGTTCGCAAATGGACTAGGTGAATTTATTATTCGGTATTGTACAATGTCTAACGTGAATATTTTTTGTTGTGTTGGAGTGTGTGTGCATTTTGTGTATGTGAATGTTTTAAAATATGTGTGTGTGTTTGTTGTTAGTGCGTGTATTTTGTTAAAAATGGATATGAATTTATTGAGTGTTTTAATTGTAATGAGTAGAATAATCTATTGAGAAGAAATGGATGGATATTAATATGTTATTATATGACGACCTGAACATTAAATGATATTTTTGTTTGTACATGTAGGTGTGTTGTAGTGTTTATTTAAATATGTGAAAATAGGTGGCGTACTGTATTCTAATTGTTCGTTTAATAATATTACATTATTGTTTTCCTTATATTTCACTATGGTGTATGCTTCAAGTAATTTTAATTTTATACTTTTATCACAAGGATAAATTAATTTTATATTTTTTTCTTCATTACCCGTATGTCCATTGTTGACCAAATGCTGATAGAAATTGGATTTTGCTTGTTTCCTGTGTTCATTAATTCTTATTTCTAATCTTCTTCCTGTTTCTCCAATATATATCGCGTTGCAATTATCGCACTTTATAGTGTAAACACCGTTCTTCTGTAGTATGTTTGTATTTCTATTTTGTATTATGTTTATTATGTTGTTATTAGATTTGAATGTGGGTATTATGTTGAACGGTTTAAAAAATTTTGTTAATTTATTAGAAATATTATTGTATGTGAATGATCTGTAATGTTTATTATTGTTTTCGTTGTTATTGTGGTTTTGTGATAGGGGATCTTTCTTTATTTTATATTTATTGTTTAGTTTTTCTATTATGTGTAATGGGAAACCTTTTTCATTAGCTATTTGTTGTATTATATTATATTCTTTTTGATATTCTGTAGGGTTTAAAGGGGTGATGTTTAATCGATGTAAGTAATAATGAAATGCCGCGAATTTTTGGGAAATGTGGTGATTGGATTGAAAAGGAATAATATTATTGGTAGTTGTGGGTTTTCGATATATGCTGTATTCAAACTTATCCGTGCATCTATGTATTTGTAAATCTAGGAAGTTGATATTATTATTATCCTCTATTTCAATTGTAAATTTCAATTTTTCGTGTATGTTATTAATGTAGGATATGAAATTGTTAATGTCTTCTGTGTTACCCTCCCATAAGCAAAATATGTCATCTACATATCTGGTCCATAATTTAATATGTTTGAAGAACGGATTGCTGTTATTCATGATATGTTCTTGTTCAATATAATCAAGATATATATTGGCTATTAATCCTGATATGGGGCTGCCCATAGGTAAACCGTCATTTATTTTATAGTATTTGTTGTTGAATTCACAATAGTTTTGATTCATTATTAAATCTAAGATTGTTGTGATATTGTCTATATCATCTTTATTCTTGTTTGTGTTATTGGTTTTTATTTTTATTAGTTCTATGGTTTTTTCTAGTGTATAGTTTATAGGGATGTTGCTGTATAAATTTGTTATATCAAAGGATATCATTATATTATTTGTGTTGTGTTGTTTTAGTTTTTGTATTAATTGTTGTGTATTGTTTATACAATATTTAGGTGTGAATTCTAATGAATTTATGTAGTTTAACATTATTTTACTTATTGTGTATGTTGGTGTGTTTTTGTAGTTTATCAAAGGTCTAATGGGGTGATTTGGTTTGTGTAGTTTGGGTAGTGCTTTTAATTGTGGTAATTTTGGGTTCATATGTATGTAGTTATTGGGGTATATATTGGTGATGGATTTTAATGTTTCTTTTGCTAGTTTTATACATGTTTTCGTTTTTTCAATTAAGGAATGTAATTCATTAATTTTATTCAGTAGTATAAAATTATTGTTGTTAATGTATTCTAGTGTTTTGTCTATGTAATTTTGTTTATTCATTATCACAATACCCGCATTCTTATCAGCATTGGTGATTATTAAGTCGTTATGTTCAATTTTGTACTTAACTGTTTTTAGTTTTTTGATATCTATGTTGTGATTAAATCTATATTTACTTGAAGCATACTTACATTTTATTAGATTTTCCTGTTTTTTGAGGAAGTGGATGCACTCGTTTCTAATGTGTTGTTCCTCTTTATGGTATTTAATGGCACATTCCATTTCAATGGCTGTTATATTCAAATCCGTTTTCTGTGAGTTTGTAGCAAATTTTGTTCCCACTTGTAGGATGTCTAGTTCTTCTTTTGTAAAATTTATGTTGGATAAATTAGTCGTGTTGGGGTAAAAGCGGTGGTGTTCTCTATTCAGATTTTCTTCATTGATTTTCCTCTTACGTAGGTTGTCCAATTTTCTCTTTCTTTTTTGGTTCTGCTCGTATGTGCTGTAATATATGTTTTCTTCGCTCTTTGTAATTATATCTTCTATTTCGATGTAGTCGTACGTGTCCCTCATTTCCCTATTCAATCGCAATAATTTATATTGTATTTCATTTTTGTGTGCGTAATGCTTGTGCATTTCTTTTTTCAATATAGTTGTTGATATTCTCAAGGTTTGTTGTTTATTCAATTTGTAATGTTTTACTTTTGCAAATGTGGGTGTGAGTTTTTCTTTTAAACAAATTTTTATAAATTGTATGTGCTCTTCTACAATTCTGCATTTCAATCGGCATCTGGTGTATTCCTGAACTAATGGTGAACTGCCCATATTTGTATAGTTGATGAAAGTTTTGATTGGTTGGAATTGGTATTAATAATTAAATGTTCTGTCCAATCATTTATTTTTAACACACACTCCAACACAACAAAAAATATTCACGTTAGACATTGTACAATACCGAATAATAAATTCACCTAGTCCATTTGCGAACACATCACGATAACCTTTAAATTTTAAATAATTTTAACCTGTTTTGTAGTGTTTTGTAATTTTCTTGTGCGTCGTCTATATTTTATAGTAATTTGAAAATTCTTAATATTAATGTATACCTATACAAATTTATTTGACGTAGCAACTAGTTCCTTTTAGACGTACGTAAGTAAAAAAATTTTATAATAACTTAATTAGAGATATAATTCTGTATTATCATATTCAGTGTGTGTCCCGAAGATGGCAATAAGCCGAAACCGGTAGACACAGGATTTTTTAAAAATAAATGATTGGACAGAACATTTAATTATTAATACCAATTCCAACCAATCAAAACTTTCATCAACTATTGTAGCTTATGTTTTATATAAAAAAATAATTGTGTATTTATAAATCGCTTGTCTCCGAACATACAATATGTATGTGAATTTTAACAATATTCAAAAGTGATGAAGGAATAAATTCTGAATGTCATGAATGTTTTGAGCAGCTTGTGTATTACCAACAAGGGTGGAGGAGTTTGCAGGCGATGGTTTTTGCACATTTATTTCATTAAATGCATTTATTTTTATTTGAACAGAATACAGTTTTAATTTTTTTTACAACACCAAGAATTAATTTATTTCAAAAAAGAGTTTTTTTATTTTATTTCAGCTAATTCGGCAAAATACTCTGTGCTAGCTTATAACGTTTCTCAATTGCCCCAGTGTAACTGATACTTGTATAATTATTACTACTAGTTTTATTATTCATGAGATGTAACAGATAACTATTTTGTTTAAGGTAATTTTTAAGGATTTCATAATTATTTTTATGTAAGCGACAAATAACAGGTTTCAAAATTCTGTCTTCTTGATATTTCGTGATATTTTAATGCAAAAAGTGAATAGAATCACAACTTAAAGTAATACTAGAACTACAGATAAGTAATACAGATAGTTCACCTTACGGGAGAATTGGCAGCGGCTTTCGCTAAAATGGGAACCGTAGATCAAATAGTTGGAAATCCTACGCAAGTTCATTCTGGGCGCTACACTTCAGTCGCCAGTCAACGCTCGAGTAAGCACGTACCGCTACCGCTAGCATTGAAACGGTGACACTCGGTGCTGGCAGTAAATGCGTATATATACGCTGCGGAAAGTCTCGGAGGAATTTTAAAGGTTTGAAATTACTTAACTTTCCGAAAAATAACTTATTGCATGCTGAATTGATCAAAAATGCGGGTAAATATCGTGTTGGGATATCTTTGTTACATTATTACAAGAGTAAAAACTCACGACAATATTGCTCTTGGAATCCACATACATATATTGATATTGTAAATTATCATTCATCATTAGTAGAAAAAGTTAAAATATCATCAAAATAAAAAAATTGCAGACTTTAGCTGTAAAAAAGTTGTAACAAATTCAATTATTAAATTTACGCTACTCTTGAGAGACCTATCAAACATCAGGATGTATATATAGGCTGTTTTAAATTTGAGGGTCATTATAGATTATAGGGATTTCATTTATAATATATAAAAAAAGATACAATGTAGGTTTAAAATTAACATAGGTAGGTGCTAAATCTGAGAAATAATGTAACAAAAAAAAAATAGGAGTTGATCATCTCCAAAGCTTTCCACCGTAAATTATAAGACAGACATGTGTCTGTTTCAGCTTATATGGTCTATAAATTTGAAATTGTCAAAAAATTGTAGTCCGTGAATTTAAAACACCTGCAAATTATACGCTTCTGCTTTGTGGTACGGATATATTATAATAAGTTAGGGAATTTTCTGCCCATCTCTAAGTTTAGACTATATTTTTTTTGTAGTCGCCGAGATGACCCTAGTAGCACCAAATATTGATAAGTTTATAACACTTGAACCTTAACGGTTCCTAAATAAATTGAATTTTGTGAAAATCTAACCTTCATGTGTCACATACTTAAGAAGTATTTAAGTTATATCTACGAACTTTACAACGTATGGTGAAGTGTAACAATATACCATATTATAAAACTCAATTATAATAAACCTGCTATCTTATACAGTATGTACACAAATTAAAACTAATCGAACAAGAATTTTAAATAGCTATAACTAGATTAATATAAATAGAAGGGCATACTTCTTAATTTACCAGCAAATGCACTTTTTAATTACCTATAGAATGGTATTTGTAGGTTAAGCTTTAACTATTCGCGTTTGAATATGCCAAATCATCGGTTTTTGCACCATTTAGAGTTTTAATCTATCTAGTACTGAGAAATAGAAAGATAATTTACAATTATAAGAATAATAATGAAGCATAGCTTTACAAGCTCAGAAACTTAACGTAATTTATAATCCAATGGGGTATAACAACAGTAATTAAAAATCATATCAACGATAACATAAAACAGAAGCAAAATATGTATTTAGAACAAAATTAAAAGAAGTACCTGACATTTTTAAACACTGTAGGCAAATAGTGCAAAAAACGACTATTTGGCGTTTTCTATAAAAACGTGAAGACTTAAAGCTTAAGCTATAAATACCAATCGATAGGTAATTAAAAGTACATTTGCTGGTAAATTATAAAATATGGTGTTCTATTTAAATTAATCAAGTTCCGTCTGCGATCGCACACCTTGCTCTCCCCAAATATCTAGGTTTCATAAAATCGAAATATTGCCCCTTTTATTTATGCAGCCCGCGTAATTTGGCCAATTCTGCTACAGTGAGCTATCTGTTTACTTATCTGTGCTAGAACTTATGGGTTCTCATTTATAATAAGAACATTATAAACTGGTAATTCTTCCTTGTTTTATAAGTAAAATTAATTCTTCCATGGAATGCATTAATTTATTTTAATGCAGTCACATATTGTGTATGCATCACAAGAACAATGTCGTCTAATAACCGAGATATCTGTGGTAAGCATCGAAATGTGGACTCACTGTATATAACTAAAATGTAAATAAATAATTACATTATTCCTCGCTAACACCAAGAATTCCCGATAAAGTATCAATTATATATAGTATAAATAGTTGCCTCACCAACAACACTGGGTAAATAAGGTTCACAGCGCAGCCACTCTTTAAACAATTCTATCTGCCTTTCCAACTTCTTAGGGTCTTCTCCTAAATCCTTTCTCATGCGTTCCTGAGTAGCTGCATCAGGTAACTCGAAAATCGTCCTAGGATCCATCGTTGCACTCCCAAGAACTCTCTTGCGGTTAATCGCTTGAAACTAAATGGGAAATGATTAGTCGAGATGTGGAGAAATTTTCATGTCTTCTGAACTTACTGTTTATTAAAAAGGTATTAGCACAACTGGAATTTAGCGGATGCCGAGAAGAACGTCCCCTCTTTCGCAGTATTTATAAATGTATGTGAGTGAGAATTAGAAAAACCCAAGGTTAGCGAATTATTAAAAACTGTGAACATCATACAGTGTCATGAATAATTTAAAGTTACTTGTTTAGGAGATTTGTATGTAGCAGCAGTTTTATAAGTTTTATCGCACAATTTTAGGTATTTAGTAAAAATGAGTATAAGAAGTTTACAAAGCAACCAAAAGAGCAGTAGAACAATACGACCTTTAATTAATATAATATTAGTAATATTAATAGTGGGCCGTGAGAAAACGTCGAAAACACAGCTTCTGACACATGATATAATCAGAAAAAGTATGCATTACAAATGCTGGTCAAAAAAGCCTACACAATTTTATAGTGTTTTTATGTGCAGTCAGTGCAGTGGTTAATGAGGGAACTAATTGTAAAAAGAAGTACATATTTATATATTTTATTTAAGCATTACCACATAATAATGTGGCTAAAACACGTGACATTCAAAAAGTTTCACTTTTATATATGCGGGTGTATTATGGTTACTTTTTAAAATTATTTTTATGTATTACACAGGGTGTTCTAAAAATCCTAAAAGTATCAAAGTTGTGTTTTTTAAATGGAACAGCTTGTATATTATTGCATTTTTGGATTGTATAATCAAAATAAGTGTCTGTTTTAACAAGGTTTGTAATAGCTAAACCTTTAGGTTTTTTAAATAATTTGAATTTTGTGAATATCTAATCTAAATATCATGTTTCAAATACCTAAGAAGTATTTAAGTTACATACGCGAAATTTACAGTAATATGTAACAATAGACCATATTTTATAACCCAATTAGAATAAACTTGCTATCTTGTACAGCGTGTGCAAAAATTCTTCAAATAAGAACTTTAAGTGGCTATAACTTGATTCATTTAAATAGAACATCATATTTTTTAATTTACCAGCAAATGTACTTTTTAATTACCTATCGATTGCTATTTATGACTTAAGCTTTAAGTTTTACGTTTTTGCAGAAAACAGCAAATAATCGTTTTTTTTTGCACCATTTGACCATTTAAATAAGAGTTCTATTGCATCTAGTTGCCTATAGTATTTAGAAATGTCGGATAATTCATTTGATTTTTTTCTAAATACATATTTTGCTTCTGTGTATGTTTTTACCATTATTGTTGTTATAGCCGATTGGATTATAAATTACGTTAAGTTTCTGAGCACTTGTAAGGATATTCTTCAATATTATTCTTATAACTAGAAAGCCGGTCCGGTTCACCCACACTATTAATTTGTCGTTTGATGTCCGCTTACCGCACCAACTCGATAGAAAGTAGAAAGCCCGCGCTCCACCTGGAACGCACCGCTTACGCACCAACTCCACAGACCAGCCAGACCAGACCGTACCACTTTCTGCTAACCACCGTCTACACCTGTGATTGGTTTGGGATCGTCGGTACACCCTGTATATTCCTGTTTTTCTTAATTCTTGCCTGCCACTTGTAAAAAGACTGGACGCTTCGCGTCTCAGCCGTATATTTATGTGATTGGTTTGGGATCGTCGGTACACCCTGTATATTCCTTTTTTCTTAATTCTTGCCTGTCACTTGTAAAAAAAAACTGGACACTTCGCGTCTCAGTCGTATATTTGTGTGATTGGTTCGGGATCGTCGGTACACCCTGTATATTCCTTTTTTCTTAATTCTTGCCTGTCACTTGTAAAAAAACTGGACACTTCGCGTCTCAGTCGAATATTTGTGTGACTGGTTTGGGATCGTCGGTACACCCTGTATATTCCTTTTTTCTTAATTCTTGCCTGTCACTTGTAAAAAGACTGGACACTTCGCGTCTCAGTCGAATATTTGTGTGACTGGTTTGGGATCGTCGGTACACCCTGTATATTTCTTGTTTCTCACTTGTAAAAAAACTGGAAGCTTTGCATCTCACTCGTATATTTGTGTGATTGGTTCGGGATCGTCGGTACACCCTGTATATTCCTTTTTTCTTCATTCTTGCCTGTCACTTGTAAAAAGACTGGACACTTCGCGTCTCAGTCGAATATTTGTGTGACTGGTTTGGGATCGTCGGTACACCTGTATATTCCTCTTTTCTTCATTCTTGCCTGTCACTTGTAAAAAAACTGGACACTTCGCGTCTCAGTCGAATATTTGTGTGACTGGTTTGGGATCGTCGGTACACCCTGTATATTCCTTTTTTCTTAATTCTTGCCTGTCACTTGTAAAAAGACTGGACACTTCGCGTCTCAGTCGAATATTTGTGTGACTGGTTTGGGATCGTCGGTACACCCTGTATATTTCTTGTTTCTCACTTGTAAAAAAACTGGAAGCTTTGCATCTCACTCGTATATTTGTGTGATTGGTTCGGGATCGTCGGTACACCCTGTATATTCCTTTTTTCTTCATTCTTGCCTGTCACTTGTAAAAAAAACTGGACGCTTTGCATCTCAGTCGTATATTTGTGTGACTGGTTTGGGATCGTCGGTACACCCTGTATATTCCTTTTTTCTTAATTCTTGCCTGTCACTTGTAAAAAAAACTGGACTCTTCGCGTCTCACTCGTATATTTGTGTGATTGGTTCGGGATCGTCGGTACACCCTGTATATTCCTTTTTTTGTTAATTCTTGCCTGTCACTTGTAAAAAGACTGGACTCTTCGCGTCTCAGTCGTATATTTGTGTGATTGGTTTGGGATCGTCGGTACACCCTGTATATTCCTTTTTTCTTAATTCTTGCCTGTCACTTGTAAAAAAACTGGACGCTTCGCCTCTCAGTCGTATATTTGTGTGATTGGTTCGGGATCTTCGGTACACCCTGTATATTCCTTTTTTCTTAATTCTTGCCTGTCACTTGTAAAAAGACTGGACTCTTCGCGTCTCAGTCGTATATTTGTGTGATTGGTTCGGGATCGTCGGTACACCCTGTATATTCCTTTTTTCTTAATTCTTGTCTGTCACTTGTAAAAAAACTGGACTCTTCGCGTCAGTCGTATATTTGTGTGATTGGTTCGGGATCGTCGGTACACCCTGTATATTCCTTTTCTCTTAATTCTTGCCTGTCACTTGTAAAAAAACTGGACTCTTCGCGTCTCAGTCGTATATTTGTGTGATTGGTTCGGGATCGTCGGTACAGCCTGTATATTCCTTTTTTCTTAATTCTTGCCTTTTACTTGTAAAAAGACTCAACGCTTCGCGTCCCGCATTGATTTGTTTGTGTGATTGGTTTGGGACCGTCGGTACATCCTGTATATTAATTTTATCTTAGTTAAAAATTGCACATACTATATATATATAAACGTGCCAATTACCAGCCTGTATCTAGCGGCACAGTGAAAGAGACATATGCATAGGTAATGTGCAAAGTTTGACAAAATTGTATGAGTATATTAATTTTCTATAGTGGTAACTTTTATCTGGCCCTACTGTATACATAAAATTAATTTGTAAGTTGAACGAAATTTGTTGAAATGGTAAAAAATACGTTTTAATTTGTTCCGGTATATAAGATGCCTCTAAATTTTATGCATGAAAAACATATTTAGATTGTTTTTTGTTTTAATACGGCCCTGTATGTTATATTATTAATTATATAAAAAATACGTTTTAATTTGTTCCAATTTTTGTTCTAGTAATATAACTTGCATATGAATTTCGCGCACATGTCGAAAGAAAATGTTTAAAAATGTCAGCGCTAACTTCGGATTCGAGACCGGGCTTGTTACCCGCCCATAACCGACTATCCACTATCGTGGTAACTGTGAAATGATTCTAAAAACGGCTATATATATTATTCTTTAGGGGTAATTTAATGTTTCATATGGAAATACGGTAATTCATAATGTTAGCTGCCCGATATTATTATAAATTGAAATTGCTAATTTATTTTATATCCACTCACGACATGAAAATGCATTTAATGTACGCGCACGCGTGGACACACGCACACAGATGTAGTGTGCTGTCATAAGTTACACTAACTTCACTTTAGATTTGACAATACATACCAGTGTTCCCACTGCTATTACTTTCGTAACAGATCTATTACAATTGGCTCCACGCTATTACCATGTTACATTAAGCGAAAAATCGATTACGTTTTTCATATCGGAGGATGTTCTTTTATTTTGGCCTTAAAAAATTATGATTACGCTGGAAAGAAAATCTATTATTAATACTTCTCAGCGGTGGCAACACTGGTATAATATACTGTTTATTTGGTCTAGTTTGGTTATTCTATGATCTAGATTGACAGTGTTAAACAATTCCGTCGTATGAAGATGTATTTTTAATGAAACTTGAAATTAAAAGATGTACAAACGTCGTTAGCATTTCGTATATGCTTTTAACAACAGATGTACCTATACAATAAGCAGTTATTATTTCCGATTGTTTGAAGGTAAAACATATCTAACCTCTGTTATCGTTTATTATAAACCATTGTGTTGTAGAAGAAAATCTAAGAAAATGTAAATGGGGCCATACATCCTGGCATCTGTATGATATAGTTTGCAGTTGATTGGTGTTGCTGTTTAAGTGGAAAGAATTATCGAGGAGGAGGAGGTTCTGTCATGTAGATTCTGTCACTGGAAAAATCTATTAAATCGTCTTGTTGTGCGTGTCTAAATTTCCAGCCCACGTTATGTGCGAATTGATGATATCCTTGGTGCCGCTGTCTGTGATGATCTCAATAAATTTTGGCAGTGCGAAGAAATATCGAAACATATTGCGGAAGTTATTTGCACATGATGTGCCAGTGAGAATATCTATAAATTCGTTGTGTTCATAAAATGTATTGATCGAGTGGTTGCAATAAAATCAGTGTGTGCAATTTTTATATTTGAACTTTAAAACGTAAACCTGAGCATTTAATGAGCGGCAGATCTAAAAATTGATAACTAAGAAATGTAACGACAATAGTGATAATATATAACTTTATTTCATCGATCTTTACAGAGAATCGCTAGATGTCTGTCAATTTGTTAGATATATAGAGAACCTGGTTCGACATTTCATATTTGACCTTGACTTTTCACCGTAACTTGCCTCAAATAACGGTAATTTTTGAAAGAAACCGAAATGTCGTTGAGTTTTATCTATTAATATTGTGAGTTAAAAATGTTAAGAAAATCATCAGGGTGAACATCAATCCCAATCTATTACCATTAGATTTCTGAATATATGGGAAGATATTTTCAAAACCTTCGATCAATTTCAATTCCGTCGAACAATATTCTCTCCATCGTAATTGTAATTTATAACTGGTAAGTGCGAAATTATAAGATATAGGTACTCATTCATTCGATAAAACTTGATTTATTAATGGACATGTTATGCATTAAATAGCAGAGAGAGTGTCTAAATTTCCAGCCCACATATACAGGAATGGTTCAACGGTTATGTGATACTTGCTGATACTCTTGGTGCGGCTGTCTGTGATGATGCCTGAAACACATATTATTGCATACTTCCACCGAGAAATCCTTTATAAACAGTGATTATCACCTTTGAAAGTACACATCTATGAGGATATAACCTTTCCGATTGTTGGGATCTGTATAGTCCAGATATCAAAAACTTTGTGATATTTTAGCTAGATATTTCGTTTTTTTTATGTACCTAGGACCTCATTCTTGGTAGATTATTCATCTCTCGAACGATATCGCCCCCACGAAACCCGCTTTTGAGCGTAAAAGTATGCATCTGACGTTCGGACACATCGATGTAGTATTTATATCGGTGGTGATCTTAAATTTAAAAATCGAGGTATTAATAGTAATATAGAGGTGTACTTGACCCTTTTTGAGCTTCAAAACATTGTCAGACCTTTCCAATCGGTTCAAATCCAACTTTAAAGGCGGCAATCATTCCACTTGTAGTTAACCGATGACAGCCTGCCAGAAACGGTCTTATATCTCGGTAAATGACGGGTGCAGGTCGCGTTTCGGACTCGATTCGCTAACTTAATACTTTTTAGAAGAGATGTGGCATATTTTTGGAAAGATTAAGGTCGTTTTTCTCATCGCAAACATCGCTTAAAGATCAGCGGTAAATTTGACATTTGCGTTCTAGGCGCCATATTTGACAATAAATGGAAATCGAACTACGAAAACACGGGGTCATAATTTCGCTCCTGGCGCGAATATTTCGTCATTTGGGGTAGTTTTTTCGGTCGATTATGAAAAATGAAAGTCCCCTGCAGGTATTTCCGACATTCGTGCGGCACCCGGGCGATTTTAAACGTGCTAATTTTCGCGACCGAAGTTGGGTATTTTGACCGATCGCGACGGGCAATGTGACATTTCTCCTAGGCAATTTAGCCGCATTGACTGTCCGTTACCCTAAATCGAGAAAAATGGAAATTTCGAAAAAGATTTACGCGTTTTCCCGCTTTCAACAATGGAAAGTGATTGGCGCGGCCGGGAGGGACGGTCGATTCGCGCCTTTCAAAAATATCTCTCCTTTTAAGTAGTGTTCGTACGTTGAGAATATGCGTTCGAACCATCCGGCAAGAGGCGTCTATGGGGCTAAATGGCGTACGTTCCACGGCTGCCTACATTGGCTGCCCGTTACCGAAATTCGGAGAAAATGGAAATTTTAAAAAAGATTTGCGCGTTTTTTCGCTTTCGCCGATGATAAGAGAGGTCCGCGTTAAGCTCCCGTCGACATCGCGCGCCCCTAAAAATTCCTTCCCCTTTTAATCCGAGCCCCCTCTCGGAGCCTATCGATTGCGACTTTTTTCGGGAGGCGTACGCGCGCTTAGATGACGTACCCCGCTGTTTGAACTTTATTATTATTAACTAGAAAATCCGGCCGGTTCACCCACCCAATTAATTATTCGTTCGATATCCACTGACTGCACCAACTCGATAGAAAGTAAAAAGCCAGCGCTCCACTTGCAACGCACCACTTGCGCCCCCACTCGGCAGACCAGCCGATCCGAAGACGTGCTGTTGTGTTGACATTTGCGTCTGACTCGGCGAATATGACAGATCTGTCAAAATGACATCGGATAATCATGTAAAACCTACCGCTAAGGATTTATGTTTTGCGCGTTTTTAAAGCATTTTCCCTCTGGTTTCTTGCTCTTTTCAGTTAGAAGAGGCTTCGGTGTTGGTCGAACAAAAAGATTAAAATATATATAAAACGGTTTTTTTTTTTTTTTTTTTTTTTTTTTTTTTTTTTTTTTTTTTTTTTAGCTCCCAGTTAGGGGATTCGAAACCGAATCCATTTTACCGTGTTTGATGAATAACCACCGCGCGTCGCCAGTACGCTAATCTAGTCCATCAAAATCGATTCTAAATTACGGGTTTATATATTATTATTTATGGGTAATTTGACATTTCACAGGAAAATACGGTAATTCATAATGTTAGCCCCCCGATATTATTATAAATTCAAATTGCTAATTTATTTTATACTCACTCACGACATTGAAAATGTATTTAATGTACGCGCCACGTTCTGAAGTAGAAAATCGGTATTACGTTTTGCATATGCTTTCATAAATAAAAATTTTATGAGGTAACTAATTTAATGAAATATTTAAGAGGAACCCATGCAAGGTAAATAATTGTTGTTTTAATTATACTTGGTGATAAATAAACATATATATATCTTATAGGGTAATTTCATACTGGTAATTACTTATTTACTAATGATTAAATTTCAGAAGTGCAGCTGTAATTTTGAAAATAGCTAGTGTGCCAGTGAAGTATTGTACTTGTAGTTACATAACGATGTATTTATCTGTGCTAAACGCATTTCGAAATCAATATTTCGTGTAAGAAGTTTGCGCGTTTCTCTTTCTTTTGTTATCCGCGTTTCTTATTTAAACATTATACCCACAGTCTCTATTTTAATAATTAAATGTGAAATAATTGTCATCTATTCCCAGGGACACAGCATATGCAAAATTTACCAAATTTGTATCAGTATGTAAATTTTATATTTTGCTAACTTTTATTATTCATGTCCGATATTATTATAAATTGAAATTGATATATACCCACTCACGCAATGAAAATGTGTCAAGAATTAAACCTGGAAATTATCAACGAATATTTAATTAACAAATTATATTTCTGTTGTTTTTTCTAAACTCCAGTATATTTTATTTATTTTGACATCGTTCGCCACGTTTTAGTTCAAATTTCTTTTTACAGACGTGTTAGGGGATGTTCAGAGAAGGTATGGAAAAAATATGAAAATGACAATATTTTTGTAATAATTTTTATAAACAATCAAAGCTGCCCTATCCATAAATTGTACGCATCGCCGTATACTTTATTTATTTTGACATCGTTCGCCACGTTTTAGTTCAAATTTCTTTTTACAGATGTGTTAGGGGATGTTCAGAGAAGGTATGGAAAAAATATGAAAATGACAATATTTTTGTAACAATTTTTATAATCAATCAAAGCTGACCCTATCCATAAATTGTACGCGTCGCCGTATACTTTATTTATTTTGACATCGTTCGCCACGTTTTAGTTCAAATTTCTTTTTACAGACGTGTTAAGGGATGTTCAGAAAAGGTATAGAAAAAATATAAAAATGACAATAGTTTTGTAACAATTTTTATAAACAATCAAACTGACCCTATCCATAAATTGCATAGCATAATTTCTACTGTGAACAATGTTTCATTGTTTGATAAAAATATTCTTTGTAAATATTTATTTTTTATTTATACATCCGTTCAACAGAACTTTTTCTTCATTTCGTTGTATCGTTAATAGAGTTGGCCTGTATCTGCTGTAGGATGAAGATTTATATAATTTCGAAATTGTTATTTTTTTTTGCGCTACAGCTCTATGTCTAGCGTAATTTTTAACTATTTGACATAAAGTGTAAAGATAATTTGTAAAAATACAATACGCTTTTAGATTTTATACGTAAATAACATGTTTTCGAATAAGAGTAAGGTTTCCTTGTTTAATTTTTTTTTTGTTTTGTATCTCTCAACAATAAAACCTTTTTTTTCAATTTCACTCACTCTATGTCTTATATCAATCTCAAGACAGTAATAATTTCGTTAATGGAATCAACGTTATTTAATTTACTGTGAGTTGGGTCACTTGACTGTAGTAGTTGCTTATTTTTAATTGTAAAACGTTTAAAATTTTTTTTTGTTTTATAGTCATATTATATCTGTGTGTACAACTTGTTCCTTTTACACCTAAACACAATGAAATGGTTTACACAGCATTACTATAAGAATATTCATTCTAATATAACTTCTTTTTAATGGTCCATTCATGTACACATCAATCTAGCACTTATTATTTTTTTTTCGAATATGCGCTTCTTACTTTTTGTTTTATACGGTTTCTGTAACGATGACGCAATGAACTTCTTTGCAACAGTTCACAAATTGTCTATGTAAGTATCGCGTCTCATTGAAAAAGATGTGTAATTTCGTAATTTTTGAATTGTTTGAATTTTCACGCTTCGTATTTTCCTTGCTTAAAAAATCGCACACACTGTATATATATTTTAAATATTGAACGTGGAAATTACCAAAAATATTCGAATATGTGATGCTTTAAATGAGTAATATACCGCACACACATAACGAACGAATACAGCTCACAAACCCTCATTTTGGAATATTCTGGTCTGTTATTTCTTAATATTTGAATTAATTTTGCCTTCTTTTTTCGAAACTCACTTAAAAAAAACTCGAGTCATACGCAGAACATACAAAAAGATTAAAATAAAATGAAAAAACAATTTAAAAAAATTAGCGCCAACTTCGGATTCGAACCGGGCCCGTTACCCGTTCATTGCCGGCATTCGATGGGTTCACCGCATTACGCCAAACTCCCCGGTAAAAAGTGATGTTTAAAATCTGATTATAAACTGTGGTTTATTTACCTTGACGTCTACATTTGACAAATGGATTATTATTACATGGAAACTGGACTAAATGAAGCGGTTGATTTTAAAAATAGACGTACTAATAGCGATATAAAGATGTACTTGCCTTTCTTAAGCTTCAAAATAATGTCAGAGTTTCCATTTGAATGATATTAACCTCTCCAATTGATATGATGTGTACACTTCGAATTATACTTATACTTGGCACTTTAATGCGATTTTTCGCTTTGCTGACGTACCTGAGGTCAAAGTCTTTGTAAATTGTTCCTTTTTCGAACGGCATCGCTGCCCCATAAACTACTATTCAGCGTAAAAGTGTGGATCTGACGTTTCAGAAATCGACCTAGAATTTGCCACAAAACTGACCTAAAAGAGTGATTATTTTTAAAAATTGATGTAGGAATACCTATATACAGATGTACTTTCGGCTTTTCCAACTTCAAAATAATCTCAGACCTTTCCATTTGGCTCGAATGGAGCCTAAAATGCGGGTATGTATAGACATTTCGGCGAGCGATGACAGCTTGCCAGAAACGACCTTATATCTCGATAAATGACGAATTTCGGTCGCGGTTCGGACTCGACTCGCTAAGGTAACACTTTTTAGAAGAGATGTGGCATATTTTTCGAAAGATTAAGCTCGTTTTTCTCATCGCAAACATCGTTTAAAGATCAGCGGTAAATTTGACATTTGCGTTCTAGCTGCTGGCGCGAAAATTTCGCCATCTCGGGTCCAGTTTGAGTTCGACGGGGGCAAATGAGAGTCCCCTAATGGTATTTCCGACATCCGGCCGGCACCCGGGCCCCGTTAAATGAACGAATTTTCGCGACAAAGATTAGGCATTTTGACGGGCCGAGTGGGGTATTTTGACAAATTTTTCTGGGCAATTTAGCCGCATTGACTGTTCGTTACCCTAAATCGAGAAAAATGGAAATTTCGAAAAAGATTTACGCGTTTTCCCGCTTTCAACAATGGAAAGTGATCGGCGCGGCCGGGAGCGACGGTCGATTCGCGTCTTTCAAAAGCATCTCTCCTTTTAAGTAGTGCGCGTACGTTGAGAATATGCGTTGGAACCTTCCGCCAAGAGGCGCCTATAGGCTTAAATGGCGTACGTTCCACGGCCGTCTACATTGGCTGCCCGTTACCGAAATTCGGAGAAAATGGAAATTTTAAAAAAGATTTGCGCGTTTTTTCGCTTTCGCCGATGATAAGAGAGGTCCGCGTTAAGCTCCCGTCGACATCGCGCGCCCCTAAAAATTCCTTCCCCTTTTAGCCCGCTTTCCCTCTCGGAGCCTATCGATTGCGACTTTTTTCGGGAGGCGTACGCGCGCTCAGATGACGTCCGCTACTGTCTAGCACTTTAGTATTAATAACTAGAAAATCCGGCCGGTTCACCCACCCAATTAATTAGTCGTTCGATGTCCACTGGCTGCACCAACTCTGCAGAAAGTAGAAAGCCAGCGCTCAACTTGCAACGCACCACTTGCGCCCCCACTCGGCAGACCAGCCGATCTGCTGTTGTGTTGACATTTGCGTCTGACTCGGCGAATGACAGATCTGTCAAATGACATCGGATAATCATGTAAAACCTACCGCTAAGGATTTATGTTTTGCGCGTTTTTAAAGCATTTTCGCTCTGGTTTCTTGCTCTTTTCAGTTAGAAGAGGCTTCGGTGTTGGCCGAACAAAAAGATTAAAATATATATAAAACGGTTTTTTTTTTTTTTAGCTCCCAGTTGGGGATTCGAAACCGGATCCATTACCGTGTTTGATGAATAACCACCGCGCGTCGCCAGTACGCTAATCTAGTCCATCAAAATCGATTCTAAATTACTGGTTTATATATTATTGTTTATGGGTAATTTGACATTTCACAGGAAAATACGGTAATTCATAATGTTAACCCCCCGATATTATTATAAATTCAAATTGCTAATTTATTTTATACTCACTCACGACATTGAAAATGTATTTAATGTACGCGCCACGTTCTGAAGTAGAAAATCGGTATTACGTTTTGCATATGCTTTCATAAATAAACATTTTATGAGGTAACTAATTTAATGAAATATTTAAGAGGAACCCATGCAAGGTAAATAATTGTTGTTTTAATTATACTTGGTGATAAATAAACATATATATATCTTATAGGGTAATTTCATACTGGTACTGGTAATTACTTATTTACTAAGGATTAAATTTCAGAAGTGCAGCTGTAATTTTGAAAATAGCTAGTGTGCCAGTGAAGTATTGTACTTGTAGTTACATAACGATGTATTTATCTGTGGTAAACGCATTTCGAAATCAATATTTCGTGTAAGAAGTTTGCGCGTTTCTCTTTCTTTTGTTATTCGCGTTTCTTATTTAAACATTATACCCACAGTCTCTATTTTAATAATTAAATGTGAAATAATTGTCATCTATCCCCAGGGACACAGCATATGCAAAATTTACCAAATTTGTATCAGTATGTAAATTTTATATTTTGCTAACTTTTATTATTCATGTCCAATATTATTAAAAATTGAAATTGATATATACCCACTCACGCAATGAAAATGTGTCAAGAATTAAACCTGGAAATTATCAAAAAATATTCAATTAACAAATTATATTTCTGTTGTTTTTTCTAAACTCCAGTATATTTTATTTATTTTGACATCGTTCGCCACGTTTTAGTTTAAATTTCTTTTTACAGACGTGTTAGGGGATGTTCAGAGAAGGTATGGAAAAAATATAAAAATAACAATAGTTTTGTAACAATTTTTATAAACAATCAAAGCTGACCCTATCCATAAATTGCATAGCATAATTTCTACTGTGAACAATGTTTCATTGTTTGATAAAAATATTCTTTGTAAATATTTATTTTTTATTTATACATCCGTTCAACAGAACTATGTCTAGCGTAATTTTTAACTATTTGACATAAAGTGTAAAGATAATTTGTAAAAATACAACACGCTTTTAGATTTTATACGTAAATAACATGTTTTCGAATAAGAGTAAGGTTTCCTTGTTTAATTTTTTTTTTGTTTTGTATCCCTCAACAATAAAACCTTTTTTTCAATTTCACTCACTCTATGTCTTATATCAATCTCAAGACAGTAATAATTTCGTTAATAGAATCAACGTTATTTAATTTACTGTGAGTTGGGTCACTTGACTGTAGTAGTTGCTTATTTTTAATTGTAAAACGTTTAAATTTTTTTTTTTGTTTTAGTCATATTATATCTGTGTGTACAACTTGTTCCTTTTACACCTAAACACAATGAAATGGTTTACACAGCATTACTATAAGAATATTCATTCTAATATAACTTCTTTTTAATGGTCCATTCATGTACACATCAATCTAGCACTTATTATTTTTTTTTCGAATATGCGCTTCTTACTTTTTGTTTTATACGGTTTCTGTAACGATGACGCAATGAACTTCTTTGCAACAGTTCACAAATTATCTATGTAAGTATCGCGTCTCATTGAAAAAGATGTGTAATTTCGTAATTTTTGAATTTTCACGCTTCGTATTTTCCTTGCTTAAAAAATCGCACACACTGTATATATATTTCAAATATTGAACGTGGAAATTACCAAAAATATTCGTATATGTGATACTTTAAATGAGTAATATACCGCACACACATAACGAACGGATACAGCTCACAAACCCTCATTTTGGAATATTCTGGTCTGTTATTTCTTAATATTTGAATTAATTTTGCCTTTTCTTTTCGAAACTCGCTTAAAAAAAACTCGAGTCATACGCAGAACATACAAAAAGATTAAAATAAAATGAAAAAACAATTTAAAAAAATTAGCGCCAACTTCGGATTCGAACCGGGCCCGTTACCCGTTCATTGCCGGCATTCGATGGGTTCACCGCATTACGCCAAACTCCCCGGTAAAAAGTGATGTTTAAAATCTGATTATAAACTGTGGTTTATTTACCTTGACGTCTACATTTGACAAATGGATTATTATTACATGGAAACTGGACTAAAAAAAGCGGTTGATTTTAAAAATAGACGTACTAATAGCGATATAAAGATGTACTTGCCTTCCTTAAGCTTCAAAATAATGTCAGAGTTTCCATTTGAATGATATTAACCTCTCCAATTGATATGATGTGTACACTTCGAATTATACTTACATATACTTGGCACTTTAATGCGATTTTTCGCTTTGCTGACGTACCTTAGGTCAAAGTCTTTGTAAATTGTTCCTTTTTCGAACGGCATCGCTGCCCCATAAACTACTATTCAGCGTAAAAGTGTGGATCTGACGTTTCAGAAATCGACCTAGAATTTACCACAAAACTGACCTAAAAGAGTGATTATTTTTAAAAATTGATGTAGGAATACCTATATACAGATGTACTTTCGGCTTTTCCAACTTCAAAATAATCTCAGACCTTTCCATTTGGCTCGAATGGAGCCTAAAATGCGGGTATGTATAGACATTTCGGCGAGCGATGACAGCTTGCCAGAAACGACCTTATATCTCGGTAAATGATGAATTTCGGTCGCGGTTCGGACTCGACTCGCTAAGGTAACACTTTCCAGAAGAGATGTGGCATATTTTTCGAAAGATTAAGCTCGTTTTTCTCATCGCAAACATCGTTTAAAGATCAGCGGTAAATTTGACATTTGCGTTCTAGCGCCATATTAGACGGAATAAAGGAGAGTCGAACTGGGAAAACGCGGGGTTATAATTTCGCTGCTGGCGCGAAAATTTCGCCATATCGGGTCCAGTTTGAGTTCGACGGGGGCAAATGAGAGTCCCCTAATGGTATTTCCGACATCCGGCCGGCACCCGGGCGCCGTTAAATGAGCGAATTTTCGTGACAAAGATTAGGCATTTTGACGGTCCGAGTGGGGTATTTTGACAAATTTTTCTGGGCAATTTAGCCGCATTGACTGTTCGTTACCCTAAATCGCGAAAAATGGAAATTTCGAAAAAGATTTACGCGTTTTCCCGCTTTCAACGATGGAAAGTGATCGGCGCGACCGGGGGCGACGATCGATTCGCGCCTTTCAAAAATATCTCTCCTTTTAAGTAGCGCGCGTACGTTGAGAATATGCGTTGGAACCTTCCGCCAAGAGGCGCCTATAGGGGTAAATGGCGTACGTTCCACGGCCGTCTACATTGGCTGCCCGTTACCGAAATTCGGAGAAAATGGAAATTTTAAAAAAGATTTGCGCGTTTTTTCGCTTTCGACGATGATAAGAGAGGTCCGCGTTAAGCTCCCGGGGCTTTTCGGCGCCCCTAAAAATTCCTTCCCCTTTTAGCCCGCTTCCCCTCTCGGAGCCTATCGATTGCGACTTTTTTCGGGAGGCGTACGCGCGCTCAGATGACGTCCGCTACTGTCTAGCACTTTAGTATTAATAACTAGAAAGCCGGTCCGGTTCACCCACCCAATTAATTAGTCGTTCGATGTCCACTGACTGCACCAACTCGATAGAAAGTAGAAAGCCCGCGCTCCACCTGGAACGCACCGCTTACGCACCAACTCCACAGACCAGCCAAACCGTACCACTTTCCGCTAACCACCGTCTACACCTGTGATTGTTTTGGGATCGTCGGTACACCCTGTATATTCCTCTTTTCTTAATTCTCGTCTCTCACTTGTAAAAAAACTGGACGCTTCGTGTCTCAGTCGTATATTTGTGTGATTGGTTCGGGATCGTCGGTACACCCTGTATATTCCTTTTTTCTTAATTCTTGCCTGTCACTTGTAAAAAAACTGGACGCTTCTCGTCTCACTCGTATATTTGTGTGACTGGTTTGGGATCGTCGGTACACCCTATATATTCCTTTTTTCTTAATTCTTGCCTGTCACTTGTGAAAAAACTGGGCGCTTCGCGTCTCACTCCTATATTTCTGTAATTAGTTTGGGATCGTCGGTACACGCTGTATATTCCTTTTTTCTTAATTCTTGCCTGTCACTTGTAAAAAAACTGGACGCTTCGCGTCTCACTCGTATATTTGTGTGATTGGTTCGGGATCGTCGGTACACCCTGTATATTCCTTTTTTCTTAATTCTTGCCTGTCACTTGTAAAAAAACTGGGCGCTTCGCGTCTCACTCGTATATTTGTGTGATTGGTTCGGGATCGTCGGTACACCCTGTATATTCCTTTTTTCTTAATTCTTGCCTGTCACTTGTAAAAAAACTGGGCGCTTCGCGTCTCACTCGTATATTTGTGTGATTGGTTCGGGATCGTCGGTACACCCTGTATATTCCTTTTTTCTTAATTCTTGCCTGTCACTTGTAAAAAAACTGGACGCTTCGCGTCTCAGTCGAATATTTGTGTGATTGGTTCGGGATCGTCGGTACACCCTGTATATTCCTTTTTTCTTAATTCTTGCCTGTCACTTGTAAAAAAACTGGACGCTTCGCGTCTCAGTCGAATATTTGTGTGATTGGTTCGGGATCGTCGGTACACCCTGTATATTCCTTTTTTCTTAATTCTTGCCTGTCACTTGTAAAAAAACTGGGCGCTTCGCGTCTCACTCGTATATTTGTGTGATTGGTTCGGGATCGTCGGTACACCCTGTATATTCCTTTTTTCTTAATTCTTGCCTGTCACTTGTAAAAAAACTGGGCGCTTCGCGTCTCACTCCTATATTTCTGTAATTAGTTTGGGATCGTCGGTACACGCTGTATATTCCTTTTTTCTTAATTCTTGCCTGTCACTTGTAAAAAAACTGGACGCTTCGCGTCTCAGTCGAATATTTGTGTGACTGGTTTGGGATCGTCGGTACACCCTATATATTCCTTTTTTCTTAATTCTTGCCTGTCACTTGTGAAAAAACTGGGCGCTTCGCGTCTCACTCCTATATTTCTGTAATTAGTTTGGGATCGTCGGTACACGCTGTATATTCCTTTTTTCTTAATTCTTGCCTGTCACTTGTAAAAAAACTGGGCGCTTCGCGTCTCACTCGTATATTTGTGTGATTGGTTCGGGATCGTCGGTACACCCTGTATATTCCTTTTTTCTTAATTCTTGCCTGTCACTTGTAAAAAAACTGGACGCTTCGCGTCTCACTCGTATATTTGTGTGATTGGTTCGGGATCGTCGGTACACCCTGTATATTCCTTTTTTCTTAATTCTTGCCTGTCACTTGTAAAAAAACTGGGCGCTTCGCGTCTCACTCGTATATTTGTGTGATTGGTTCGGGATCGTTGGTACACCCTGTATATTCCTTTTTTCTTAATTCTTGCCTGTCACTTGTAAAAAAACTGGACGCTTCGCGTCTCAGTCGAATATTTGTGTGACTGGTTTGGGATCGTCGGTACACCCTATATATTCCTTTTTTCTTAATTCTTGCCTGTCACTTGTGAAAAAACTGGGCGCTTCGTGTCTCACTCCTATATTTCTGTAATTAGTTTGGGATCGTCGGTACACGCTGTATATTCCTTTTTTCTTAATTAAAAAAACTGGGCGCTTCGCGTCTCACTCGTATATTTGTGTGATTGGTTCGGGATCGTCGGTACACCCTGTATATTCCTTTTTTCTTAATTCTTGCCTGTCACTTGTAAAAAAACTGGACGCTTCGCGTCTCAGTCGAATATTTGTGTGATTGGTTCGGGATCGTCGGTACACCCTGTATATTCCTTTTTTCTTAATTCTTGCCTGTCACTTGTAAAAAAAACTGGGCGCTTCGCGTCTCACTCGTATATTTGTGTGATTGGTTCGGGATCGTCGGTACACCCTGTATATTCCTTTTTTCTTAATTCTTGCCTGTCACTTGTAAAAAAAACTGGGCGCTTCGCGTCTCACTCGTATATTTGTGTGATTGGTTCGGGATCGTCGGTACACCCTGTATATTCCTTTTTTCTTAATTCTTGCCTGTCACTTGTGAAAAGCTGGGCGGGCGCTTCGCGTCTCACTCGTATATTTCTGTAATTGGTTTGGGATCGTCGGTACAGCCTGTATATTAATTTTTTTGAATTAAACATTCCACACTCTGTATATATTGTAATAACGAAACGTGCAAATTGTCACCACCCTGTACATTCATTTCTCCTGATTAAAAACTATACACTCTATATATATTGTAATAATAAAACGTGAAGTGAAAATTCTCACCACCCTGTATATTATTTTTTCGTAATTAATTGTACATTCTGTATATATTGTAATCATGAGAACGTGAAAATTCTCACCACCCCGTATATTCATTTTGCTAATAACGAAACTTGAAAATTGACACCACCCGGTTATTCGCGTTTCTTATTTAAACATTATACCCATAGTCTCTATTTTAATAATTAAATGTGAAATAATTGTCATCTATCCTGAGGGACACAGCATATGCAAAATTTACCAAATTTGTATCAGTAGGTAGTAAATTTGAATTTTTTAAATTTCGCGCACAATGTAGAAGAAAAATGTTTAAAAATGTTAGCGCTAACTTCGGATTCGAGAGCGGGCTTGTTACACGTCCATAACCAACTATCCACTATCGTGGTAACTGTGAAATGATTCTAAAAACGGCTATATATATTATTCTTTAGGGGTAATTTAATGTTTCATATGGAAATACGGTAATTCATAATGTTAGCCCCCCGATATTATTATAAATTCAAATTGATAATTTATTTTATACTAACTCACGAAATGAAAATGTATTTAATGTACGCGCACGCGTGAACACACGCACACAGATGTAGTGTGCTGTCATAAGTTACACTAACTTCACTTTAGATTTGACAATACATACCAGTGTTCCCACTGCTACAGATCTATTACAATTGGCATTAAACGAAAAACTTATTACGTTTTTCATATCGCAGGATGTTCCTTTATTTTGGAATCCTGGAGTGTGCGCAAATGATGTTCGCAAATCATTGTAGGTTAAAGATTGACGATACTTTGATAACTGTTATTAATAACTGTTATTCATCCAATAACTGTTATCACCGGTTCTTTCAAGAATAATCGTTCTTTAAATAACTGTTTAGATAAAGTAAATATAACTTATTTCGTGTTTGAAATCACTGTTTGTAGAAATAACTTATTTCTTTTTTCGGTTATTTAAAATAACAATTATTGTATGTTTGTATTAAATATATGCATATTCCTTATGAATGTGATTTAATTATATTTGATCCATTGTATTATTATATTTGATACTATTGTAAATCAGTTAATATTGTATTTCTACTTAACGATCGTTTATTATTGCAATTTGGAAACGATAATGTCGTCTTTACCATTATCAAATACACGTACAAATATTTACTTTCAATAGTTTAGTGTATTTATCGTAATTATAAATTAAATGTAATGGTATTGCCATTTTATGACACTCTATACGCATGTGCATACATATCCCTATATAAGATTTTATCGCGAATACAATTGCCAGATACTAAATTGTGAATATCTTGGACGCTATTGAATACATTATAAATATTATTTAAATTATATATATAAATTTTATTCTATCAAATATGATGTTAAAAAGTGTACTCGCTATTGATAAACATTCGATCAACTGAACGTACCTATCACCTATCGCTAGTTATGGAACACATCTAACATTAGACAATTTTATGTACATGTCAAACTTGACAGAAGAAATTCTGTTAGTGATTATAATTATACTAAACTACTTTATGTATGATTATGATTCTATATTTGGCCTCTTAACTTTTGATAGTAATAATTGAAAAGCCCTTCGATGTTTCCACTTAACAATAGGCCCCGAATTTGGTTTTTATATGTCTACGCTACACCGTTTGTCGAGGTAATATTCTGTTGTGGTTATTAGTACCTACTTATAACTAATGAGATTCAATTTTACTTTTAGGATATTTTTACAGTAATATTTGATACAGCAAGTTATCAATGATTATATATCCTGCGATACATATTGTATATATATATATAGAGATTGCTGTGCTTTTACCGAACCCAACCCCATCTAAATACCAACCTTGGTGCTGAATTTCAGAAGTGCAGCTGTAGTTTTGAAAGTAGCTAGTGTGCCAGTGAAGTATTGTACTTGTAGTTACATAACGATGTATTTATCTGTGCTAAACGCATTTACAAATCAATAAAACCAATATTTCGTGTAATAAGTTTGAGCGTTTCTCTTTCTTTTGATTACAGTGTATATAAGTTGAAGTATAATAAGTTGAAATTTATAACTGGTAAGTGGGAAATTATAAAATATACTCATTCATTTAGAAAAAATTTGATTTATTAACTGACGATGACAAATATCGGAAGATTAAGATCGCATGTTACATTTGAGGTAAAGGTTTAATTTTTCTATATAAAGGGACACTATTTCCTCGTGATTGTGGGTTGGAGCTGCCGAATAGAGTAAAATATTCTTGAATTTAATGCAAAAGTGGAGACCGTGTCTATATTTCCAATTGTCGTACACAAAAATGACGTTCGGACAAATCGATGTAGTATTTATATCGGTGGTGATCTAACAGAGGCGTTAATTTTAAAAATTGAGGTATTAATAGTAATATAAAGGTGTACTTGACCCTTTCTAAGCTTTAAAACATTCTTTGAAAGTACACATTTATCAAGTTTTCACCATTCCGATTGTTAGGATCTGTGTACTTCCGATATCAAGATCTATGTGGAATTTTAAACATTTTGGCCGGATATTTTGCCTTTTTGAGGTAGCTCGGGCTCTATTCTTCATAAATTGTTCCTTTTTCGAACGACATCGTCGCTCTATAGCAGCTTTTCAGCGTAAAATTGTGGAGGTGACGTTCGAAAAGATTGACCGATGATTTATATCAAAACTGACCTAAAAGAGGGATTATTTTTAAAAGTTGATGTACGAATACCTGTATACAGATGTATTTTCGGCTTTTCAAGCTTCAAAATAATCTTAGACCTTTCAAATCGGCTCCAATGGAGCTTTAAATGCGGCTATCTGTAGACATTTAGGTTAGCGAGGACGGCTTGCCAGAAACGATCTTATATCTCGGTAAATGACGGGTGGTGGTCGCGTTTCGGACTGGATTCGCTAACTTTATACTTTTTAGAAGAGATGTGGCATATTTTTCGGAAGATTAAGGTCGTTTTTCTCATCGTAAACATCGCTTAAAGATCAGCGGTAAATGTGACATTTGCCGTTGTAGCCGCCATATTGTAAAATGAAAGGTAAACAAAGTGGGAAAACACGGGGTAATAATTCCGCTCCTGGCGCGGATATTTAAACATTTGCGCTCATTTTTTCGGTCGATTAAGAAAAATAAAAGTCCCCCGAACTTATTTCCGACATGGGTCCGGCACCTGGGCGATTTTAAAGGTGCGAATTTTCGCGACCAAAGTTGTGCATTTTACCGATCGCGACATGGAATGTGACAATTCTCGTCGGCCATTCTCCTCATTGTTGTCCGTTAGCGAAATTCTGAGAAAATGTAAATTTTAAAAAAGATTTGGGCGTTTTTTCGCTTTCGACGATGATAAGAGAGGTCCGCGTTAAGCTCCCGGGGCTTTTCGGCGCCCCTAAAAATTCCTTCCCCTTTTAACCCGACCGCGCTTTCCGATCCTTTACAGTGTGACTTTTTTCGGAAGGCGTACGTGCGCTTAGATGACGTCCGCTACTGTCTTAAACTTTAGTGTTATTAACTAGAAAGCCGGTCCGGTTCACCCACACTATTAATTTGTCGTTTGATGTCCGCTTACCGCACCAACTCGATAGATAGTAGAAAGCCCGCGCTCCACCTGGAACGCACCGCTTACGCACCAACTCCACAGACCAGCCAGACCGTACCACTTTCCGCTAACCACCGTCTACACCTGTGATTGGTTTGGGATCGTCGGTACACCCTGTATATTCCTTTTTTCTTAATTCTTGCCTGTCACTTGTAAAAAAACTGGGCACTTCGCGTCTCACTCGTATATTTGTGTGATTGGTTCCGGATCGTCGGTACACCCTGTATATTCCTTTTTTCTTAATCCTTGCCTGTCACTTGTAAAAAGACTGGACGCTTCGCGTCTCAGTCGAATATTTGTGTGACTGGTTTGGGATCGTCGGTACACCCTGTATATTCCTTTTTTCTTAATTCTTGCCTGTCACTTGTGAAAAAACTGGGCGCTTCGCGTCTCACTCGTATATTTGTGTGATTGGTTCGGGATCGTCGGTACACCCTGTATATTCCTTTTTTCTTAATTCTTGCCTGTCACTTGTGAAAAAACTGGGCGCTTCGCGTCTCACTCGTATATTTGTGTGATTGGTTCGGGATCGTCGGTACACCCTGTATATTCCTTTTTTCTTAATTCTTGCCTGTCACTTGTGAAAAAACTGGGCGCTTCGCGTCTCACTCGTATATTTGTGTGATTGGTTCGGGATCGTCGGTACACCCTGTATATTCCTTTTTTCTTAATTCTTGCCTGTCACTTGTAAAAAAACTGGGCGCTTCGCATCTCACTCGTATATTTGTGTGATTGGTTCGGGATCGTCGGTACACCCTGTATATTCCTTTTTTCTTAATCCTTGTCTGTCACTTGTAAAAAGACTGGACGCTTCGCGTCTCAGTCGAATATTTGTGTGACTGGTTTGGGATCGTCGGTACAGCCTGTATATTCCTTTTTTCTTAATTCTTGCCTGTCACTTGTAAAAAAACTGGGCGCTTCGCGTCTCACTCGTATATTTGTGTGATTGGTTCGGGATCGTCGGTACACCCTGTATATTCCTTTTTTCTTAATCCTTGTCTGTCACTTGTAAAAAGACTGGACGCTTCGCGTCTCAGTCGAATATTTGTGTGACTGGTTTGGGATCGTCGGTACACCCTGTATATTCCTTTTTTCTTAATTCTTGCCTGTCACTTGTAAAAAAACTGGGCGCTTCGCGTCTCACTCGTATATTTGTGTGATTGGTTCGGGATCGTCGGTACACCCTGTATATTCCTTTTTTCTTAATCCTTGCCTGTCACTTGTAAAAAGACTGGACGCTTCGCGTCTCAGTCGAATATTTGTGTGACTGGTTTGGGATCGTCGGTACACCCTGTATATTCTTTTTTTCTTAATTCTTGCCTGCCACTTGTAAAAAAACTGGGCGCTTCGCGTCTCACTCGTATATTTGTGTGATTGGTTCGGGATCGTCGGTACACCCTGTATATTCCTTTTTTCTTAATCCTTGTCTGTCACTTGTGAAAAAACTGGGCGTTTCGCGTCTCACTCGTATATTTGTGTGATTGGTTCGGGATCGTCGGTACACCCTGTATATTCCTTTTTTCTTAATCCTTGCCTGTCACTTGTAAAAAGACTGGACGCTTCGCGTCTCAGTCGAATATTTGTGTGACTGGTTTGGGATCGTCGGTACACCCTGTATATTCCTTTTTTCTTAATTCTTGCCTGTCACTTGTAAAAAAACTGGACGCTTCGCGTTTCAGTCGAATATTTGTGTGATTGGTTTGGGATCGTCGGTACACCCTGTATATTCCTCTTTTCTTAATTCTTGCCTGTCACTTATAAAAAGACTGGACGCTTCGCGTCTCACTCGTATATTTGTGTGATTGGATTGGGATCGTCGGTACACCCTGTATATTCCTTTTTTCTTAATTCTTGCCTGTCACTTGTAAAAAAACTGGACCCTTCGCGTCTCAGTCGAATATTTGTGTGATTGGTTTGGGATCGTCGGTACACCCTGTATATTCCCCTTTTCTTAATTCTTGCCTGTCACTTGTAAAAAGACTTGACGCTTCGCGTCTCAGTCGAATATTTGTGTGATTGGTTCGGGATTGGTACACCCGGTATATTCCGCTTTTCTTAATTTTTGCCTGTCACTTGTAAAAAGACTGGACGCTTCGCGTTTCAGTCGAATATTTGTGTGATTGGTTTGGGATCGTCGGTACACCCTGTATATTCCTTTTTTCTTAATTCTTGCCTGTCACTTGTAACAAAACTGGACGCTTCGCATCTCAGTCGTATATTTGTGCGTTTGATTTGGGATCGTCGATACACCCTGTATATTCCTTTTTTCTTAATTCTTGCCTGTCACTTGTAAAAAGACTGGACGCTTCGCGTCTCAGTCGTATACTTGTGTGATTAGTTTGGGATCGTCGGTACACCCTGTATATTAATTTTTTTGAATTAAACATTCCACACTCTGTATATATTTTAATAACGAAACGTGAAAATTTTCACCACTCTGTACATTCGTTTTGCCTGATTAAAAATTACACATTCTGTATATATTGTAATAAGACAACGTGAAAATTGTCACCACCCTGTACATTCATTTTGATTAATGAAAATTATGAGTAAATTTTTGAAATGTAAATGTAAAGAAATATGCCGAGGAAGTGTTTTGAACATTACTGAAAATGTGGTGAAAATTGTCACTAATAATTTTTCTGAATTAAATGAAACATTCCACACTCTATATATATTGTAATAAGAAAATGTGAAAATGGTCACCACACTGTATTTATCGGCATGGTGAAAGAGACATATGCATATGAATATGTAAATTTTCTATTTTGGTAACTTTTATTTGACCACTACTGTATGTATCAAATTTTAATGCAAATACAAATCATCAACATTTGAAATATCTCTGTTATTTTTTAATATTTGAATTAAGTCCTCATTCTTTTTCCAAACTCACTTTAAGAAACTCGAATCATATGCACGGGAAGATATTTTGGAAACCTTCGATTAATTTCAATTCTGACGCACAACATTCTCTCCATCGTAACTGTAAGATAAAGTCAAACATTTGACATTTGAATAAAACCGTATTAAGAATCTAGTGTACCGTTAAACTACAGCGAATCTGTCTTTGCCCGAGCCAAATTTATTATCCATAGCACAGGTTTAATGTAATAGGTGTCGAATGGATTTGCCTTGTACATATCTTCGGTTGATTGTAGTCGTTAAGTAAAAGCGAACAATTTATATCGATGATGATCACTATTTGGTTGCTCCATATTTTATTATGTGATTATTGATCATGGTTGAGGTTCTTCCAACGTCAAAAAGGCTACTTTCATTATTATTTTCCGGTCTAATACCAAAACAATTATTAATCAAAGAACGCATCATGCATAATGGCGATAGCTATCTGTCGATAATTCTTACCGTAATATTCATTATATTAATCTGATCCGCAGAGGCATCTTGTTGCATATTACGTATTTTAGCATAATCTTTCATAATATTTAATCGATTGTGATCGATTTTTTAAACCATAACCTGTACGACGATATTTCTTGTCATTTTAATGATAATTTTCCCTGAAAATTGAGGTAGTAATCGTAAAATATAACTATTTGATTAAGTTAAAGAATGCTATACCGTATTTGCAACCTAAAATAAATCTGCAATACTTTAAATGGACTGAAATTTAGTTATTATTGCTATGATGTGCCTGTTCATAAAAGCATCGAATATCGCATAGAAGAACGGTTCATTTTGCATGTACCAAGTGTATCATCGAGATGTTTCAATACACATATACAATAATTATATTTGAAGGACATTTTATATCTGTTGCTCCAGCGATTTGAAACTGTCTGAAGACCTGGAATCCTGGAGTGTGCGCAAATGATATTCGCAAATCATTGTAGGTTAAAGATTAACGATACTTTGATAACTGCTATTAGTAACTGTTATTCATCCAATAACTGTTATCACCCGTTCTTTCAAGAATAATCGTTCTTTAAATAACTGTTTAGATAAAGTAAATATAACTTATTTCGTGTTTGAAATCACTGTTTGTAGAAATAACTTATTTCTTTTTTCGGATATTTAAAATAACAATTATTGTATGTATTAAATATATGCATATTCCTTATGAATGTGATTTAATTATATTTGATCCATTGTATTATTATATTTCATACTATTGTAAATCAGTTAATATTGTTTTGTACTTAACGATCGTTTATTATTACAATTTGGAAACGATCTGTTTTTGACGAACAACATTGCGAATACAGTAAAATCGTATTGAACGTTTATTTACACACACACACACACACAAACGCGCGCACACACACACACAAAAGCAGGTAAAGTAGGAATCTGTAACTACACTAACCTAAGATTTACCTAGAATTTACAACAATTGTTGATTTATTATTATGAGCGACGTTCTGTAGTAGAAAATCGTTATTACGTTTTGGATATGCTTTCATAAATAAAAATCTTATGAGGTAAACTATAATTTAATGAGATATTTAAGAGGAGCCGATGCAAGGTAAATAATTGTCGCTTTAATTCAACTTTGTGATAAATAAACATATATATTTCTTGTAGACTATTTCATACTGGTAATTACTGAGCATTATAATACGAAGAATCAGGTTTATGTAATCTTTTAACGCTAAGGGTATGTTTGAAGATATAAAGATCGCTGTGCTTTTACCGAACCCAACCCCATCTAAATACCAACCTTGGTGCTGAATTTCAGAAGTGCAGCTGTAGTTTTGAAAGTAGCTAGTGTGCCAGTGAAGTATTGTACTTGTAGTTACATAACGATGTATTTATCTGTGCTAAACGCATTTACAAATCAATAAAACCAATATTTCGTGTAATAAGATTGAGCGTTTCTCTTTCTTTTGATTACAGTGTATATAAGTTGAAGTATAATAAGTTGAAATTTATAACTGGTAAGTGGGAAATTATAAAATATACTCATTCATTTAGAAAAAATTTGATTTATTAACTGACGATGACAAATATCGGAAGATTAAGATCGCATGTTACGTTTGAGGTAAAGGTTTAATTTGTCTATATAAAGGGACACTATTTCCTCGTGATTGTGGGTTGGAGCTGCCGAATAGAGTAAAATAGTCTCGAATTTAATGCAATAGTGGAGACCGTGTCTATATTTCAAATTGTCGTACACAAAAATGACGTTCGGACAAATCGATGTAGTATTTATATCGGTGGTAATCTAAAAGTGGCGTTAATTTTAAAAATTGAGGTATTAATAGTAATATAAAGGTGTACTTGACCCTTTCTAAGCTTTAAAACATTCTTTGAAAGTACACATTTATCAAGTTTTCACCATTCCGATTGTTAGGATCTGTGTACTTCCGATATCAAGATCTATGTGGAATTTTAAGCATTTTGCCGGATATTTTGCCTTTTTGAGGTAGCTCGGGCTCTATTCTTCATAAATTGTTCCTTTTTCGAACGACATCGTCGCTCTATAGCGGCTTTTCAGCGTAAAATTGTGGAGGTGACGTTCGAAAAGATTGACCGATGATTTATATCAAAACTGACCTAAAAGAGGGATTATTTTTAAAAGTTGATGTACGAATACCTGTATACAGATGTATTTTCGGCTTTTCAAGCTTCAAAATAATCTTAGACCTTTCAAATCGGCTCCAATGGAGATTTAAATGCTATCTGTAGACATTTAGGTTAGCGAGGACGGCTTGCCAGAAACGATCTTATATCTCGGTAAATGACGGGTGGCGGTCGCGTTTCGGACTGGATTCGCTAACTTTATACTTTTTAGAAGAGATGTGGCATATTTTTCGGAAGATTAAGGTCGTTTTTCTCATCGTAAACATCGCTTAAAGATCAGCGGTAAATGTGACATTTGCCGTTGTAGCCGCCATATTGTAAAATGAAAGGTAAACAAAGTGGGAAAACACGGGGTAATAATTCCGCTCCTGGCGCGGATATTCAAAGATTTTCGCTCATTTTTTCGGTCGATTAAGAAAAATAAAAGTCCCCCGAACTTATTTCCGACATGGGTCCGGCACCTGGGCGATTTTAAAGGTGCGAATTTTCGCGACCAAAGTTGTGCATTTTACCGATCGCGACATGGAATGTGACAATTCTCGTCGGCCATTCTCCTCATTGTTGTCCGTTAGCGAAATTCTGAGAAAATCTAAATTTTAAAAAAGATTTGCGCGTTTTTTCGCTTTCGACGACGAACGAAGCCCCTACCGTTCAGATAGTACGACCGTTCCGCGTCCACTAAAAATAATTCTCCCATTAACCGAGTCGCCCCTATCGATCCTTTCGGGCTGCAACTTTTCCGAGAGGCGTACGTGCGCTTAGATGACGTCCGCTACTGTCTTAAACTTTAGTGTTATTAACTAGAAAGCCGGTCCGGTTCACCCACACTATTAATTTGTCGTTTGATGTCCGCTGACTGCACCAACTCGATAGAAATTAGAAAGCCAGCGCTCCACTTGCAACGCACCACTTGCGCCCCCACTCGGCAGACCAGCCGATTCGAAGACGTGCTGTTGTGTTGACATTTGCGTCTGACTCGGCGAATGACAGATCTGTCAAAATGACATCGGGGATAACCATTTAAAACATACCCCTAAGGATTTATGTTTTGCGCGTTTTTAAAGCATGTTCGCTCCGGTTTTCTGCTCTTTTTCGTTAGAAGAGACTTCGCTGTTGGTCGATTGTCGATTTATCGGGCGAGTTGGCCGCCCTAAAAGCACCACCTTTCAGCCAAAGAATACATCTCTGGGGATCTGACGTTTTTCAAATAGACCTACAATTTACAACAGAAGTCGATTAGAATGCGCTAATTTATTAAGAATAGAGGCGTACCTACCGTATATCAAACTGCAAATTAATCTGAGAGCTTATAAATGTGCTCTCCTTAACATTAACAGCGGCAATTTCGATCCGAATATCATAGCTTTCTAAAGTGTTGATATATTCCGATTAATAACACACTTTCGCTTCGGCTTTCACTTCGTGCTTGGACATTTGACCAATTTTTCAAACCACCTTGTGGCTTTTCACTCCAAATTCATGTTTTAACGATCCGAAGACATGCTGTTGTGTTGACATTTGCGGATCTGTCAAAATGACATCGGATAACCATGTAAAACATACTGCTAAGGATTTATATTTTGAGCGTTTCTTTCTGCATTTCGCTCCGGTTTTCTGCTCTTTTTAGTTAGAAGAGACTTCGCTGTTGGTCGATTGTCGGTTTCTCGAGCGAATTGGCCGCCCTAGAAGCACCACTTTTCAACGAAAGAATACATCTCTGTGGATCTGACGTTTTCCAAATAGACCTACAATTTACAACAGAAGTCGATTAGAATGAGGTAATTTGTTAAGAATGGAGGCGTACTTACCGGTTTTCAAGCTTCCACTTTACCTGAGAGCCGTTTGATATTAACAGCGCGGATCCGGATCCGAATGTGACAGCGTCCGAGATGCGATGTTTTATCGCGATTAATTACCCGTTTTCGCTTCCGTTTTTTCTCGCTTTAGTGTCCACGATGCGTCTGTGATGACGATTACAAACTTCTCGAACCACATTGCGCGTTTTTTTTGTACGAAATGCACGACGATGTAACGGTCCTACATACTGTTGACAATGGAATTCATCGGCAACTGACGCATGTGTCAAAACGGTATAGGGCACTTTTTGCCAAAAACATACCCCGCCGCATTCGGTTATCGCGCGTTCTTTTACGTATTTCGCGCCGGTTTCTCGTCATTTTCCGATAGATGAGACTTCCCTGCTGCCGTTCGGCGCGATACACGGGCGACTTCGTCGCCTTATTAATCGCAGATCACCGTTCGAAATTGCGATATTTTGACAATTCGGACGCGTAATCTGACAATTCTCCTAGGCAATTTAGCCGCATTGGCTGCCCGTCGCCGAAATTCGGAGAAAATGGAAATTTCGAAAAAGATTTGCGCGTTTTTTCGCTTTCAACAATGGAAAGTGATCGGCGCGGCTGGGAGCGACGGTCGATTCGCGCCTTTCAAAAACATCTCTCCTTTTAAGTAGCGCGCGTACGTTGAGAATATGCGTTGGAACCATCCGGCAAGAGGCGCCTATAGGGCTAAATGGCGTACGTTCCACGGCCGTCTACATTGGCTGCCCGTTACCCTAAATCGCGAAAAATGGAAATTTCGAAAAAGATTTACGCCTCTCTCCGCTTTCGACGACGAAAGGCGATAGGCCTGGTCCGGTGCGACGATCGTCCGGCGCCTCTCAAAAATATCTCCCCTTTTAGATAGCGTTCGCGGGAGACGCCTATTCCGTAATACTTTTCCAGGGGGTTCCGACACGCACTCTTACCGGGCACGGCATTGTCTTGAACTTTATTAGTTATAACTAGAAAATCCGGCCGGTTCACCCACACTATTAATTTGTCGTTCGATGTCCGCTTACCGCACCAACCCGATAGAAAGTAGAAAGCCCGCGCTCCACCTGGAACGCACCGCTTACGCACCAACTCGACAGACCAGCCAGACCGTACCACTTTCCGCTAACCACCATCTACACCTGTGATTGGTTTGGGATCGTCGGTACACCCTGTATATTCTTTTTTTCTTAATTCTTGCCGGTCACTTGTAAAAAAACTGGGCGCTTCGCGTCTCACTCGTATATTTGTGTGATTGGTTCGGGATCGTCGGTACACTCTGTATATTCCTTTTTTCATCATTCTTGCCTGTCACTTGTAAAAAAACTGGGCGCTTCGCGTCTCACTCGTATATTTGTGTGATTGGTTCGGGATCGTCGGTACACCCAGTATATTCCTTTTTTCTTAATTCTTGCCTGTCACTTGTAAAAAAAACTGGGCGCTTCGCGTCTCACTCGTATATTTGTGTGATTGGTTCGGGATCGTCGGTACACCCTGTATATTCCTTTTTTCTTCATTCTTGCCTGTCACTTGTAAAAAAACTGGGCGCTTCGCGTCTCACTCGTATATTTGTGTGATTGGTTCGGGATCGTCGGTTCACTCTGTATATTCTTTTTATCTTAATTCTTGCCTATCACTTGTAAAAAAACTGGGCGCTTCGCGTCTCACTCGTATATTTCTGTAATTGGTTTGGGATCGTCGGTACACCCTGTATATTCTTTTTTTCTTAATTCTTGCCTGTCACTTGTGAAAAAACTGGGCGCTTCGCGTCTCACTCGTATATTTCAGTAATTGGTTTGGGATCGTCGGTACACCCTGTATATTCCTTTTTTCTTAATTCTTGCCTGTCACTTGTAAAAAAACTGGACGCTTCGCGTCTCACTCGTATATTAGCGTGATTGGTTCGGGATCGTCGGTACAACCTGTATATTCCTTTTTTCTTAATTCTTGCTTCTCACTTGTAAAAAAAGTGGACGTTTCGCGTCTCAGTCGTATATTTGTGTGATTGGATTGGGATCGTCGGTACACTCTGTATATTAATTTTTTTGAATTAGACATTCCACACTCTGTATATATTGTAATAAGAAAACGTGAAAATTGTCACCACTCTGTACATTCATTTCTCCTGATTAAAAATTGTACACTCTATATATATTGTAATAATAAAACGTGAAAATTCTCACCACCCTGTATATTACCGTCTACACCTGTGATTGGTTTGGGATCGTCGATACACCCTGTATATTCCTGTTTTTCTTAATTCTTGCCTGTCACTTGTAAATATATTGTATATTAAAAATTACACACATTGTATATATTTTAATAACTGAACGTGAAAATTATCACCCTGTATTTAGCGAAACAGTGAAAGTGACCCACACGTAATATGCAAAGTTTGACAAAATTGTATGAATATATAAATTTTCTATAGTGGTAACCTTTATCTGAACACTACTGTATATATAAAATTTTATTGCAAATACAATTGGCACTCATCAACATTTGAAATATCTCTGTTATTTTTTAATATTTTAATTAATTCATCTTTTTTTTCCAAACTCACATTAACTAACCCGAAATTAAAATATGAATGTAATTTGTACTTTTGTTTTAATTCGGCCCTTTATCTTATAGTTTTTTGTTTTTTTTTTTGAAATAAGTTGCAATAAATTTGTAATCATTTGTAAACGTTTTTAGAATTTATTCGAAATCTAATAGCATAATTTCTACTGTGAACAATGTTTCATTGTTTGATAAAAATATCCTTTGTAAATATTTATTTTTTATTTATACATCCGTTCAACAGAACTTTATCTTCATTTCGTTGTATCGTTAATAGAGTTGGCCTGTACCTGCTGTAGGATGAAGATTTATATAGTTTCGAAATTGTTATTTTTTTTGCGCTACAGCTCTATGTCTAGCGTAATTTTTAACTATTTGACATAAAGTGTTAAGATAATTTGACATATTTTCGAATGAGAGTAAGGTTTCCTTGTTTATTTCTTTTTTTTTTGTTGGTTTCTCTCGACAATAAAATTTTTTTTTTTAAATTTCACGGTAAGACCTTACGTTGAACGGGGACGATTTGGCGATTTATAGGTGTACTATGGGATAAAGCATCTCTCCCAGAGTTCAAAATGAGCATTCATTATGTGCAAAAATGAAAAGAAAGTACTAAAAACGGTTGAAACGTTTGAAAAGTGCTATTTCCAGGTTATCCTCGACGCGATTTTCACGTTTATTACGTGTGGTACTGGTAGTCTGAACGAAAAGTTACTAAAAGTAACGGTGAAAATAGGCGCGAAATATGAACTTACATACTAAATTACCCAGCTGCCATCACATTTACTTCCCTGAACTGCGTTGGTATGTGACTCGGCTAATCCAGCCTGTAATCTATGCAACCATTTTAACTTGTAATTATGGTGAAAGAGTCATATGCATATGAATATGTAAATTTTCTATTTTGGTAACTTTTATCTGACCACTACTGTATGTATAAAATTTTAATGCAAATACAAATCATCAACATTTGAAATACCTCTGTTATTTTTTAATATTTGAATTAAGTCCTCTTCCTTTTTCCAAACTAACTTTAAGAAACTCGAATCATATGCACGGGAAGATATTTTGGAAACCTTCGATTAATTTCAATTCTGACGCACAACATTCTCTCCATCGTAACTGTAAGATAAAGTCAAACATTTGACATTTGAATAAAACCGTATTAAGAATCTAGTATACCGTTAAACTACAGCGAATCTGTCTTTGCCTGAGCCAAATTTATTATCCATAGCACAGGTTTAATGTAATAGGTGTGGAATGGATTTGCCTTGTACATATCTTCGGTTGATTGTAGCCGTTAAGTAAAAGCGAACAATTTATATCGAGGATAATCATTATTTGGTTGCTAAGTAAATATCCTTAATCTGATCCGCAGAGGCATCTTGTTGCATATTAATATTTAATCGATTGTGATCGATTTTTGAAACCATAACCTGTACGACGATATTTCTTGTCATCTCTTAACGATAATTTTCCCTGAAAATTGAGGTAGTAATCGTAAACTATAATTATTTGATTAAGTTAAAGAATACTATACCGTATTTGCAACCTAAAATAAATCTGCAATACTTTAAATGGACTGAAATTTAGCTATTATTGCTATGATGTGCCTGTTCATTAAAGCATCGAATATCGCATAGAAGAACGGTTCATTTTCCATGTACCAAGTGTATCATCGAGATGTTTCAATACACATTATTATATAATAATTATATTTGAAGGACATTTTATATCTGTTTCTGCAGCGATTTGAAACTGTCTGAAGATCTGGAATCCTGGAGTATGCGCAAATGATATTCGCAAGTCATTGTAGGTTAAATATGAACGATACTTTGACAACTGTTATTAGTAACTGTTATTCGTTCAATACCTGTGATCACCGCTTCTTTAAAGAATAACCGTTCTTCAAATAACTGTTTAGATAAAGTAAATATAACTTATTTTGTGTTTGAAATCACTGTTTGTAGAAATAACTTATTTCTTTTTTCGGTTATTTAAAATAACAATTATTGTATGTTTGTATTAAATATATGCATATTCCTTATGAATGTGATTTAATTATATTTGATCTATTGTATTATTATATTTGATACTATTGTAAATCAGTTAATATTGTATTTCTACTTAACGATCGTTTATTATTGCAATTTGGAAACGATAATGTCGTCTTTACCATTATCAAATACACGTACAAATATTTACTTTCAATAGTTTAGTGTTTTTATCGTAATTATAAATTAAATGTAATGGTATTGCCATTGTATGACACTCTATACGCATGTGCATACATTTCTCTATATAAGATTTTATCGCGAATACAATTGCCAGATACTAAATTGTAAATATCTTGGACGCTATTGAATACGTTATAAATATTATTTAAATTATATATATAAATTTTGTTCTATCAAATATGATGTTAAAAAGTGTACTCGCTATTGATAACCATTCGATCAACTGAACGTACCTATCACATATCGCTAGTTATGGAACACATCTAACATTAGTAGATTTTATGTACATGTCAAACTTGACAGGAGAAATTCTGTTAGTGATACTAAACTACTTTATGTATGATTATGGTTCTATATTTGGCCTCTTAACTTTTGATAGTAATAATTGCAAAGCCCTTCGATGTTTCCACGTAACAATAGGCCCCGAATTTTGTTTTTATATGTCTACGGTACACCGTTTGTCGAGGTAAGATTCTGTTGTGGTTATTAGTACCTCTTAGCTAATGAGATTCAATTTGACTTTTAGGATATGTTTACAGTAATATTTGATACAGCAAGTTATCAATGATTATATATCCTGCGATACATATTGTATATAAAGATGGCTGTGCTTTTACCGAACCCAACCGCATCTAAATACCAACCTGGGTGCTGAATTTCAGAAGTGCAGCTGTAGTTTTGAAAATAGCTAGTGTGCCAGTGAATTATTGTACTTCTAGTTACATAACGATGTATTTATCTGTGCTAAACGCATTTGGAAATCAATAAAATGAATATTTGGTGTATTAATTTGCGCCTTTCTTTTTCTTTTGATGACAGTGCATCGAATTTTACATAGGATTAATTTATGGTTACAGTCGCAAGCTTCAAATTATAAAATACCTCCAGAACGTTATGTTTATCGACCTCGTATGGGATATTGTGCTGTTACATAAGGAAGTTTTTAATGACAGACAAAATATACTGGTTCGTTTATAAATGCCTTTATTTATTAATTACTGAAATTCATAGTAAGTAATATAGTTAACTTTTTAAGCTTCAAAACATTGTTTGAAAGTACACATTTATCAAGATTTTCACAATTCCGATTGTTCGGCTCTGTGTACTTCCGATACCAAGGTATTTGCGACATTTTGGCTTGATATTTCGTTTTGTTTATGTACCTAGGACGTTATTCTTGGTAACTTATTCATTTCTCGAACGATATCGCCCCCACAAAAGCCGCTTTTGAGCGTAAAAGTATGCATCTGACGTTCGGACAAATCGATGTAGTATTTATATCGGTGGTGTTCTAAAAGAGGCGTTAATTTTAAAAATTGAGGTATTAATAGTAATATAGAGGTGTACTTGACCCTTTTTAAGCTTCAAAGCATTGTCAGACCTTTCCAATCGGTTCAAATCCAACTTTAAAGGCGGCAATCATTCGACGTGTAGTTAACCGATGACAGCCTGCCAGAAACGGTCTTATATCTCGGTAAATGACGGGTGCCGGTCGCGTTTCGGACTCGATTCGCCAACTTAATACTTTTTAGAAGAGATGTGGCATATTTTTCGAAAGATTAAGCTCGTTTTTCTCATCGCAAACATCGTTTAAAGATCAGCGGTAAATTTGACATTTGCGTTCTAGCGCCATATTAGACGGAATAAAGGAGAGTCGAAGTGGGAAAACGCGGGGTTATAATTTCGCTGCTGGCGCGAAAATTTCGCCATCTCGGGTCCAGTTTGAGTTCGATGGGGCCAAAGGGGGGTCCCCTAATGGTATTTCCGACATCCGGCCGGCACCCGGGCGCCGTTAAATGAGCGAATTTTCGCGACAAAGATTAGGCATTTTGACGGTCCGAGTGGGGTATTTTGACAAATTTTTCTGGGCAATTTAGCCGCATTGACTGTTCGTTACCCTAAATCGCGAAAAATGGAAATTTCGAAAAAGATGTACGCGTTTTCCCGCTTTCAACGATGGAAAGTGATCGGCGCGGCCGGGGGCGACGATCGAATCGCGCCTTTCAAAAATATCTCTCCTTTTAAGTAGCGCGCGTACGTGGAGAATACGCGTCGGAACCTTCCGCCAAGAGGCGTCTATAGCGGTAAATGGCGTACGTTCCACGGCCGTCTACATTGGCTGCCCGTTACCGAAATTCGGAGAAAATGGAAATTTCGAAAAAGATTTGCGCGTCTCTCCGCTTTCGACGACGAAAGGCGATAGGCCTGGTCCGGTGCGACGATCGTCCGGCGCCTCTCAAAAATATCTCCCCTTTTAGGTAGCGTTCGCGGGAGACGCCTATTCCGTAATACTTTTCCAGGGGGTTCCGACACGCACTCTTACCGGGCACGGCATTGTCTCGCCTTTTATTAGTTAAACTAGAAAGCCGGTCCGGTTCACCCACACTATTAATTTGTCGTTTGATGTCCGCTGGCTGCACCAACTCGATAGAAAGTCGAAAGCCAGCGCTCCACTTGCAACGCACCACTTGCGCCCCCACTCGGCAGATGACTCGGCCAATGACAGATCTGTCAAAATGACATCGGATAATCATGTAAAACATACCGCTAAGGATTTATGTTTTGCGCGTTTTTAAAGCATGTTCGCTCCGGTTTTCTGCTCTTTTTCGTTAGAAGAGACTTCGCTGTTGGTCGATTGTCGATTTATCGGGCGAGTTGGCCGCCCTAAAAGCACCACCTTTCAGCCAAAGAATACATCTCTGGGGATCTGACGTTTTTCAAATAGACCTACAATTTACAACAGAAGTCGATTAGAATGCGCTAATTTATTAAGAATAGAGGCGTACCTACCGTATATCAAACTGCAAATTAATCTGAGAGCTTATAAATGTGCTCTCCTTAACGTTAACAGCGGCAATTTCGATCCGAATATCATAGCTTCCTAAAGTGTTGATATATTCCGATTAAAAACACGCTTTCGCTTCAATTTTCACTTCGTGCTTGGACATTTCACCAATTTTTCAAATCACATTGTGGCTTTTCACTCCAAACTAATGTTTTAGCGCTCCGACGACGTGCTGTTGTATTGACATTTGCGGATCTGTCAAATGACATCGGATGACCATGTAAAACATACTGCTAAGGATTTATATTTTGAGCGTTTCTTTCTGCATTTCGCTCCGGTTTTCTGCTCTTTTTAGTTAGAAGAGACTTCGGTGTTGGTCGATTGTCGGTTTCTCGAGCGAATTGGCCGCCCTAGAAGTACAACTTTTCAACGAAAGAATACATCTCTGTGGATCTGACGTTTTCCAAATAGACCTACAATTTACAACAGAAATCGATTAGAATGCGGTAATTTATTAAGAATGGAGGCGTACTTACCGGTTTTAAAGCTTCCACTTTACCTGAGAGCCGTTTGATATTAACAGCGCGGATCCGGATCCGAATGTGACAGCGTCCGAGATGCGATGTTTTATCGCGATTAATTACCCGTTTTCGCTTCCGTTTTTTCTCGCTTTAGTGTCCACGATGCGTCTGTGATGACGATTACAAACTTCTCGAACCACATTGTGCGTTTTTTTTGTACGAAATGCACGACGATGTAACGGTCCTACATACTGTTGACAATGGAATTCATCGGCAACTGACGCATGTGTCAAAACGGTATAGGGCACTTTTTGCCAAAAACATACCCCGACGCATTCGGTTATCGCGCGTTCTTTTACGTATTTCGCGCCGGTTTCTCGTCATTTTCCGATAGATGAGACTTCCCTGCTGCCGTTCGGCGCGATACACGGGCGACTTCGTCGCCTTATTAATCACAGATCACCGTTCGAAATTGCGATATTTTGACAATTCGGACGCGTAATCTGACAATTCTCCTAGGCAATTGAGTGGGTATCAGTGGGCATTGGCTGCCCGTCGCCGAAATTCGGAGAAAATGGAAATTTCGAAAAAGATTTGCGCATTTTTCCGCTTTCAACAATGGAAAGTGATGGGCGCGGCCGGGAGCGACGGTCGATTCGCGTCTTTCAAAAATATCTCTTCTTTTAAGTAGCGTTCGTACGTGGAGAATATGCGTTGGAACCTTCCGCCAAGAGGCGCCTATAGGCTTAAATGGCGTACGTTCCACGGCCGTCTACATTGGCTGCCCGTTACCGAAATTCGGAGAAAATGGAAATTTCGAAAAAGATTCGCACGCGATTTCGCTTTCGACGACGGAAGGAGATCGGTCTAGTCCACAACGACCGTCGTTCGGCGCCCCTCAAAAATATCTCTCCTTTTAGCCCGAGTCCGTACTTCGAACCTATTCGTGCGCAAGCTCCGTCGGGAGGCGTCCACGCGCTCAGATGACGTCCGCTACTGTCTTGCCTTTTATTAGTTATAACTAGAAAATCCGGCCGGTTCACCCACCCAATTAATTATTCGTTCGATATCCACTGACTGCACCAACTCGATAGAAAGTAGAAAGCCAGCGCTCCACTTGCAACGCACCACTTGCGCCCCCACTCGGTAGACCAGCCGATCCGAAGACGTGCTGTTGTGTTGACATTTGCGTCTGACAGATCTGTCCAAATGACATCGGATAATCATGTAAAACCTACCGCTAAGGATTTATGTTTTGCGCGTTTTTAAAGCATTTTCGCTCTGGTTTCCTGCTCTTTTCAGTTAGAAGAGGCTTCGGTGTTGGTCGAACAGAAAGATTAAAATATATATAAAACGGTTTTTTTTTTTTTTTTTTTTTTTTTTTTAGCTCCCAGTTGGGGATTCGAAACCGAATCCATTACCGTGTTTGATGAATAACCACCGCGCGTCGCCAGTACGCTAATCTAGTCCATCAAAATCGATTCTAAATTACGGGTTTATATATTATTGTTTATGGGTAATTTGACATTTCACAGGAAAATACGGTAATTCATAATGTTAGCCCCCCGATATTATTATAAATTCAAATTGCTAATTTATTTTATACTCACTCACGACATTGAAAATGTATTTAATGTACGCGCCACGTTCTGAAGTAGAAAATCGGTATTACGTTTTGCATATGCTTTCATAAATAAAAATTTTATGAGGTAACTAATTTAAAGAAATATTTAAGAGGAACCCATGCAAGGTAAATAATTGTTGTTTTAATTATACTTGGTGATAAATAAACATATATATATATATCTTATAGGGTAATTTCATACTGGTAATTTCTTATTTACTAAGGATTAAATTTCAGAAGTGCAGCTGTAATTTTGAAAATAGCTAGTGTGCCAGTGAAGTATTGTACTTGTAGTTACATAACGATGTATTTATCTGTGCTAAACGCATTTCGAAATCAATATTTCGTGTAAGAAGTTTGCGCGTTTCTCTTTCTTGTGTATCAGTATGTAAATTTTATATTTTGCTAACTTTTATTATTCATGTCCAATATTATTATAAATTGAAATTGATATATACCCACTCACGCAATGAAAATGTGTCAAAAATTAAACCTGGAAATTATCAAAAAATATTTAATTAACAAATTATATTTCTGTTGTTTTTTCTAAACTCCAGTATATTTTATTTATTTTGACATCGTTCGCCACGTTTTAGTTCAAATTTCTTTTTACAGACGTGTTAGGGGATGTTCAGAGAAGGTATGGAAAAAATATAAAAATAACTATAGTTTTGTAACAATTTTTATAAACAATCAAAGCTGACCCTATCCATAAATTGCATAGCATAATTTCTACTATGAACAATGTTTCATTGTTTGATAAAAATATCCTTTGTAAATATTTATTTTTTATTTATACATCCGTTCAACAGAACTTTTTCTTCATTTCGTTGTATCGTTAATAGAGTTGGCCTGTATCTGCTGTAGGATGAAGATTTATATAATTTCGAAATTGTTATTTTTTTTGCGCTACAGCTCTATGTCTAGCGTAATTTTTAACTATTTGACATAAAGTGTAAAGATAATTTGTAAAAATACAATACGCTTTTAGATTTTATACGTAAATAACATGTTTTCGAATAAGAGTAAGGTTTCCTTGTTTAATTTTTTTTTGTTTTGTATCTCTCAACAATGAAACCGTTTTTTTCAATTTCACTCACTCTGTCTTATATACATCTCAAGACAGTAATAATTTCGTTAATAGAATCAACGTTATTTCATTTACTGTGAGTTGGGTCACTTGACTGTAGTAGTTGCTTATTTTTAATTGTAAAACGTTTTAAATTTTTTTTTTTTTAGTCATATTATATCTGCGTGTACAACTTGTTCCTTTTACACCTAAACACAATGAAATGGTTTACACAGCATTACTATAAGAATATTCATTCTAATATAACTTCCTTTTAATGGTCCATTCATGTACATATCAATCTAGCACTTATTATTTTTTTGTCGAATATGCGCTTCTTACTTTCTGTTTTATACGGTTTTTATAACGATGACGCAATGAACTTCTTTGCAACAGTTCACAAATTGTCTATGTAAGTATCGCGTCTCATTGAAAAAGATGTGTAATTTCGTAATTTTTGAATTGTTTGAATTTTCACGCTTCGTATTTTCCTTGCTTAAAAAATCGCACACACTGTATATATATTTCAAATATTGAACGTGGAAATTACCAAAAATATTCGTATATGTGATACTTTAAATGAGTAATATACCGCACACACATAACGAACGAATACAGCTCACAAACCCTCATTTTGGAATATTCTGGTCTGTTATTTCTTAATATTTGAATTAATTTTGCCTTCTTTTTTCGAAACTCACTTAAAAAAAACTCGAGTCATACGCAGAACATACAAAAAGATTAAAATAAAATGAAAAAACAATTTAAAAAAATTAGCGCTAACTTCGGATTCGAAACCGGGCCCGTTACCCGTTCATTGCCGGCATTCGATGGGTTCACCGCATTACGCCAAACTCCCCGGTAAAAAGTGATGTTTAAAATCTGATTATAAACTGTGGTTTATTTACCTTGACGTCTACATTTGACAAATGGATTATTATTACATCGAAACTGGACTAAAAAAAGCGGTTGATTTTAAAAATAGACGTACTAATAGCGATATAAAGATGTACTTGCCTTTCTTAAGCTTCAAAATAATGTCAGAGTTTCCATTTGAATGATATTAACCTCTCCAATTGATATGATGTGTACACTTCGAATTATACTTATACTTGGCACTTTAACGCGATTTTTCGCTTTGCTGACGTACCTGAGGTCAAAGTCTTTGTAAATTGTTCCTTTTTCGAACGGCATCGCCGGCCCATAAGCGACTATTCGGCGTAAAAGTGTGGATCTGACGTTTCAGAAATCGACCTAGAATTTACCACAAAACTGACCTAAAAGAGTGATTATTTTTAAAAATTGATGTACGAATACCTATATACAGATGTGCTTTCGGCTTTTCCAACTTCAAAATAATCTCAGACCTTTCCATTTGGCTCGAATAGAGCCTAAAATGCAGGTATGTATAGACATTTCGGCGAGCGATGACAGCTTGCCAGAAACGACCTTATATCTCGGTAAATGATGAATTTCGGTCGCGGTTCGGACTCGATTCGCTAAGGTAACACTTTTTAGAAGAGACGTGGCATATTTTTCGAAAGATTAAGCTCGTTTTTCTCATCGCAAACATCGTTTAAAGATCAGCGGTAAATTTGACATTTGCGTTCTAGCGCCATATTAGACGGGATAAAGGAGAGTCGAAGTGGGAAAACGCGGGGTTATAATTTCGCTGCTGGCGCGAAAATTTCGCCATATCGGGTCCAGTTCGAGTTCGATGGGGGCAAATGAGAGTCCCCTAATGGTATTTCCGACATCCGGCCGGCACCCGGGCGCCGTTAAATGAGCGAATTTTCGCGACAAAGATTAGGCATTTTGACGGTCCGAGTGGGGTATTTTGACAAATTTTTCTGGGCAATTTAGCCGCATTGACTGTTCGTTACCCTAAATCGCGAAAAATGGAAATTTCGAAAAAGATTTACGCGTTTTCCCGCTTTCAACGATGGAAAGTGATGGGCGCGGCCGGGAGCGACGGTCGATTCGCGCCTTTCAAAAGCATCTCTCCTTTTAAGTAGGGCGCGTACGTTGAGAATATGCGTTCGAACCACCCGGCAAGAGGCGTCTATGGGGATAAATGGCGTACGTTCCACGGCCGTCTACATTGGCTGCCCGTTACCGAAATTCGGAGAAAATGGAAATTTCGAAAAAGATTTGCGCGTCTTTTCGCTTTCGACTACTAACGACACCCCGACTATTCCCGTGCGACAATCGCTAGGCGCCTTGCAAAAATATCTCTCCTTTTAGCCGAGGTCGGTACGTAGCGTGATGCCCGGCAAACTTTTTCAAGGGGTTCCGACACGCACTCTTACCGGGCACGGCATTGTCTCGCCTTTTATTAGTTATAATAACTAGAAAATCCGGCCGGTTCACCCACCCAATTAATTAGTCGTTCGATGTCCACTGGCTGCACCAACTCTGCAGAAAGTAGAAAGCCAGCGCTCCACTTGCAACACACCACTTGCGCCCCCACTCGGCAGACCAGCCGATCTGCTATTGTGTTGACATTTGCGTCTGACTCTGCGAATGACAGATCTGTCAAGTCAAATGACATCGGATAATCATGTAAAACCTACATAAAACGGTTTTTTTTTTTTTTTTTTTTTTTTTTTAGCTCCCAGTTGGGGATTCGAAACCGAATCCATTACCGTGTTTGATGAATAACCATCGCGCGTCGCCAGTACGCTAATCTAGTCCATCAAAATTGATTCTAAATTACTGGTTTATATATTATTGTTTATGGGTAATTTGACATTTCACAGGAAAATATTGTCTCGCCTTTTATTAGTTATAACTAGAAAGCCGGTCCGGTTCACCCACACTATTAATTTGTCGTTTGATGTCCGCTTACCGCACCAACTCGATAAAAAGTAGAAAGCCCGCGCTCCACCTGGAACGCACCGCTTACGCACCAACTCCACAGACCAGCCAGACCGTACCACTTTCCGCTAACCACCGTCTACACCTGTTTTTTTTTTCTTGCCTGTCACTTGTGAAAAGAGTCGACACTTCGCGTCTCACTCGTATATTTGTGTGATTGGTTCGGGATCGTCGGTACACCCTGTATATTCCCTTTTTCTTCATTCTTGCCTGTCACTTGTAAAAAAACTGGGCGCTTCGCGTCTCACTCGTATATTTGTGTGATTGGTTCGGGATCGTCGGTACACCCTGTATATTCCTTTTTTCTTAATTCTTGCCTGTCACTTGTGAAAAGAGTCGACACTTCGCGTCTCACTCGTATATTTGTGTGATTGGTTCGGGATCGTCGGTACACCCTGTATATTCCTTTTTTCTTAATTCTTGCCTGTCTCTTGTAAAAAAAACTGGGCGCTTCGCGTCTCAGTCGTATATTTGTGTGATTGGTTCGGGATCGTCGGTACACCCTGTATATTCCCTTTTTCTTAATTCTTGCCTGTCACTTGTAAAAAAACTGGGCGCTTCGCGTCTCACTCGTATATTTGTGTGATTGGTTCGGGATCGTCGGTACACCCTGTATATTCCTTTTTTCTTAATTCTTGCCTGTCACTTGTAAAAAAAACTGGGCGCTTCGCGTCTCACTCGTATATTTGTGTGATTGGTTCGGGATCGTCGGTACACCCTGTATATTCCCTTTTTCTTAATTCTTGCCTGTCTCTTGTAAAAAAAACTGGGCGCTTCGCGTCTCAGTCGTATATTTGTGTGATTGGTTCGGGATCGTCGGTACACCCTGTATATTTCCTTTTTCTTCATTCTTGCCTGTCACTTGTAAAAAGACTGGACGCTTCGCGTCTCAGTCGTATATTTGTGTGATTGGTTCGGGATCGTCGGTACACCCTGTATATTCCTTTTTTCTTAATTCTTGCCTGTCACTTGTAAAAAAAACTGGGCGCTTCGCGTCTCACTCGTATATTTGTGTGATTGGTTCGGGATCGTCGGTACACCCTGTATATTCCCTTTTTCTTAATTCTTGCCTGTCTCTTGTAAAAAAAACTGGGCGCTTCGCGTCTCAGTCGTATATTTGTGTGATTGGTTCGGGATCGTCGGTACACCCTGTATATTCCCTTTTTCTTAATTCTTGCCTGTCACTTGTAAAAAAACTGGGCGCTTCGCGTCTCACTCGTATATTTGTGTGATTGGTTCGGGATCGTCGGTACACCCTGTATATTCCTTTTTTCTTAATTCTTGCCTGTCACTTGTAAAAAAAACTGGGCGCTTCGCGTCTCACTCGTATATTTGTGTGATTGGTTCGGGATCGTCGGTACACCCTGTATATTCCTTTTTTCTTAATTCTTGCCTGTCACTTGTAAAAAAAACTGGGCGCTTCGCGTCTCACTCGTATATTTGTGTGATTGGTTCGGGATCGTCGGTACACCCTGTATATTTCCTTTTTCTTCATTCTTGCCTGTCTCTTGTAAAAAAAACTGGGCGCTTCGCCTCTCACTCGTATATTTGTGTGATTGGTTCGGGATCGTCGGTACACCCTGTATATTCCTTTTTTCTTAATTCTTGCCTGTCTCTTGTAAAAAAAACTGGGCGCTTCGCGTCTCACTCGTATATTTGTGTGATTGGTTCGGGATCGTCGGTACACCCTGTATATTCCTTTTTTCTTAATTCTTGCTTGTCACTTGTAAAAAAAACTGGGCGCTTCGCGTCTCACTCGTATATTTGTGTGATTGGTTCGGGATCGTCGGTACACCCTGTATATTCCTTTTTTCTTAATTCTTGCCTGTCACTTGTAAAAAAAACTGGGCGCTTCGCGTCTCACTCGTATATTTGTGTGATTGGTTCGGGATCGTCGGTACACCCTGTATATTCCTTTTTTCTTAATTCTTGCCTGTCACTTGTAAAAAAAACTGGGCGCTTCGCGTCTCACTCGTATATTTGTGTGATTGGTTCGGGATCGTCGGTACACCCTGTATATTCCTTTTTTCTTAATTCTTGTCTGTCACTTGTAAAAAAAACTGGGCGCTTCGCGTCTCACTCGTATATTTGTGTGATTGGTTCGGGATCGTCGGTACACCCTGTATATTCCTTTTTTCTTAATTCTTGCCTGTCACTTGTAAAAAAAACTGGGCGCTTCGCGTCTCACTCGTATATTTGTGTGATTGGTTCGGGATCGTCGGTACACCCTGTATATTCCTTTTTTCTTAATTCTTGCCTGTCACTTGTAAAAAAAACTGAGCGCTTCGCGTCTCACTCGTATATTTGTGTGATTGGTTCGGGATCGTCGGTACACCCTGTATATTCCTTTTTTCTTAATTCTTGCCTGTCACTTGTAAAAAAAACTGAGCGCTTCGCGTCTCACTCGTATATTTGTGTGATTGGTTCGGGATCGTCGGTACACCCTGTATATTCCTTTTTTCTTAATTCTTGCCTTTTACTTGTAAAAAGACTCAACGCTTCGCGTCCCGCATTGATTTGTTTGTGTGATTGGTTTGGGACCGTCGGTACATCCTGTATATTAATTTTATCTTAGTTAAAAATTGCACATACTATATATATATAAACGTGCCAATTACCAGCCTGTATCTAGCGGCACAGTGAAAGAGACATATGCATAGGTAATGTGCAAAGTTTGACAAAATTGTATAAGTATATTAATTTTCTATAGTGGTAACTTTTATCTGGCCCTACTGTATACATAAAATTAAATTGTAAGTTGAACGAAATTTGTTGAAATGCTAAAAAATACGTTTTAATTTGTTCCGGTATATAAGATGCCTCTAAATTTTATGCATGAAAAACATATTTAGATTGTTTTTTGTTTTAATATGGCCCTGTATGTTATATTATTAATTATATAAAAAATACGTTTTAATTTGTTCCAATTTTTGTTCTAGTAATATAACTTACATGTGAATTTCGCGCACAATGTTGAAAGAAAATGTTTAAAAATGTTAGCGCTAACTTCGGATTCGAGACCGGGCTTGTTACCCGTCCATAACCGACTATCCACTATCGTGGTAACTAAAATGATTCTAAAAACGGCTATATATATTATTCTTTAGGGGTAATTTAATGTTTCATATGGAAATACGGTAATTCATAATGTTAGCTGCCCGATATTATTATAAATTGAAATTGCTAATGTATTTTATATCCACTCACGACATGAAAATGCATTTAATGTACGCGCACGCGTGGACACACGCACACAGATGTAGTGTGCTGTCATAAGTTACACTAACTTCACTTTAGATTTGACAATACATACCAGTGTTCCCACTGCTATTACTTTCGTAACAGATCTGTTACAATTGGCTCCACGCTATTACCATGTTACATTAAGCGAAAAATCTATTACGTTTTTCATATCGGAGGATGTTCTTTTATTTTGGCCTTAAAAAATTATGATTACGCCGGAAAGAAAATCTATTATTAAAACTTCTCAGCGGTGGCAACACTGGTATAATATACTGTTTATTTGGTCTAGTTTGGTTATTCTATGATCTAGATTGACAGTGTTAAACAATTCCGTTGTATGAATATGTATTTTTAATGAAACTTGAAATTAAAAGATGTACAAACGTCGTTAGCATTTCGTATATGCTTTTAACAACAGATGTACCTATACAATAAGCAGTTATTATTTCCGATTGTTTGAAGGTAAAACATATCTAACCTCTGTTATCGTTTATTATAAACCAATGTGTTGTAGAAGAAAATCTAAGAAAATGTAAATGGGGCCATACATCCTGGCATCTGTATGATATAGTTTGCAGTTGATTGGTGTTGCTGTTTAAGTGGAAAGAATTATCGAGGAGGAGGAGGTTCTGTCATGTAGATTCTGTCACTGGAAAAATCTATTAAATCGTCTTGTTGTGCGTATCTAAATTTCCAGCCCACGTTATGTGCGAATTGATGATATCCTTGGTGCCGCTGTCTGTGATGATCTCGATAAATTTTGGCAGTGCGAAGAAATATCGAAACATATTGCGGAAGTTATTTGCACATGATGTGCCAGTGAGAATATCTATAAATTCGTTGTGTTCATAAAATGTATTGATCGAGTGGTTGCAATAAAATCAGTGTGTGCAATTTTTATATTTGAACTTTAAAACGTAAACCTGAGCATTTAATGAGCGGCAGAACTAAAAATTGATAACTAAGAAATGTAACGACAATAGTGATAATATATAACTTTATTTCATCGATCTTTACAGAGAATCGCTAGATGTCTGTCAATTTGTTAAATATATAGAGAACCTGGTTTGACATTTCATATTTGACCTTGACTTTTCACCGTAACTTGCCTCAAATAACGGTAATTTTCGAAAGAAACCGAAATGTCGTTGAGTTTTATCTATTAATATTGTGTGTTAAAAATGTTAAGAAAATCATCAGGGTGAACATCAATCCCAATCTATTACCATTAGATTTCTGAATATATGGGAAGATATTTTCAAAACCTTCGATCAATTTCAATTCCGTCGAACAATATTCTCTCCATCGTAATTGTAATTTATAACTGGTAAGTGCGAAATTATAAGATATACTCATTCATTCGATAAAACTTGATTTATTAACGGACATGTTACGTATGAAATAGCAGAGAGCGTGTCTAAACGGTTATGTGATACTTGCTGATATTCTTGGTGCGGCTGTCTGTGATGATGCCTGAAACACATATTATTGCATACTTCCACCGAGAAACCTTTATAAACTGTGATTATCACCTTTGAAAGTACACATCTATGAGGATATAACCTTTCCGATTGTTGGGATATGTATAGTCCAGATATCAAAAAATTTGTGAAATTTTGAGCATTTAGCTAGATATTTTGCTTTTTTTAGGTACTTAGGACCTTATTCTTGGTAAATTATTCATTTCTCGAACGATATCGCCCCCACAAAAGCCGCTTTTGAGCGTAAAAGTATGCATCTGACGTTCGGACACATCGATGTAGTATTTATATCGGTGGTGATCTTAAATTTAAAAATCGAGGTATTAATAGTAATATAGAGGTGTACTCGACCCTTTTTAAGCTTCAAAACATTGTGAGACCTTTCCAATCGGTTCAAATCCAACTTTAAAGCGGCAATCATTCCACATGTAGTTAACCGATGACAGCCTGCCAGAAACGGTCTTATATCTCGGTAAATACGGGTGCCGGTCGCGTTTCGGACTCGATTCGCTAACTTTATACTTTTTCGAAGGGGTTTCGCATATTTTTCGAAAGATTAAGCTCGTTTTTCTCATCGCAAACATCGCTTAAAGATCAGCGGTAAATTTGACATTTGCGTTCTAGGCGCCATATTTGACAATAAATGGAAATCGAACTGCGAAAACACGGGGTCATAATTTCGCCTCTCGCGCGGATATTTAAACATTTTCGCCCCTTTTTTCGGTCGATTACGAAAAACGAAAGTCCCCCCAACCTATTTTCGACATTCGTGCGGCACCCGGGCGATTTTAAACGTGCTAATTTTCGCGATCGAAGTTGGGTATTTTGACCGATCGCGACGGGGAATGTGACATTTCTCCTAGGCAATTTAGCCGCATTGACTGTTCGTTACCCTAAATCGAGAAAAATGGAAATTTCGAAAAAGATTTGCGCGTTTTTTCGCTTTCAACGATGGAAAGTGATCGGCGCGGCCGGGGGCGAGGATCGATTCGCGTCTTTCAAAAATATCTCTCCTTTTAAGTAGCGCGCGTACGTTGAGAATATGCGTTCGAACCATCCGGCAAGAGGCGTCTATGGGGCTAAATGGCGTACGTTCCACGGCCGTCTACATTGGCTGCCCGTTACCGAAATTCGGAGAAAATGGAAATTTTAAAAAAGATTTACGCGTTTTTTCGCTTTCGACGACGAACGACACCCCGACTGTTCCCGTGCGACTGTCGTTTCGCGCCTTACAAAAATATCTCTCCTTTTAGCCGGAGCCGGTACGTGGGGTGATTCCCGTAATAGTTTTTCAAGGGGTTCCGACACTACTCTTACGGGGTACTCCTTTTGGATGAACTTTATTATTATGATGACTAGATATTCGGGCCAGTTCACCCGGCCTACTAATCAATCGTTCGATGTCCGCTTACCGCCCCAACTCGGCAGAAAGTAGAAAGCCCGCGCTCCACCTGGAACGCACCACTTACGCCCCAACCCAACAGAAAGCAGAAAGCCTGCGTTCCACCTACAACGCACCACTTACGTCCCAACTCGGCAGACCAGTTAAACCGCACCACCCTACGCTAACTACCGTCTACACCTGTGACTGGTTTGGGATCGTCGGTACACCCTGTATATTCCTTTTCTTTTAATACTTGCCTCTCACTTGTAAAAAGACTCGACGCTTCGCGTCTCGCAGTATTTTGTTTGTGTGATTGGTTTGGGATCGTCGGTACACCCTGTATATTCCTTTTTTTTTAATACTTGCCTCTCACTTGTAAAAAGACTCGACGCTTCGCGTCTCGCAGTATTTTGTTTGTGTGATTGGTTTGGGATCGTCGGTACACCCTGTATATTCCTTTTTTTTAATACTTGCCTCTCACTTGTAAAAAGACTCGACGCTTCGCGCCTCGCAGTATTTTGTTTATGTGATTGGTTTGGGATCGTCGGTACACCCTGTATATTCCTTTTTTTTTGTTCTTGCTTCTCACTTGTAAAAAGACTCGACGCTACGCGTCTCGCAGCCTTTTGTTTGGGTGAGTGGTTTGGGATCGTCGGTACACCCTGTATATTCCATTTTCTTAATTTAAAATTACACACACTGTATATATTTTAAAATTACACGTCGAAATTTTCACTCTGTATATTCATTCTTTTATCATTAAAAGTCACAAACACTGTATATATTTTAAAATTTGACGTCGAAATTTTCACACTGTATATTCATTCTTTCATCATTAAAAGTCACACACACTGTATATATTTTAAAATCACACGTCGAAATTTTCACTCTGTATATTCATTCTTTCATCATTAAAAGTTACACGCACTGTATATATTTTAAAATTAGACGTCGAAATTTACACTCTGTATATTCATTCTTTCATCATTAAAAGTCACACACACTGTATATATTTTAAAATTAGACGTCGAAATTTTCACTCTCTATATTCATTCTTTCATCATTAAAAGTTACACGCACTGTATATATTTTAAAATTAGACGTCGAAATTTTCACTCTGTATATTCATTGTTTCATAATTAAAAATGACATACATTGTATATATTTTAAAATTAGACGTCGAAATTATTCTCACTCTGTATATTAATTTTTGTCGCTCTGTGTATTCATTCTTCTTGATTAAAAATAACACACATTGTATATATTTTAATAACTGAACGTGAAAATTGCCACCGCACGTAGTATGCAAAGTTTGACAAAATTTTATGAATATATAAATTTTCCATAGTGGTAACCTTTATCAGAACACTACTGTATATTTGCAGATAATACAAAAGATTATTTTTTATTTGGCTCTCACTTTCAAAGACTCCACGCTGCGCGTTTCACCCTCGACAACTCGACGCTTCGCGTTTCGTTGAAAAAGATGTGGAATTTCTTAATTTTTGAATTGTTTATTTTTCTTGATTAAAAAATCGCACACACTGTATATATTTCAAAAATTAAATGTGGAAATTATCAAAAAATATTCGTATATATGATACCTTAAATGAATAATATATCCCACACACATAAATAATAAATTTTATCACGAATACAGCTCACAAACCCTCAATTTGGAATATTCTGGTCTGTTATTTCTTAATATTTGAATTAATTTTGCCTTTTTTTTCGAAACTCACTTAAAAAAAACTCGAATGATACGCAGAAAATACAAAAAGATTAAGATAAAATGAAAAAATAATTTAAAAAAATTAGCGCTAACTTGGGATTCGAAACCGTGCCCGTCTCGCGTCATTGCCGGAATCCAAGGGCTTATGTCAGTCGACCAAACCCCCTGATAATAGCTGGTGGTTAAAACCTGGTTTTATGTTATGTGTTTTTACCTTGAGGTATACATTTGACAAATGGATTGATTTACATCAGAACTGAACTAATAAAAGCCGTTGATTTTAAAATTTGACGTCCTAATAGCGATATAAAGATGTACTTGCCTTTTTTAAGCTTCAAAATAATGTCAGAGTTTCCATTTGAATGATATTAACCTCTCCAATTGATACGATGTGTACACTTTGGATTATACTTATACTTGGCATTTTAATGCGAATTTTCGCCTTGTCGACATACCTGGCGTCTAATTCTTTGTAAATTGTTCGCCTTTCGAACGACTTCGGTGCCACATAAGCGCTTTTTCAGCGTAAAATTGGGGATCTGACGTTTCGATATATCGACCTTGATTTTACATTAAAATCGATCTAAAAAGGGGTTATTTGTAAAAATTGACGTACTAATAGCTATATTGCGGCTTTCTAAGCTTCAAACTAATCTCAAACCTTTCGAATTGGTTCCGATCGAACGTTTATTGCGATAAATCTCTTCAAGGGTTTAGCGCATCGAGGTCACGAATGACAGCTTGCCAGAAATGATGTGATATCTTCATAAATTACGCGTTTTCGGTTGTGTAAAGATAGTTTTCGGTAACCTGACACATATCGGAAGCTTTCTCGACCATTCTTCAAAAATATAGACCGATTTTAACCATCACAATCTTCAGCAAGAGCGAAGAGCGGCAAGTAGCGGTTGACATGACGCCATATTACATATACGAATAGCGGGCAAAATTGACGTAAAAACACGGCGTTATAATTTCGATTCTCGCGCGAAAATCTCGCCATTTCGAGTACCGTTTTCGGTACATTTCGGAAAATAAAAGTCCCCTAAAGCTATTTCCGACTTTTGTCGAGCACCCGAGTGACTATAAACGACCCTTTTTTTTCGACGAAAATGAAGCATTTTGACGGCAAAATCGGCAAATCTGACAGTTGTCGCCGGCGCATTGGCGTGATATTTCGGTATCCCATTTCGAAGCGATTTTTATAAATCTTGTACGCGCAAACGGTCGAGATTTAATGTACTCTCTATAGCCTACGGTGAGCGTACTTTTCGGGCCCCCTCAGGCCCCTCCACCCCCACAATTAACCCCCCACCCCTCCAGAAATCCTTCCGTGCGCGGTTTCTAGGAGGTGCCGACACTCCCCTTACGGCGCACTCCTTTTGGATGCCTTTTAGTGTATTATAAATGATGATGATTGTGGATTATCTGATATTTCTCAGTACTATATAGGCAATTAGATAGATTAAAAACACCAAATGGTGCAAAAAACGATTATTTGGCATATTCAAACGCGAAGACTCAAATCTTAACTTATAAATACCATTCGATAGGTAATTAAAAAGTACATTTGCTGGTAAATTAAAAAATATGGCATTCTATTTAAATTACTCAAGTTATACCCACTTAAAATCCTTATTCGATTAGTTTTCGATTTTGTACAGCCTGTATAAGATAGCAGGTTTATTACAATTGAGTTATATAATATGGTCTATTGTTAGATTGCATCATAGGTTTTGCTTACATAACTTAAACACTTCTTAAATATTAGAAACATAAAATTAAATTAGATTTTCACAAAATTCAAATTATTTAAAAAACGTTAGAGTTTAAGTATTATAAACCTTACACTTAACAGACACTTATTTTGATCAGACAATCCAGACATGCAATAATATATATCCATTTAAAAAAGCCTTACTTTGATACTTTTGGGGCTTTTGGAACATCTTGCATAATATGAAAATAATTTTAAAAAGTAACGTATTTTGGCCATAATATGTCCGTTATTTGCGCTGTACGGCACGGAGTACAGCGCAAATGACCCTGTATATTTTAAAAATATATAATACATATTTTAATATTTAACCCATATGTTAGAAATATTTGGCGCTGCTGGTCATCTTGGCTACTAGAAGCGTATAATTTGCAGGTGTTTGAAATTCACAGGATTTTGTTTCAAAATTTAGTTTTGACAATTTCAAATTTATAGACCACATAAGCAGAAATTAAAAACATGTCTGTCTTATAACTTACGGTGCAAAGCTTTGTAATTAACCTACTTCTTTAATAATAGTAATAATAATAATACTTTATTGTAGGAAGTTATTAACTCGACATTGTCAACATAAACATTCAAACAAAACATGAGAAGAACTTCTTTTTGTTATATTATTTGTCAGATTTAGCAACTATGTCATATTTAAACCTACATTGTATCTTTTTTCATATATTATAAACGAAATCCCTATAATCTATAATGACCCGCAAATTTAAAACAGCCTATGTATACATCATGATGTTTAGTAGGACTCTCAAGAGTGGCGTGAATTTAATAATTGAATTTGCTACACAGTTTTTACAACTGAAGTCTGCAATTTTTTTTATTTTGATGATGTTTTAACTTTTTCTACTAACGATGAATGTAATATAAAATAGTAATATATTATAATAATAGTAAATTATCTATATCAAGAGCAATATCATCGTGAGTTTTTACTGTTGAAAAATGTTGTTAAATTTAAATAATTTCAAATCTCTCCGAGACTTTCCGCAGCGTATATATACGGATTTATTGCCAGCACCGACTACCGAGTGTCGCCATTTCAATACTAGCGGTACATACGTGCCTACGCAGGTGTCGCCTGACGACTGATGCACAGCGCTCCCAATGAACTCACGTAGGGTTGCCAACTATTTGATCTAGGGTTCCCATTTTAGCGAAAGTCGCTGCCAATTCTTCCGTAAGGTGAGCTATCTGTATTACTTATCTGTTATATTACAAGCACATTAAATAACAAAGATATAAAATAGATCGATGTACAACCCAGTTTGGATTCAGGCAAGGAAGATCCACCATTGGTGCTCTCCAGAAGGTCAAAGAGGCGGCAGAAGAAGCTAAACGGGGACCAGCTCAAGGAAGCTTTGTATGCTCGTCACAGTTGACGTGAAAAATGCCTTCAACTCGGCACCATGGAAGGGTATTCTGAATGAGTTGGAAAGAAGAGGTATCTCACCGTATATATATAACATGATAGCTAGTTATCTGGAAGACAGATTCCTGATGGTTGGTCAGAACATCACCCACAGAGTGACATGCGGAGTTCCACAGGGCTCTGTCTTAGGCCCAACCCTGTGGAACATATATTATGATCAAGTGCTTAAAATTGCTATGCCGATGGGAGTGCAACTAGTGGCATATGCAGATGACTTGGGGGCCGTGGTTACCGCCAGGACTCCAGAACTCTTAAAATCAGCAACCGAGACTTGCCTGTCCAGCGTGATAAAATGGCGCCTGACAAGACGGAGGCGGAGAAAGCTGGGAGACCTCTTACGACACCTGCTTACGTACGCCACGACTGCTTATGAAAAAGCACATCTACAGAAGACTGTTTGTGAGTATATTGCGTAAGATCGCCATACGCATTATAAGTGCATACAGAACCACATCCACGGAGGCACTGCTCGTGTTGGCCAGATTTCCGCCAATCGCGCTTATAACCGAGCAGATAATGCAGATCAAGAAGAAAGGTGCAGATTTTAGGCAGGAGACATACAACAGTATGATGAAAAAATGGCAAGAGAGATGGGTAGCGGGGAAGGAACAACCTCAATGGACAAGAAGGCTAATAAAGAGCGTAGAGGCCTGGGTTGACAGGAAACATGGGCAGCTGAACTACTATCTTACTCAACTGCTGCCTGGGCACGGGTGTTTCCGTGCATATCTATACCGCTTGAAGGTGAGCCCATTCGAGCAATGCGTGTACTGGCAACAAAGAGATACGGTCGAGCACACCTTTTTCTTCTGCCCGAGGTATACGTTGCAGAAAAGCCGCGCGGAGATTAGCCTATTATTAACGCCCGATAACACAGTTAACGTCATCCTAAAAGACTAAAAGAGCAGGAGAATCGTTGAATCTATGGCAAAAACATTATTAGCTGTAAAGAGAAGGACGAGCGAGCACGCATGACACAATAAAGGAAGGTAGCCCGAACACCTGCAGCACTCCCTACTCGAAGTAATACCACCTGGCAGTTCCGAGCTAGGAAGACGATCGTTTGCAAACAGGGGTTTTTAGTCAGTAAAAATATGACACTATCTGGAGAAACGGACGGTCCAGGTGCCTTTGGAAGGTTTTCTCCTCTATAAAAAAAAAAGATCGTTGTACAGGTCAGACCAGATTCGATACACATACAATGAGTAAATACACTTTGCAATTAAGATACGAAAGAAAAATGACAAAGGAAAACCAATAATTTAAAATCATTCGTTTTAACTTTATCTTACTGTTTCCAAAATCAAATATACCATCACACCATACGAACACCCCAGAGATTTAATCATCACGCTACCTACAAGGTTGATGGATTATTACCATTATTAAAATTAACGGTTTTATTTGCCTAAATTACCAAGAGCACGAGGAGGTTTCAGCGCACACCAGCTATCTGACGGCGAAAAACCGACATAACGTCAAGCAGATATCGTAACCTATTGGTTACACATAGTGGTGGGTAACTAGTGGATATTTTAATAATCTAACTAGCCGGCTACTGGTACTTTAATAGCCGCTAAATAACCAGCTATTTCAGCTATTGGTTATTACTCGGTATTCGCTTTAGCGGCTACCCAATAGCGTAGTTGGGTATTCCATACAGTCAAGTACGACATTCGTTCATGTTACGAGTTACGAGGTTTGAAATGTGTAACTCCTTATAGAATTGATATTTTTATATGATTTTTTTTTCAGGATAATGAGATAAATATAAGAGATATGAATTACCTACATAGAAGCAAAAATAAACTTAAAATTACGGCGTAATTATAGGCGGAAGTATATATAATAAATTATTCAAATAATGTTAGTTATCGTAATTTTTCTTAAATATTTTTAGTTTACTTAAACATGTATTGCATAATAGTATTAACAATAATAATAATAATACAAATCGCAAAAACATTCAGAAAATGTGTAGAATTGTTATATTGTCCAGGAGTACTCTATAGCCACTTGCCAAGCTGAAAAACTTTTTAAGATTATTATAATAAACAAACAGAAATGGTTAGCCAGTTTTTGATAATATCTAGCTGAACTAATAGGTAATAGCACAGCAATTCCAACGGCAATGAAATTAGTGAAGAAAATAAAGATAAAGTTTATTTCTTATTTTTAGTAATGATAGACGAGGAATAAATAAAATAAAATTCTGAAGAAATTCTTCCAAAGAATATATTCATTTTACTCATATGTACTTGTAGCTGTATCAACATATTTCTGATGTAAGCTATGAATTATTTTATGATGTTGACAATAATTATATAAAGTTGACATGTTATTTTATTTTAAGCTAGATATAGTTAGTGTAATACATTTTGTCATATGTAGTCATAATTATTAAAATAATTGCCTGTTCAATTCCGTTTAAAAAACTAGAGAGTATCCATATCCATAGAGACATAGAGAGTAATTTGAGCGCATAATGTATAATCTATGCCATCATGCTTCTCGAAAATGATTTTATACCACCTCTGGGACCACTATGAGACGCAAAGTTGAAGCGCTTGCGCCACAAGTATACTTTCGTTGATCTAATATAATATTGCGCGTAAATTACATTATAGGAAAATTGTCAATATAAGTTATGTAAAAATGTTTTTAGTTATAAAAGCTCAACAGGACATTTGCTGAATTTAGAAATGTTAATCATTCTATACCTCAGGTGGGCCCTCTATATGCTGTGGACCTTGTACCTATACCTAGTACTAGCAGTATGAGTGTGGTTGATGCAATGCCAAGTACTTCCGATGCTAATGATGCATTTGCGTCACAAAACCAAATTCTACCAATTACTAAATTGTCTATACCTTTTCCTCCAATTAAAAGGCAGCGTCAAATAGATGCTTACATTCCGAAAAAAGCTCTGCGCTGCAGAAGAAGACAATTGACGCGGACTTAATGGATCTGTTTATTGATGGATTTCATCCCTTTCGTTTGGTAGAAGAGAGATCTTTCCGAAAATTTGCACGGTGGATTCCGGGATATATTTTACCATCCAGAAAAACTCTCAGTAACAGCATGCTTCCAGATATATATCACACCACGAAATTAAATATTCAGAACGAGTAAGTAAAGTAGGTAGTGGAGCTGAAACGATCTGTATTACTACCGACCTGTGGACCTCGAGTACTTCGGATAGCTACATGGCAGTTACAGGACATTATATTAACAACGATTTTGAAATTAAAACAGTATTGCTGGACTGCCGCAATGGACAAGAAGGCTAATAAAGAGCGTAGAGGCCTGGGTTGACAGGAAACATGGGCAGCTGAACTACTATCTTACTCAACTGCTGACTGGGCACGGGTGTTTCCGTGCATATCTACACCGCTTCAAGGTGAGCCCATCAGAGCAATGCGTGTACTGTCAACAGAGAGATACGGTCGAGCACACCTTTTTCTTCTGCCCGAGGTGGACGTTGCAGAAAAGCCGCGCGGAGATTAGCCTAGGTGTATTATTAACGCCCGATAATTTAGTTAGCGTAATCTTAAAGACGAAAAGAGCAGGAGAATCGTTGAATCTATGGCAAAAAACATTATTAGCTGTAAAGAGAAGGACGAGCGAGCACGACAAGCACGCATGACGTGAAGTCCAGGCCCGAACACCTGCAGCACTCCCTACTCGAAGTAATACCACCTGGCAGTTCCGAGCTAGGAAGACTATCGTTTGCAAAGAGGGGTTTTTAGTCAGTAAAAATCTGACACTACCTAGAGAAACGGGCGGTCCAGGTGCCTTTGGAAGGTTTTCCCCTCTATAAAAAAAAAGATCGTTGTACAGGTCAGACCAGATTCGATACACATACAATGGGTAAATACACTTTGCAATTAAGATACGAAAAAAAAATGACAAAGGAAAACCAATAATTTAAAATCATTCGTTTTAATATACCATCACACCATACGAACACCCCAGATATTATATATTATATAGTATTGCTGAACTGCCGCAAGTTTTTTGGAAATCATACAGCGGAAAATATTGCAGCTGAAGTTAAACGGATTTGTGCGGAATGGGGCATATTCCAAAAAATTAATTTTGCAGTGACTGACAATGCATCTTCCATGAAAAAACCTATGAAAGATGTACTGCAATTATGGGTGCTATACCTATTCGTTAAACCTAATAGTGCTGCACGCTTTAGAAGCTGTAGAATGCACTATTTATAAACTGAAAACAATAGTCCGCTATTTTAAGCATAGTACCATTGCATCAGAAATATTAGCCAAATATCAAATTGCTCTCGGCCTCAATCCGAAGAGTGTTCCACCAGGTGGAATTCAATATTTTATATGTTAGAGAGGGTCGTAGAATTACAAGAACCTTTGTGTGCTACTTTTGCGACTATAGGCAAACATCTGCCCAGGAGGAATGGAAAGCCATTAAAGAGCTGTGCCAATTATTACGTCCATTTGAGGAAACACGTCACAGCTGGCGCCGTAGTTATTTTTACCAGGTGCTTGAGTGAAAGTCTGAATTTATTTATAAAAGATGGCCATGACCTTTCTGAGGTTGTGAAAGTGGTGGCAGTACATTTGAAAAAGGGTCTAGAAGATAGATTTAAGAATATCGAGAGAAGCGGAACTTTTTCTCTCTGCCTTCTATTAGACCCTCGATTAAAATTAAAAGCTTTTGAGGACCGGGCAACAGCTATTACTACTAAGACAAAATTAATTGCAATTGTACAATCTCTAATCACAAAAAAATACTCCCACCATGAATGGACCTTCCCATCAGTTCCCAGTTCTAGAAGAGTCATCAATAAAGAATAAATATTCACCATTCAGTATACTAGACAGTATAATTGAAACTAATTATACAGTGGGAACCCCATTTTCGAAGGCAGTTAAGGAAGTGGATATGTTTTTAAATGACGATCCACTTCCCTTTAAATCGTCATCGGGAGAATTACACGACCCACTCAAGTGGTGGAAAACTCAACGCCAAATTTATATAAATTTATTTATATAAACTCATTGCAACATAGTCGCCACCTTCGTTCCATGTGAAAGAATTCTTTCCAAGTCAGGGTTGCTATTGGATGATCGGAGAACCAGGCTTAGGACCCAAGAAGTACAGCAATTAGTGTTTTTGAATGGTAACATGGACGAAGAACGTTTTAATTGGAAATAAACAATCTATAAATGTGGACTTAAATGTAAATGTAAACAATGTAAATAAAATTAAAAAAATTTTGCTGATAAGGTTGTAGCACTGTGCCTGCCAAATTAATTTGTCGCCGATAAGTGGACGTATAAAGCTTTTCGATATCGTATAATTCTAATTACAACATGCTACCGTTTCGATGAAAACATTCATCTTCTTCGGGCTAAAATTTTTTCAAAAAAATACAAGTAAATAGACATAAAACTAATTAATTTGAAAATGTATTACTAATAGTAATATTAATACACGAAAGTTAAAATTAAAATATCCATCTTCGTAATTTTGAATTTTATGTATGTAAATATGTATAAGAATTATGGAATATGAGATATTTAGTTGTATCAACATTAAGATATAATTTATTATCGGAAATTTTGTAGCTTTTAACAAAAAATTAACACTTTCTTGGTATCTGATATATTACTACAAGAATCAACTGCACTTGTATCGTCTGCATACATGTTGAAGTCGTACTCCAACAAAAAAATTGTTATATCATTAACAAAAATTAAAAACAAAATTATTAATACTACATATACATATTGAGTACAAATCACTATATTATATTGTATTACACCTAAATATTTTTTTTACTTATAATAAAACATCACAATGTACTAAATAAACCAAATCAATCAATCCATCCTTAGTTTTCGTGTTTTTTATGTGCTAAAAATATAAATAAGTAAACAAAAATTGTTCCATGCATGATACAGTAACCTTTATGTTTAAATTTCGTCTTCACCCTTATCATCTTACACCATTGTGGGGCATGCTCTGCGGGTTGCATAGCCGAAATTGCTTTTCGCCTCTTGCCCTCCTTGACTTCACGTTACTCTGTCTACAAGTTAATTTAAGTCCCCTCCCTTCTATTCTCTACTCCATGGGAGAAACCCATAAGTCTCGCTTGGCTCAATATGCCTGCAGCACATATGGCCACAACACCAAACGCCATTAGCACACCGAGCCTGGAAATCAAAGATGTCCGGCTACCAATGATTAGAGATAGCTTAAGCAGAAGACCGGCAACCACGATACCGGAGACGGAATAAAACCACTGCGCATGTGGACCTACGCATGATGCTGCGCATCGCGATCTGTAAGCTGGAAAGTCTCGTATGAGTGATCTTACAAATTTTGGATAGCAGTAGAATAAATAAAAAAATTAATAAAAAGGTCGCTTAGAACACGTAGATACAGAATCTGTACATAATTTAACCAGATTATTCTTCACAAAAGAATAACTGACAGCAGAATTAAAACCACTGAACTTCGGAGAATTTATGAAAACAAAAAAGCAATAAAGAACCAGGACAAGACAAAATCCAAAAATGAAAAAGTGGAGGAGGAAAACTGCAAAAATATTAAAAAGGAAAATATTATTGTTGTGACAAGATCCGCGTTCAAATTTCCCGCCATCGGTCCAGCGCCCTTTGAGAAAAACCTAGGCATATAATAATGGCGAATATAGATCTAACTTGTAAGAAGTGTATAGTGTAAAAAAATAAAATTTGTTAGCAAAAAATACAAATTCGTTCATTCTCAATGCTTCACAAACCTACCAACGATACAGTCCACAAGCAGAAGAAACATTTGGTCCATCGAACCGCATGAGAAGAGAGTTTTGTGAAAAATTGGAAAAGAAGCTTCCCGCCATTGACGTTAGCAACGTGAAACGTGAGTTTTCCTTTCTTTATTTCCATATTTGCGGTCTATTTGCTAGTAGTAGGTCATTTATTCAAGTCAGAAATTTGGATATTCAGTTAGATTTTACCTTTGCTAGCCCTTGATTACCGGAATGATGGATACGCTGGACGAAAAAACGTTGTTAAGAAATCGCGGTAGCTTAAAAAGTAAGGTTACGAATTTCAGTAATTTCGCTAATAAATTTAAATCAAAAGATGCGTTAACTGAAAAAGATTTAACGGAAGTAAGGGATCGGTTATCACAGATAGAATCAATTTATTCCAAGTATGACGAAATTCAAACGCAGTTAGAAACCATAGTAGATAACGTGCAGTACCAAGAACGAGAGGAATTCGAACAAAAGTATTATGACGTTATTAGTGATGCAAAGTGTTTATTAAAGGAGCAATGTAATAATGAGAAAGTATCCGATGATGAGTCAAATCATTCCAACAGATCCGTCAATATGCAGTTATCAAAGCCGGTAAAATTACCAGACATTAAATTACCGAGTTTCGCGGGTTCATACAATCACTGGTTAGAATATCGCGATACGTTTCAGTCCCTAATACACAATAATAACGACATTACACAGATTCAAAAATTTCATTATCTTCGCGCGTCGTTAGAGGGCGCCGCTGCCAAAGTTATAAAATCATTTGAATTTTCCGCCGACAATTACAACGCGGCTTGGGATCTTTTATGCAAACGCTTCAACAACAAACACGTTTTAATTCACAATCACTTAGATGGGGTATTCAACATAGAGAAAATTCATAAGGTTTCATCTAGTAAAATTCATAATTTAATTGACGATGTATGTAAACATTTACGTTCGTTAGAATGTCTCGGAGAAAAGATTGAATTTTGGGACATGGTGATTATACATTTAATAACGAAAAAATTAGATGATGTTAGTCTCACAAAATGGGAAGAATTTAAATCGCACAGACAAAACGTTACGTTAGAAAATATGTACGACTGTTTAAGAAATCGCGCGGAATTATTAGAAAGGTTAGAGGCAAATAAAACCGCGTCCGATAAAGCTAAAGAGCAACATAATACCAAATCAAAAAATTTCCTTGTTTCCAACCATACAGGTACAAAGAATAATACCGAGGTAAAATGTAAAATTTGTAATGATTTGCACCAGATTTCTAATTGCAAACAATTTAAAGAAATGGATGTAAAAAATAGAACAGAAAAGGCAAAGGAATTAAAATTATGTCTCAATTGTCTAAGACCTGGTCATTTTGTAAAGCATTGCTATATACGAGGTGGGTGTAAAAACTGCTATCGAAAGCACAATACATTGCTGCATTCCGAAACTGTTGAAAACACTCAAGTTGCTGAAAATAAAAACAATAGCATTACATTGACTGCAGCACAAGGTACAGAGGTGCAAAAATATATTGTATTGCCAACAGTTCTAGTAAACGTATATGATGAAAACCAGGTAGCACATCCTGTGCATGCTCTCTTGGATTCTGGGTCTCAGTCAAGTTTCATTACTGAATCATTATGTAAACGGATGAACTTGAAATTAGAAAACATCAATTTTTCAGTTTCTGGTTTAAACAATTCAATTTTGTCACTTGAAATATAAAACTATGGTCGAGATTTGGGCAAGAAAGAACCAATTTAGTGTTAATTTATGTTGTTTGGTACTACCTAAAATTACTGGTGTATTGCCAGCAGTCAAATTAGAATTTACCAGATCAGAGCTTCCTCGAGAAATAGATTTAGCAGATCCAACGTTTGATAAACCCGGTCCTGTCGATATGTTGATCGGCTCAGACTTATTTTGGGACATCCTGAACGAAAATCAAATTAATTTAGGAAGAAACAAGCCTATTCTTCAAAACACTAAGTTTGGGTGGGTTGTATCAGGTCAAGTGTTCAATGTAGGGCTAAATCAAACTGTTTGCAACTTCAGTCAAAATATAGTCGGGGATGTAGATCGTCAGCTAGAAGCATTTTTTCAACTAGAGGACGTTCCTTCAAAAAGGCCATGGTCACCTGAGGAAATAAAATGTGAGGAACATTTTGTTAAAAATACAAAGCGCCTTAGTGATGGTCGATTTGAAGTATTGATACCATTAAAAGATTCGGAAGAAAATTTAGGCGACTCGTATGATCAAGCCAAAAAACGTTTTCTATCACTTGAACGTAAATTTGAAGCGAACATTGATCTAAAGACGCAATATTGCAAATTTCTCAAAGACTACCATAGTTTAGGCCATATGTCTTTAGTCACAACTGATTCTCCAGATATTATTCATACGTCATATTACTGTCCACATCATGGTACGTTTCGCGATAGTAGCTTAACTACGAAGCTTCGTGTGGTATTCGATGCGAGCGCATGCACCACTTCGGGAAAATCATTTAACGATCTGCAAATGGTAGGGCCAACAATTCAGGATGACCTATTTTCAATATTGCTAAGGTTCAGGCAACATTCTATAGTTTTTACCGCAGACATTGAAAAAATGTACCGACAAGTGTCCGTGGCTCCACAACAAAGAGATCTACAAAGAATTTTATGGCGCGAAAATACCCACGAAACGTTAAATACTTTTAGACTAAATACCGTCACATATGGAACCACGGCAGCACCATTCCTAGCAATACGTTGCCTAAATCAGCTAGCTCAGGAATGTCGTGAGAAACTTCCTGATATCTCCAATATCATCGCCCATGATTTTTATGTAGACGACTTGTTAAGCGGTTGTTCAAATTTAGAAGAAGCAAAAGACATCTGTGACAATGTAACGAAGGTTTTGCAGTTCGGTTGTTTCAATTTACGCAAATGGCGTTCAAACTGTCCAAAATTATTAGAGCATTTAAATACTGACTCCATCGTGGAAATGCATATATTAAATTCCGCGGAAAACGATTCCCCCAAAACATTAGGCTTAATGTGGTGTAGTTCAAATGATTCATTATTGTTCAACATTAATTATGACGTCAAATCAACAACGGTAACTAAACGCGTAATGTTATCTTGCATCGCGAAAGTATTTGATCCCTTGGGATTGCTGAGTCCATGTATCATAATAGCAAAAACTATGCTACAACGATTGTGGTTAGAAAAATTGACTTGGGACGAACCTGTATCATTAACATTAAGTACTCATTGGTTTAAGTTTGTACGACACCTACATGCTCTGAATGATCTCAGAATACAACGTCATGTTGTCTGTCGAAATCCAGAAATCGTAGAATTACATTGCTTCTCAGACGCGTCGGAAACCGCATACGGTGGGTGCATTTATGTGCATTCTGTCGATCGAAATGGGAAAATTCATTGCAATGTTTTATGTTCGAAATCAAAGGTAGCCCCAATAAAACCAACAACCATTCCGCGCTTGGAATTATGTGCAGCATATGTTACCGCAAAGCTGACTGACAAAGTAACATCTTCACTGCGATTGCGTATAGATCATAAATTCTTTTGGAGCGATTCAAAGGTTGTCATTGGTTGGATAAACACTTCTGCGAATCTGCTTAAACCATTTGTACGAAATCGAGTAGTCGAAATTCAGGATTTAACAGGTCCCAAAAATTGGCGGTACGTTCCAACAAATGAAAACCCAGTTGATTTAGTTTCTAGGGATCTATATCCGAACTTAATCCAAGAATCTCACATCTGGTGGCACGGACCCACATGGCTATCATTTAATAATGATAAATGGCCAGGAAGTGAAATAAAGCACAGTTCTGAAGATTTACCAGATTTAAAAATTGCAAATCAATTTACTCTTGCGTCTACAGTTTTGATAAGTGAATTCCCTTTCGAAAGATTTTCAAACTTAAACCGATTAAAACGTAGTTGCGCTTGCATATTTCGATTTAGAACAAATTGTATGACAAAACGCGAGTCCCGAATGACAGGACCATTAAGCGTAAAGGAAGTGACCGATGCGTTCTTAACATTAATAAAAATTGCACAACAGACATCGTTTAGCGAGGAATTTAAGAACTTAAGTCAAGGTAAACCGTTACCTAGAAAAAGTAAATTGCTAAACTTAAATCCATATGTAGATCAGAACGGCATAATAAGAGTTGGCGGTCGGTTAAGTAATTCGAATTTTGATTTTGAAAAAAAGCATCCGATGTTGTTACCTACAAAACACCATTTAACAACATTGATTTTTCAAGCTGAGCATGAGGCACTCTTTCATGCTGGTCCACAACATCTATTGTCAAGTATTAGAGAAAAGTTTTGGCCGATAGCTGGTAAAAGTTTTGCAAAATTAATTGTGCACCAGTGTGTACGTTGCTTCAGATACAAGGCTAAATGTGTGCAACCAGTAATGGGTAATTTACCAGAGACACGTTTTTGCAGTGGTTTTCCATTCCAAGTAACTGGCTTAGACTATGCTGGGCCTTCCTTAATAAAAGACAAAAAAGGTCGCGGTTGTAAATTAATAAAGGGATACATTTGTTTGTTTATTTGTTTCGCAACAAAAGCCATACACTTGGAATTAGTCACCGATTTATCAACGCATACTTTCTTGCTTGCATTCAAACGCTTTATCGCGAGGCGTGGTAAACCGGCACATCTGTATTCAGACAACGGAAACACCTTTCTTGGAGCTAATCGTGAATTAAAGGAGTTGTCCAAATTTCTTGTTGCTGAGCAATCCAATTTGATAGACGCATTCAATTCTCAAAACATTGTTTGGCATTTCATTCCAGCGTATGCACCATCATTTGGGGGTCTGTGGGAGGCCGGGGTCAAATCCACCAAATATCATCTAAAAAGAATTTTAGGGAACGCTCATTTAACTTACGAGTAATTTAGCACACTTTTAACGCAAATAGAAGCAATCTTAAACTCTAGACCCATCACACCCTTGTCAACAGATCCTCTAGATCCTACTCCTTTAACCCCTGCTCACTTTCTAATCGGACGTCCCTTAACTGCGCCATGTGAGCAAGATGTTCAACTAACACCAGAGACAAGACTTTCACGCTACCAGAGACTGGAGCAACTGAGACAGCACTTTTGGAGGAGATGGAAAAGAGACTATGTTAGTGAATTACAACATCGATCGAAATGGAAATCATCATCCCGTTCCTTAAAAGAAGGAGGTTTGGTACTTATTAAAGACGATAATACCCCACCGATGCAGTGGAAGTTGGGCCGAATAATGGAACTTTTTCCTGGAAAGGACAACGTGTTCAGGGTGGCGAGTGTTAAAACTGCGTCCGGGTTCACGAAGAGGGCATTCACTAAGTTGTGCCCATTGCCGGAAACTAGTGAAAATGTGGTATAGTGGATTAAAAAACTTAAGTCTTTTAAGGCTGGGGGTATGTTGTGACAAGAGCCGCGTTCAAATTTCCCGCCATCGGTCCAGCGCCCTTTGAGAAAAACCTAGACAGATAATAATGGCGAATATAGATCTAACTTGTAAGAAGTGTATAGTGTAAAAAAGTAAAATTTGTTAGCAAAAAATACAAATTCGTTCATTCTCAATGCTTCACAAACCTACCAACGATACAGTCCACAAGTAGAAGAAACAATTATAATAAATAAATATTGAAACAGCGAAATATGCATAAAGAATAGTATTTATAATTCTAGTGTTGAATATAGTAGTTCCACTCAATATAACAATTACAATACAGTATTATATTTATTCTGTGCGGATACACGTGTAAATTTTTGTGCTGTTATTTAGTATAAATTTTCTTAGTTCTAATATTGAATTATTACGCATGTTGCATATCGTTCTGTAGCTAATTTTTCACTTAATTGACTAGTTTTTTTATTTTATTTATTTTATTCTGTTTGTGCTTGATTAACCATCGTATTTAACAATTGTAAGTACGACTGGCTTGCCCTTTTTATCACATAAAACATTTACTTATCCTATTTGTGTTTTGTACCTTGCCTGGCGCATAAGTTTTTGGTGCCGTCCAGCATTTCGGGACTGTAAATGCTGGACGACACCAAAAACCGATCTATTTTCCTTTGTCTTTGAACACCTTTTCTTTCCGTGGTCTTCCGTGTATTGTCTGCACTTGTTCGCCACCTTGAACGACCCCAAGGGTGTGAAGAGTGTGTCCCCGTTGTTTTTCTTTTGTCCTAGTATTGTTTGCTTGATTCATCATGGTTTCTATCAGATGCTCTTGTGGGTGTAATACCGGATCTGCTGAGGTACACAAATTTATTGATTGCGTGTAAAAAGAACTATCTCTATTCATGTGTAGAACTGAGTGTATCTGAGATAAGAACAATAAAAAAATAAAAAGGGCGTGTGTTGGTCCTGCCGTAATTGTAATGTTTTGAGTAGCGACATTAATGAGCTTAAACTCCAAACGACTACGCGAGCCTGAACAGTTTAAGCATGTTAGCGTTTCACTTGATAAGACTCGTAGACAAATGGATTACTACAAAAAAGTTAAGGCAGAATTGGATGCCCGCCTTGTTTCCGGAGAGGAAGGTCTAAGGATCAAATATAAGCGAGGTAGGTAGGGGAGAGTAGGACAGAATCGGGACCCTAATATTGTTTTATTCTTGTAATTTTTTCATGTGAAGGAATCAGTTAAGTTTTGTGTTTTAACGATAAACTGAATTGTTGTGAACAATAAAAAAAATAAATCGTTGCTATCTAATAGAAAATAAATTAATAAAAATACATATTTCTGAAGTGTGCAAGGTCCCGGTTTTATCCGACTGGGTCGGATAAAACCGGGAACTGGAAAGAATATTGAAAGTGACATTGTTACTTAGCAAAAAACTTTATTTTGTAAAAAAAATTTAAGGATATTATCAAAATTAGAGTTGAACGTTAGCTAATTATAACAGAAGAAGTTAGACTATGTGAAATCGCCTTATTCACAAAAATCGCAGATGAAACTTTGGTCCTCCTCATCAGCGTTGCTGCAGGCCTCATGAGCCCAACGTTTGCACTGGAGGCATTGTATCCAACCTTCGTTGGACTTCGATTCGGCATACAGTCCATTACAAAATAAGCATGCTTCGTCGTTTCCTTCACTGTCCTCTTCATCTGATGTCATAGGTTCCCTATTTATTTGCTTCTTTTTAATAATTTTCTGTCCTTTTTCAATCACCTTCGATTCTTTTTTAGTCACCTTTGACTTCTTTTTATCTTTGGCGGGCTTATCTTTTCCTGTCACCTTGTAAAGCTTTCGCTTCAATGCTCCACCTTTCTTTTGTTGTTTTTCCATCCTATCATTTTCTTCTTGCTCAAGCTCTAACTTGTATGGTGACGAAGTAATTATTGCTGTCTTTCCACGCCTTTTATCATATTTGTTAGTGGCCCTAGGACCAGATTGTACTGGAAGAGGCTTAACATCCTTTGGCGAGACTGAAAATGGACTCATGAACGTTTGACCATGACACTGAGAAGTAGAAGGTTGTTGATAGTCAACTGTTTTAGGTTGTTCATGGACATCAACTTGCACGAGTAGCGGAGCATATGAAGTCAGCGTTGATTGATTTTGGGGTAGAGTTTTATTTTCTTTATCGGACAGATATTCTGTCTCTTTATCGGACAAATTTCCTCTCTCCTCATCGGGCAGTTCTTCGTCTCGTTGTTCCTCCATAGGGTTCTCTGCAACCTCCACAGCCATGGGTCTCTCCGTTGCCTCAGAAGGAGCAAATAGGTGATCAGGGAATACGTCACTATTAAAAGGGTAAATCCCTGTTTTTTCAAACCCTTTTATAGCAGTCTGTGCCACCGCTCCCCTCAGGTATGCAGAACGGAACAACTTTCCAATTTGGTAGATTGTAACTGCACGTCCAGGATTATTGATAAGCCATTTCCTTACTTCCTGTTCATAATATGCACTGAGAGGAAACATAAACGATACATCAAGTGGCTGCAAGCGGTGAGATGTATGAGGCGGAAAGCATAAGATAATGACATTGTTTTCTCGAGCAGCATTGATCAACGGAATGCTTTTTGTGTGAGACTTGTGCCCGTCTAGTAGCAGCAAAACTGGTTTCTCTTTTGAGGGATGAGCAAACTCTACAAATCTTTTGAACCAAACGAGAAATGTTTCGGTACTAATCCACCCGCTCTTATTGTATGTAGCGAATGATCCGGGGGGAGCATCATCCATTAGAAGGGGGTTCGCTTTAGCTCTGGGGAAAACGAACATGGGTGGCATGAAATTGCCTGCAGCGTTCATACACGCTTCAACTGTCACAAGGACACCTCGTTCAGCAGAGCTTAAGCACCCGACCTGCTTTCTTCCTTTTTGAGCCAATATTTTAGATGGCTTGTTTGGCACTGTCAAAATCCCCGTTTCATCTACGTTATACATATCACACGGAGAAAAGTTATATTTATCGTAAAGGGACTGTAGAAGATTAAAAAACTTGCCCACCGCAGTGCGGTTGAAGCCCTTTGCTCTTGCTAATGATGTCTTCTCAGGGTTTCGCAGCCGAAGTTGTGGATGTCTCTCCAAGAAACTGTACAACCATTCTTTCCCAGCCATCTTTTCAAGTTTATTAAAATTATGAGAAATGTTATTTTTCTCTGCGAGTTGGAAGGCAATATCTCGAAGCTCAGTCATTGTTACACCAAAGAGTCTTTCTTCGAGAGCAACAACGTGGTTAACTATCTCTTTTTCTTGAGCATCAGTAAAAACTGGTTTAAATCTACCCATACCTTTCTTTGCAGCAACTTGTGGGGGTAGATTACTCTGACGGGCCTTCTTGACTCTGTCTTCTAATGTGGTTTGAGGAACATTGTAGCTGCATGACGCCTTTTTTGATCCCATCGTGCCGTTCAACATTGCTTCGATGGCTAAAGCCATGCTTTCCTCTGACCAGCTCTGCCGATTAGTGGTCCTCTTGTATTTCTCTTTTCTTGGCATTGTGATACCTAAGAAAATACGTGAGTTGTACTGAAACGTTCATAATATAGTCTCATTTTAGGTATACAATGTTTATGTCATAATGAATTTGATAACCATTTTATGAGATCATATTATACGTGTTTTATATTGCTGTGCAATATGTTGTAAGGCTGCTATACATCTAATTAATTTTCAAATTAACCAAGAATTAAAAATCTGCTTTTTAATAAACAACAAATTAAGCTAGAAACTTCATAACAAGTAAAAACAAGACAAATAAAAGAGTTGTCCAAAACCGGGACCTTGTTCGACTGCCTGGGTCCCGGTTTTGTCCGACCACGTCATTTTGAATAAATCTTAGTCTTGTGTACTACCACAACCTAGTAGACACCTGCTTAAAACGTTAAATTAAACAGTAATAAGTAAGCTGTCAGACGTTGTACTTACCGGAAACAAATCCTCATGTATTTAGAAATGAGAGCTAAATAAACTCGTCCCAAAAAACCAAACTTTCCACTGAAAAACTTTCAAAAATTAATAACTAGCAAACCACGCGTGCCACAACACGTCTGTCCACTGCACACTGTCATGGCGCTCGCCTAGCAGTAGTTCAGCAAGTTTTCGCTAGATATCACCACAAATATAGCCGTTATATGTGATTCCCGGTTTTGTCCGCCTACCCAGTTTTGTCCTACTCTCCCCTATACCAACAATCGTAAACTCAAATTGACTGAGTGGAGCCAATAGCGATGTCACCATTTGTTATCAGAACGTGCGAAGATTGCGGGCTAAGAGTGATGTATTTTATAGTAACATATGCAGTTTGGATTTTGATAGTTTGCTACCGAAAGTTGGTTAACGTCTGACGTAGTGGCGAGTTTTTTCCACCTGCATATTGTATTTTGAGAGACGATCGTAAATTTGATTTGATTGAAAGGAGAGGAGTCGTGGTGGTGGTGTGATTCTTAGCTTTTAAGTCTCGTATAAACTACAAGCAGCTGGACCTCACTTATTGTGGGGTGAAGTTAGTTAAAAAATGTAGAGGGGGCGCGCGCATCATCGGTGCACTATTTAGTATAGGTAAAGTGTCAAACCTTGTAACAGTTATAATAGTTTTAATTTTTAATAAAGAACAAAAAAGAAGTAGTGTGTGTCTACGCATTTCTGCAAAACCAATCCCTACAAATTTTGGGGGCTTAACCGGGATGGAGGCAGAAATACAACGGGACAACGCTTAATAACGACGAAAAGACGGTTACGAAGGTAAAAAGGCGGCAAGCGACGAAAGACGGTAACGAAGACGATAAAGACGACGAAAACAAGGTGGTGATGACGAAAAAGACGACAAAGAAGACGGACAGGAAGGAAATAAGAATTAACCAGGTGAAATTACGACGAAAAGTGACATTTAAGTGAACGCGAAGGTCGACATTGTAGAGAAGCGTGGACGGAGAAATTTGACGGGATCTACAACTGACGCGAACAGATACAGTCGATCAAGGGGCTTCAGGGAAAGCAAAAAGTGTGAAATAATATTAGAAGATGACAATCGTAAGTAATTAAGACATTTATTTGACGCATTTATAAAAAGGGTCCATGAGTATTATAAGTCAGCGCGGTGCAAGAAAAAAGGACGACAGGCATATTTTTGTAAACAACAGATGTTAGGGTTCGATGAATGTGCGCATGCTTCTATCGGCGTAGTCATTCGAATATAGAGCTAGGCCAACTGTATTTTAATTGCAGTGGATTAAATGAAAGTATATTATATATGCAATGTTTAATCAGATGACGAAAGTATAATGTATATATTAAAGGTTTACAATATACAATGGTATATTTATCAGATCTTAACTTATAGGTATTATAAACTGCTTATATGCATTGGAACGAACTCACCACCAAGCAGGAAGAAGAAGCGACAAGAAGTGACGCCGCGATAAAATGCACGTAGCACATAGCCACATCACAGTGGTTACAACCTGATAAAGAAAAAAGAAAGACTACTTCCTGCGTGGCGCTAAGTTAGAAATAAACAATCTTTGATTGTTAACACATTAACAATTTTAACGTGTTAGTAGTAAATATTGTTTTGTTTATATTGTTGGTTAAATATTTTTATTGTATTGTATCACATTATATTGTTAAGTAAGACAAAACAAAATAGTGTAAAAATGATGCTGAAAGATATTCCGTCTATATTAGTAAACATAAAGGTTGCGAAAGCAGAAACAATAAAAGCATTTCATAAGCTAGTATTTCAGTCGGAGGGTGATCGGGGCAATCGAAAAAGGCTTAAAGAATTTTCGGGTTATACATTTAAAAGCGGTTCTGATCAATACAATGCTAAATTGACATATATAAAAAAAAATCTTGCTTTGGGAGATTTAATTTCCATCTGTAACATTTTATTCAGCATATTGCTTACGCTGATGATTTTTCATTAATAGTCAATAGTAACAAGGATAATGCTGAGAAGGTTTGTAGAGACGCAATAATTGAGACCATTAATTTTTTGGTCAATTGGTATTTCAAACTCCAACTAAGAAGTACCTCAGCCACACAGAATCTATGGTTTTTCACCAGTTGTTTGAAACAAGAAGTATACCCAAAGTTTATGAAGCTAAAGACCGACAACAAGAGCAGCCCAGCAGCTAAAGGTATCGAACAAGGGAAACGGAAATGGCTTCAAGAAATCAACAAAACAGAATACAAGAAGAGAGATATCTACAACATTTATCTTAAGGTAATTCATACTGAACTTTTATTTCGCTTGCATTTTATAGAATTTTCAATCGTAGACTCAGATATTAGAGAAAAAGTAAAAAACATTAACAATAAAAAATACGTTAGGCAAAAAAACAAATTAGAGAAACTCATTAAAAATAAACCTAAGAACTTAAATAATAATAAAAAAACTCAATTTTCACAACATAAATTTCATGATAGATTCATTAACTTAACTAATACCACATTTTCAATACAAGAACAAAACTTATTACAAAAAGGTTTCAAACACAATATTCAACCGTTAATCAATACAACAAATTTGGAAACAATAGCCGTAGAGACAGAAGTCATATTAAAAGAATATCTGAATAATTCAACCTTAAAACATCTCTCTGCTAATAACATCAAGAATAGCGTCCACAAAAAATCACATCCGAGCAAAGAACTTTATGTCGCAAAGAATATTCACAAGAAGTCCTTAAACAACAATATTATCTTCACACGTGCAGACAAAGGTAATACCATTATAGCTCTCAATCAAGATACGTACATAAACAAAACAATAGAATTTATAGACTCCGGTAGTTACGAAATATTACAAAAAAACCCAACAGATAAGTTTCAAAATTCAGTAAAACAAGCAATAGATAGAGTAAATAGCATTATAGATGTCAAACAAAAATATAAATTAACCACAATGAACCCACTAGCACCCCAATTATACTCCTTAATCAAGTTACACAAAGATGGTCAGCCTATAAGACCTGTGGTCTCATACATCACAGCCCCTGCATACAAACTGTCATCATTTTTAATCCCTATTATCAAAAAATTTTGCAATTTCCAATCAAAATATAGCATCAATAATTCATATGATTTAATAAACAAAATTTCATCAATCAGTTTACCGGACAACGCAAAATTAATTTCATTTGATGTAAAAAACTTATTTCCTAGTATACCCCCTATAGATACAATCAAGTTAGTAGAGAAAATGTTAGAACAAAATAGAGTCAACCCAGTAATTAGTAATGATATAATACTTTTACTTTCTACATGTCTTAAACAAAATTACTTTGAATTCAACAACAAATTCTATAATTCTAAAGAAGGTTTAATTATGGGTAATCCATTAAGTCCGTTATTAGCAGAGATCTTCATGAACGACATAGAAAACAAAATCCATCAACTTCCATTGTCCAGATCGTTTCTTTACTGGTACCGATATGTAGATGATATTATAGTTTGTTTTACAGGCACGAACAGACAACTAAATACTTTTATACAAGCTATCAATAACATTCACCCCAACATCACTTTCACAATAGAATCTGAAATAGACAATCAAATAAAAATTTTTTAGACCTTACGATCACTAGATTAAACAATTTACACTCATTTTCTATTTACCACAAACCAACTCACACAGACATTACTATACATAACAGTTCGATGCACCCCTACAGTCATAAACTTGCCGCATATAACAGTATGATTCATAGATTAACAAATATCCCGATGATAGAACATAATTTCAACACTGAATTCAATATTATAAAACAAATAGCGGTAAATAATGGTTATAATCCAGACATTATAGATAATTTGTTGAATAAAAAACTCCATAGACAGGCAATTAATTTAGTATATCCAGCTATTAAAAATACCAAAGATAATTTTAAATGTATTACATACATTGGTACACCGAGTATACACATCTCGAAATTACTAACTTCTAATGGCTACAAAATCAGTTTTAAAACCAATAATAATTTAGATAAATATATAAAAAACAATAAAACAAAAATACAGGACAAACACGAATCAGGAGTCTACAAATTAACTTGTGGTTCGTGTCCCAACATATATATAGGCCAGACCGGTAGATCAATTAAAAAACGTATTTCAGAACACAAAAATAGTTATTTAAAAAACAAAACAGATTCAACCTATGCTAATCATTTAATTCAGAGTAACCATCAGTTTAACGACAATGTCAAAGTTTTACATTCATGTAATAAAAGTTATAAGCTTAACACTTTAGAATCATTAGAAATAAACCGATTAAGAAATACCCAGATGCTATTAAACGAACAAACAGATTTAAATAATTCCCCGCTCTTAAACCTATTCAAGGAAGAATGCAAGCACATTTAAGTTCAGAATGGATTATCAATCCTTAGTTGATAGTTTATTTGCTTACCTGAGGTATATAAACTCTGTCCTATACAATTTGTGAATAATTATTAGGTATCCACCTGACGAAGCTAACGTTTAGCGAAACGCGTCGTATAAAATAAAGTTTGTGAAAATAAGAAGTTTTCTTCATATTAATTTTTTCAGTTGTCACGATTTATCTTTTAATACTGCCAAAACAAGTGTTCTACAATTTCATAATTGGCAAAATGATGTTAAGCCTATGTCATTGTCTGTTGGCGCAGACGTCCTAAATAGTAATGATGACTGTAAGTTTTTGGGTATTCATTTTGATAACAACTTAAATTGGAAACTTCACTGTGCCAAATTAGTTTCCAAACTTTGCTCCGTAACATATTTGATTTTGAATTTGAGACATAATTTAGAAAAGTATCAACTTCTTGCTGTTTACTATGCACATGTTGAGTCGCATCTACGCTATGGCATTTGCTTGTGGGGCAACTCTACACTTGCTGGAAGCGTCTTTATTTCGCAGAAACGCATACTTAGAAGAATGGCTGGAGTTAGTGATGCACACTCTTGCAGATTATTGTTTAGAGAATACAAAATTTTACCACTTACCTGATTATATATACTGGAATTATGCGTCTATATTTACAAACACAAAAATGAATTTCCTTTCAACTCGGATATTCATAATATTAACACCAGAAATAGAAACAAATTTCATCTTCCTTTAGTAAAGTATAAAGTAGGCGCTAAGGCTCCAAGTCATTTAGGTTTATATATATATAATAGACTGCCTTTGAATTTGCAACTTTCGAGGAATGTTAGCATTTTCAAATCTGAACTTAGGAGGCTGTTACTCGAGGAGTGCTTCTACACCATGGACGATTTTTTCGTTATATACACTTGAATGTTTGTTTGTCTTTAGTAAGTCTTTTGTTATATTTATATTCTATATTCCAAGAATCTACGACAATAAAGATATATTATTATTATTATTATGTATTGAATATACGGGGAACGAGGACGAAATTACTCAACGAATTTGCGATAGCTTAGCTAACGATCGCCTGATCTGAATCCATGTGACTTTCTTCTGGGGGATTTTGTGAAGCAGCCAGTGTGATAATGAACCGATAGATAGTGTTGCAGATTTAACACAACGAGTGAATAATGCAGCGAACCCAATTCGTCAGAACAAGGAGCTACTATTGTGCGTGCAAGATAATCTAATTCATCGTGCACAGCCGTCTATTAACAGCAATGGTGAACATCTCGAACATTTACTACAAGTTAGTGTGTAAAAAGCAAGTACTTTTAAGGAATATATGGTGAGGCATTACATTGCTATTGCAACGCCCTGTTTAGATTCTTAATTAATACTTAAAATGGAATTTGCCTACTATTTGTAAAATTCAGTTACGTACATTACTTTATGTCCACTTCTTTGAAGGACACAGATACTCGTAAATATCATTGCTTACTAGCTCCAACGTTTTAGGTCATTGTAACATATCACCTTCCTTCTTCTAACAACCAAGATTTAATAAAGGTGCATATGAACTAACTGAATCATGAAGGTTGCGAGTTTTTTTTTTCCAGTTAGAAACATTACCCTACATATCGTCATGTCGTATGAATATACGGTGTACCGGTTCGAAATTATAAAAATACCAAAATAAATGTACTTTTACCATCTGAAGAAATCAGATAAACGAAATTTATTTACCAGTAAACAACTGTGCTTATTTTAATACTGCAACACGCAGCGAATATTAATATGCAGCTGCTCTTCTGGAGGCTAACAGCGGTTGAATAACCCTTGAAAACACGTTTTAAAATAGGCTGCAATAGTAATAACAATAAATGAACTCTATAGTGATTTGACATATTTTCAACGATCCAACGATTTCCACTAAATAGCTACACCAGCACAGATATGACCAACCCTTTCCATTTTTGTATTTAAGTGCCACCATATGTAAACGTGCTACGTGTTAGATAAAGATGCTATTATTCTAGTTGGGTTTTAAATATGAAATGTTTTGCTATTCGTTTGGAAAATAGTTATTAATCTACCTTTCTTTGCGTATTTATACACATCTGGAAAAAAATATAAAGCAATGATAACCGTTTCTTTTATGAGTGACCTGCATTTACGAGTAGTTGCGTAGTTTTTCCTGTTCTACTTTATCAAATTAAGCAAATAATTTCAAAAATTTGCGTAGACTGTATAGCATAGAGATCGAATACCTTGTGTGTCTTCACAGTGCAGAGGAGCATGTTCCCGACTCAACAAATTGTTAGAGTCAAATAAACAACAACTAATTGTGAGATTTACACTTTATTAGTGTTAAAAATGACAGCTGTTTCGCCGTACAACGGCTCCGTCAGGTAATGTACGATAAACTAAAACTAAACATACGTACAACCTCCTATTTTCACAAACAACCTTTAAAAAACATCATGTATTTAAAAAAGTGCCTACAGTTTTTGGCTCTACACAAACATATATTAAAATATCCAAACAGATAATAACAATTTTAAAAGAATCTATGAAATTTAAAACAAAGTCAACAATTATTTATATATGAAAGTAGAAAACAATTACATTTATTTTTTAAAGTTTATAAGGGAATAAATTTAACAATGAGGAATGATTAAAATCAAATTTATCATTAAGTAAATCATCTGAAAATTTAAGTTTATTAATTTCAACTGCTTCTAATAAATCTAATTTTTTACTTTTATTTTCTACATGAAGTATCTTAATATTATTATTAAAACTATGGTTTTCTTTAATTAAATGGTTGGAATACGACAAATCATTTTTTTTTAATTTAAATGAGTACAAATGCTATGATATACGTTTTTTGAAAGAACGTCTACTCTGTGGAATGTATGTTTTTGTACAAGTACCGCATGTTAATTTATAGACTCCTGACTTACAAAAACGTGTTGTTTTATGTTTATTGTTTTTGATGAACTTTCCTAAATTATTAGTTTTATAGGCAATGTTAAAAAAAAATTCTAATATATTGTTTTCTTTACCTAAATAAGTTAATGTTTTGTATTTATTGTTCTTATTTAAATCATGTTCAGGTGTAATTATACAAAATCAAATAGATTTTATAAATAAAGATTGGAAAGAATACTTTTAAATATCTTGTATATTTTATATTAATTTCGGCTAATCGATGGATTCCTTAACATTATTTCTTTCTGTTTCCTCTAATGTTTCCTCTTTCGTTAGAATTCTTTAAAATATGTAAGAATACAATTTTTCTTGCGCTACTTTCACTTGTATTTTGTTGGAATTTATTTTATGTTTTTATCAACACAATATATATTTGAAATGAAAAACGGAATTATAATACAATACTCTTCAGCCAGACAACAAAATCAACAACGTTTATTGAAAAATTATAAAGTATAAGAACACTACTTATTTTTCTAAACAACATTTCAACTTATCTTGATCGCTTCATATAATGACAAACTTGTAGTTATAATTGTAAAATAATTATTATAATTATTAATTCGAAATAAAAAAATTATAAAGAAATATAAAACGTGAATATTTGCAACTGAATTTAATCAATAGACAATTGCCTGAAGCTCCCGCCCATTTCAAACTCCTCGAACGAATAGAGGTTGCTCTTATGTTGTGGTATCCGCCCTCTTAATTGTAATCTGGATCTTTTCTCGGGCCATTCCTTATTATGAACAAAAAATTGTTCCCAGTTGTTTGCAGCTTCGTCCCAAGAAAGTATGCTACCGCCCCACTCATTCGGCAAAAGGTCAATAGGCACGTGTTTATGCAAATCCTCCAGGGTTTTATGACCATAAGTCTGAAATACAATAAAACAAAAAAGTAATCATTTTATTTATACGATTTTCAACGAACAACCTACAAAAATTTCAAAGATTAATGTTAGAAAACAAAGAAAGAACATAAAACTATTACTAAAGCATTTATACAGTACCTATCTATAATCAATAAAAGCGCTTTTTGTTAATAAAATGGGAAATAAAAGTAGATATCCTAAATCCAGCATATAAGTACTTGAAATAATAGTTATTAAGCAATATAGAAAGACGACATAAATCAGGAACAAATAACTTAAGGCGAGCATCCCACTTTAAACGATCCCTTTCGGCAAAAAGCGACCCTTCATTCACTGTAATTTCAATTTTCTTGTGTATCGGCTATCGAATCTTTCCGAAATGTTACATTCTAGTTCTTTACGGTTTTTTAAACAAATTGCATGTACTTGAACTCTTAATTGTATGTATTTAACGAGATTAGTTTATGAAGTTTTGAAATTTTTTTTTTCCACAAAAATCAACTGCGCTTTTCTCTGTACAACAGTTTCTCAGAAACCATTGAAATTTTTTTCTCGTGTCGTGTGAAGTATATCAAAAGAGCCGTCGCGTCGCCTGTCTATCTATGGATCTGATGTAGCTACACGAATATAAACAAATCAGTCATATCTTCTCGAAAAAGTTTACATAATAATAATAATCTTTAATGCCAAAACAGATCGAAATACACTTACAAAACATACTAGAAAATTTCATAGGTAATCCAATTATTGTCAATAAATTAAAAATAGCAAACGGTACACTTAAAGTCAACAGAAATATAATATTGAACCGAACTACATTATAAATCTATATCTAATAATAAAAGCACAAGAACTTAAGCGACCTTAGCTTATTAAAATTTCTGCACGTATCTATGTATCAGATGTGCATGTCAATGTACAATCCAGATTACACAAAATCATATCAGGAATTCGGGCTGTTGAGGATTCAAACTGTTGTCAAGTGTTAGACGTTTACAATCAGTAGCGTTAAGGGATCCAATACTGGGGCAATTGAAATCACCAACAATTAAAAGATCCTTGCTAGAACGTTCCACACTCAAGGCATCAATAAATAAGTCGTAATCATCACAAGTCGCGTCGGAAAGAACATAAATACCTATTAACAAGATACAGTACTTTAAAATTTACCTTACATTTGCAAATAGCAACATCTATTAAGGGAACTAGGCTAAAAAAAAACACGGTAAATTCAGGCCTGCTTTACTCGACCTCAATAGAAGTCGCTGTTATAGTACCCCCACCAGTAACTCGGCAAACAGTATGATAATTTCTCTCCTTTCGGAAAACCGTAAAGAAAGGGCGAAGAACTTCAGAAACCGCAATATTCGGCTTTAACCATATCTCAGTAAGGATCGCGTCCACATCCATGACACCACTGGCGGAGTAAATATCGTCCAACTTAGATCGAAGACCCCTCAGATTTTGATAAAGAAAGGGATATTCTGTTGGTAATCTTTTGGGCTGGGTTATCCCCTTTAAAACAGCCGCATTCGAATTTTGTACGTTTATGTTTACATTCCTAATGCTTAATTTTTCAATAAGTTCAGCTAACTGATTACACAAGAAATTCTTCGCCCTGTATCTCACGTGAATACCGTCTCTTCTGTAGTGGCCCCGAAAACACATGGTCAAATTGCTTAACGATGTTATACAATCTGTGTTTTATATGTTCTATAATTCCATTTAAGTGAGTGTCGTATAATCTAAAGGAAATGGTGCTTATTATTAAGTTGGTTTTACTGTGATGTTTCCATTATATATTTATAAACACTTAAAACATTTTGTGTAGTATTACAGTCAACACAATCTTGAACATCGTTAGTTCCCGCCATCACAAAATCATCTCGTTTTGATAAATTTACAATAACCTTCTCAATATAATAACTCAACGTAATTCCTATTGTTTTAAGTTCCTAAAAAATATATTTACTTTAAAATACAACAGATGTACATTTCGTGTTGAATTTGTCAACACATCATCAGTGTGGTTAATACGTGTGAGAAATGATGCTTACACATGGTTAATATCGTATAAAAGGTACTGTGATTGACAATCGCCCACAGACGAGGATTACGAGGCGCATCCATTATATTCGGTACTCTGGAGTACGGGCCGGTCTGATCTCCGCAATCACGCCCAATACGACGCCAATTCGCGCGCTGTCACCGACTAATCAAAGTATACGCAATTATATTACTTATTGCAATAGTGTAGTTGATTTGTATGTAAAATCTGTTGACAAAATTAATATAGGAGTTTATAATATTTTAGTAGATTGTTTGCAAGTTTTACCACTGGGGTAAACGGACTATTTGTACCTTCCATAACCTATGCCTCGTTAGTCTGGTGGCATAAGGCTAGCCTGGGCTAAGTAAACGCGCTCAGTAAGGTCCAAAGGATTGCCTGCTTAGGCATCACGGGAGTCATGTCCTCAACGCCGACTGCGGCCATGGAGACCATTCTTCGGCTTCCTTCGCGTCAGTTGGTGTTGCGGTCAGAAGCTACCCTGGCAGCTTACAGAGTAAAATGTAGCGAGCGTAAAGGTTTCTCTGGCAAAACTGGAGACCATACCAGCATTTTCAACTACATCGAACAGACAGTACCTCTGTCCACTAGGGCGGACAAGATTCCGCCCGTCTTCAGCTTCACTAGGAAATACTCCGTAGATATTTCCAACAGTGAGACCTCGAAAGCATACATCCACAGACCGAGGCGATGTTCTCATCGCTGGTTTGTGTATGCCTCGAAGGCGCCGAATGGCACAGGCATTGGGAACTGGAGAGATGGAGAACCGAATGACGAAGCCATCAGTTTAGGGGGCTCCACTTCCATCTTCCATGCTGAAGTTTTAGCCATCCAGACTTGCTCAGAGAGCATCCTAAATGGATCGGTAGAAATTTCCTCTGACAGCCAAGCTGCCCTTAGGGCACTGCAGGCTGTCAAATTTGCTTCCGAAGTGGTACTGGGGTGCCATAGGAAGCTTGAAGAATTGGCGGAGCATCACAGCATTACGCTGAGATGGGTGCCTAGTCACTCTGGGATTAGAGGCAACGAAATTGCTGAGAAATTAGCTAGAGGCGCCAGTACTCTACCGTTCACTGGTCCAGAACCGTCGTGCGGGAGTTCCTATGGCGGTATCAAAGCCTTTGTCAGATCTCAACTCGCTGCTAGTCACCGCTCCTATTGGAATGGACTAGTCGGCGTGAGACACTGTATTCGTCCGGGCGACGAAAGACTCCGCAAGGCAGTCTGTATGGGCAGACTCAGACTTCTTACGGGAGTCCTTACCGGCCACTGCTCATTAAATAAGCATTTGCACCGCATGGGGCGAGTGGACTCTCCCCTGTGTAGAAACTGTGGGAGAGCAGAAGAAACTCCTGTGCACCTCCTTGCCGACTGCCCGGCAGTGGACAGGGAGAGACGGAGCTGTCTAGGGGTCGCTCGTTTGGACGAACCCAGTATAAGCAAATTAACTCTCAACCAACTTGGGGACCTTTCTGTTCGAGTACAACCAGGTCGAGAGGGCTAAGAAAAAAAGACGTACTATTTGCAACAAGTGACTTGTACTTTATGCTACTTTAATGTATAGGTTATGCCAACATAAATTGTATAACAAAATTGCACATTTTGTTGCAAAAAATGCAATAATTTACGTCAACAATTTTGTAGCAAATTTTAATAAAAGTTGTGCGCGTCCCTATATGTTACACAATTTGTTGCACTAAAGTTTACAATTGTTTCAAAATTTACAATATTCTTTTTTCTGTGCAGGCATACATTTGCTGCCTGACACTGTGGGCAGTATAGTTTTGGTTATGCGATCCATTTGCATATCTAATATGCTATTCCGCACACGTTCTGTGATTACCATATGGCCTGACCTATACACGCTTTCTTTTAGCATGGAATTGAGCCATCTACAACACGTTCCCTCAATCCCTCTGTCCTTGAGTGATATGATTATCGAATGAAAGCAGGTGCTGTCGAAGGCGCCCTTAATGTCCAAGAAGACGCCCAGCATAACCCCTTTACTCGCCAGCGTTTCCTCCACTTTTCTGACCATCTGATGAAGTGCTGTCTCAGTGAAGGTGCTGGTGCGATATGCATACTAGATAGGCCATCAGCGCCCCATCTCTAATATGCCTATGGATTATTTTTTTCTAATGTCTTCAGTAGAATAGACAGGTAGACCAGGCTTCGGTATAAAGGCTACCCTAATTTTCGTTTAAGTGATTGGAATAAATCCAAAGGCTCCTGCAACACTGCTAGATAAATACCGTGCGGTCTCGGCGATTTCTAAAGACCCTAAAAGTGAACAACCCGTTAGACAATTTCATAGTTAATGCTCTTCCTAGAGATCTGCCAAGCTTGCCTAGAGACCGTAACTCTAGAGACTGACTCTCTCCAGTCTGGTGTTCCATTAAGTATTTCAGATTCAGAAAAGTGGACCCTAAACAGCAGCCCTAATTAATCGCTGCCATAGTACCTACTCCTTGTTTCTAAAATGAACATATATAAAATACATGATAGGTGTGGGGTATCCCGTTGTTTTCTTTCCCGAAAATAATTTGCGTCAGCCTTGACTGTGTAACATACTTCAAATTATAAAATAATAATAAAAATAATAATTTGGGGAATATAGGATGCCCGGACATAATTTGCACTGTCCTAATCCATTTAATATGCTCCAAATTATCTTTATATTAAAAAATAGAAAACAATAATAATTTGGGGTACACAGGGTAAAAGAAATATCTATTATAATGTCTTACTCTTTTAGTATCTAGAGTTTCATCGAGATCTGAATTTTCGGGTTGTAGGTGTTCAACTTACCCTCTCAATTATTTTCTGAGGAACCAATTTCTTCACTAAGGAGATCAACGCCTCAGGTACGTGGGGTACGTTAAGAAAATGCATAGCTTTGTACCTCAAAGGGTTGACATTATACAATATGTTAACACCCTCCGCCAATAATTTGAAACTGATCTTGCCCAGATGTGCTGCACTTAAGTTCTTCAAGTCTATTATACCCATAACAGAGGAACATTCATCTTCTAACAGAAAGAAGTCCACTGCAAATATATAAGCCGCATTAATGCTGCATTTGACTAAGTACTGGTGTTTACCTACGCAACATAAGGACGAAATGAAAAAATTTTGGGAAGTCAAATTGGTTGACATCTTCAGGTAATCGACTAGCGCCAATTCTACACCCTTCTTGTGTTAGCTTCGGACAGGCCCAGATTAATCTAGAAATGAAGGAAATTACTTTATTTTTAATTTATTTCGAATATGAATGTTGAAGTCACCGTTGCACTGGAACCCCTTCGAAGAAAAACTCTTTTTCGTGAGAGTACAAGGACTTCAGCTTCATACGACACAACAAGAAGTTTTCGAATTTTCGCTTTGCTTTTTCCAGGTCGCACTTACAATGTCTCACAAAGTTGAAAACTAGGCGTTCGTCTGTAACCAAGTGTGATCTCAGCGTTCAGCGACCAGTAATCTTTGATTTTAGAAGCACTAACAAATATATTTAACCACCTTCTATAGACATAATCATATGTGATTCAAAACAAAGTGTGATTTACGCGTTCAAATACGATGGGAACAATGAGTTTAATTGTGGGCCAAAGTCAAAGAGGCTACTCAGCATATGCTTTTATAAAATGTGTCTCAAAAAATGTACGTAAAACTTACGTAAAAATTGTAATAACACAGAAAATTAAACAGCGGCCAAAGCATTCTCAGTAACATTCAACAAAACAGTTAACTCGTATTTTCAACAGTTATCCATTTATCGTGATGTTTTATGAATTTATTTATAACGGTGTTTTTCGGTTTAGCGATTAGTTAAGCATGACAGCAATAGTGAGATCAATAATCACTTATGAGGCAGCGGTTTGGAGCAAAAGAACTAGTCTAGCTACCGCGAGAGCTAATCTCTCTAAAGATTAAGGTAATAAATCTTACGCTTCTTTCTAATTTGGTGATGACGATATGCCAAGGAAGTTCAGCACATTGAAAGATGTGTCTAGTTCAACATTAACAGAAATCACGACAAACAAGAGATTATCAAGCAACCATCAGGGCGCTGAACTCAAATATAATTAGCTTCAATGTGGATATGGAGTATCTAAGAAAAGTAAACGAGCTAGGCAAAAGGAACAAGGTAACCCTTCTGTGGGTTCCGGGACAAACAGGAGTGAAATGAAACGAAATTAGCGATAATCTCGCTAAAAAGGGTCTAGAATACCTTTTGTGGGGCCTGAACCTATTTGCGGGATAAGTAGCAGTATAATACTGAGGAAACTCGAGCAGAAGAAATCAAAATACTGGGAGAATCTCCAGAAAATGAGGGAAGCTAAAAAAGAATAGATCTAGAGAATGTATCAACCTAAGTAAAAATAATATTGGTATATTGACAGGGATCCTATCAGACCATCGTAAGCTGAAAGAAGATTTAAGTAGGCTTGGAAAAGCGGAGGAAGTCGAATGATGATTTTCTGGGGAACAGGATGAAACACCCATCCACCTACTCTCAAATTCCGCTACACTGTGCAACTCAAGGGCCTTGCACGTTCCCTTCACATTCTGCACTTTTTAAGGATAATCAGACTGGATGGCCAGCTGTAAATACAGCGAGAATAGGGGACGCTACAGATCTTTCAGGCCGCAGTGTATGATAATACACTGGGTAATAACCCTAATCTTACATACATACATAAGCATGACAATAGTTAACCATGAGCGTTATAGTGTACCATGTGTGGTTATTCAGTTCTGTATTACTACTGATAATGATAATTTTTCTATTGAAGCGTACGTCCAGTATAGTAAAATTTGGAATATGGTGTTTTAGACTGTATTATATTCAATGTTATTTTATTTTATCATAACAATCCGATTTGGCTTTCCAAATTTATCGGAAAATTTCTTGAAAAAAGTTGTTTAAATTAAATCTACATTAATTTATTCCCTGTACTTTTTTATACAATATCTTGCTGTAAATTTCGTTTGTGGCTTTTAATTTGTAACATGTGTTTATTCGAAACTTTTTATATATGATGTAACTTTGATGGTGCTTTTATTATAGGTGATTTTCTAACAAAAACTTATGAGCATTTATTGAGAAAAACATTGAGCTTTAGTTTCGTTTAGTATGAGTTTACTGTTTCGCAGCGTACTGTTGACACCACTTTGGTTTGTTTAGAAGAATTCTTGAAGGGTAACCAGTTGGGCAATGATGAGATTGATAGTGTGACTTTTTTGACGAAACTTTGCATGAAATATTTTTTTGTGCAAATTCATAGTACATTCACTAACAAAGTAAAAGAACGACACTGGGTAGCAGATTGTCTCCTTTTATAGCTAACCTAAATTTGAAACTAAGCTTAAGAATACTTATAATATTTTTTTGCTTTTGGTACTAGGAAATGCTAGTTTACCCATGAAGTGAAACAAACAATAGGATTGCTTTTCTCGCCATAAATAAATAAAATTAAGTTAGAAATAGACATATACAGGGCGGTCAGAAAAGTGCGGATAAGCGGCAGGTAAGGCGATTCTATAATTAATCCTAAGTCGACAATCCTAGTACAAAAATGTTGCATTGTCCTTAGTTTCGGTGTTTATATGGGTGGAAGGTAGGCTTCGGCTTGCCGGCCGTTGCCTGTGCGGGGATGCGATGCGGTGCGCAAATCATCCGACACAGGTGGGTTGAAAGCGTACCCCAGCGTTCAACTCTAGCCGCCATAGGGGATCCTATCCCAGTCATCTGGGTAACAGACACTATGGTAGGCAATTAATTCGGTAGAGCCTCGGCTCGGCCGCTGACCGTCTAACAGGTTGAAGTGATCCTAACACGGTCGGGGGAGTTGCTACCAGACGGCTCTCTCTACGCTAAGGTTTTCTAGCCTTGTGCGCGATATCGGGTTGGGAATCGAGCAATTAATCCCGACGGTGACCCATCAAACGGGAGCAAGGGAACTTGCTCAACATGGATAGTAAGGGGGAGGGGGAGCCCACCGGCGGTGACCAGCCGGTCCCCTCCGATAGGTGTCGGCCTCTTACGGGTGAGTAGTGTTCTGGGGGAGCAATGGCCGTTGCTATAGCTTGCTATTTTTACCCCTTGAACTTAGCTGGGGGGGTGCTATGCACTTCACGGTGAACCGGTGTTCTGGTCAGATACTGTTGAGCCCGGTCGGCAACGCAGCCGCTTTTCCCTGGTATAGGCGAAAGCCTCGGTACAGGATGTTAAGTAGCTTAATCGGTTGTCCTTAGTTAAGCTGTACGAGTTGTTTAAAATAAGTGTAGATTTAGCAACACCATATACAACCAGCAATTAATCAATGAGAATGACAAAACACGACTTTCATTTAAGTTTAATGAAAATAACAGTAATAAGATATTAACGTAAATGCTGAATCTGGCAGCCATTAGTTCGAATACAAAGCTGTAGCCTTTGAGGAATTGAATTTAGGATGCGTTGCAACATATGTGGGGTAATTAATTGTATATTGTAGCGTGAACTCTATTTATTATTTCCTGGTTATTGGCAGGAGGTGTCGCATACACTTTTTATTTTAAAAAGACCCAAACAAAGAAGTCAAAGCGATTCATATCTGTTGACCTTGCAGGCCATGATATTGGTGCATTTCGCCCGATCCACCTATCTGGAACACGTTCGTTCAACCATTTTCTTGTAATTGTTGCATTATGAACTGGTGCATCATCGTGCATGTAATATGTACATGTTTGCTCTGACATTTAATGGAACGTTATCCAATACTTCCTCCAACGCATTAGGTATTCATTTGCATTTAGTCCATTCGAGAGAAATATTGGTCTTACAATTTGAAGGTTAAGGATGTCTAGCCAAGCATTTACAGAAAATTGATGTTCAAATTCTCGAATAGCTCTGGAATTTTCGTCCCCCAAAAAATGGAAATTGCGACTATTGAAGGCACCATCTCTTGTGAACATGCATTTATCACTCCTCTAAATAAGTGATAAAAAGTTTTGCTCTACTTGAATTCTGTGAAAAAATGTGTTGCAAACCATTATTCTATGCAAATTGTCATTTTCATATAATGGCTGTGCTTTGGTAACATGAAATGGTCTTAAAAGATTTTCCATAAGCGCTTGTCATACTTGGAATTGTTGTTAATTTCCTAAATTGAAATTAAAATGATTATTATTTATTTTATTCAATTTATTATACCAGCATAATGGTACAAACATGGTTTCCTACAGAAGATTTCAAAAATTCGAATTATTTTTAGTCGCACAATTTCAACTTTCACGTCCTCGTGTGCCTTAACAAAAGACCTTACAACATTTTTGTATTAAGATTTTCGACTCAGAATTAATCATAGAATCGCTCTACCTGACGATTATCCGCACTTTTCTGACCAGCCTGCATTGAAGGTCCACTACTAATAAAAGATTTATCTCACAATTCATGGAAACATAAACTAGCAGCTTACCTTTTGGTGCATCGCTTACTTAATTTTTCTTTATTTATAGAACGATATAATGAAGAACTTAAAGAAATCATTAAAATTGATGTCTTTCATGAATATTTAAAAGATGTAGTATACAGTGTTCGGCAGAAAGTAGGACACAAATGGAAAACTTTTTTATTCTTAATTTCAGAGAAAAATTCATTCGTGATTAAAGTTTCTGCATCACTTCAGACTCAATATGCACCTATCAGATTTCCAGATTTTTATTTAAATATAAAACGTCACAGTTACTCATAAGTGCAGTACCTTTATTTGGCAATACTTATCCCGCTGCTAAATTTTTCATATATATCCAATGCTATTCTTTTAAATTAAAAACCAGATATCTGTATTTTTTTATCTGGAAGGAGAGCCCTTAAATTATACAATATGGCAATTACCAATAAATTGTATCCCGTTGACTAGCATTGCTAACAAAGAATAGATTCCTTACCAACTTCTACTGGTAGATAAGTTTCACAGCGCAACCACTCATTAAACAATTCTATCTGCCTTTCTAACTTGTTCGGATCTTCACCCAAATCTTTTCGAATCAGTACTCGCCTGGCTTCATCGGGCAATTCGACAATTGAGCTAGGGTCCATAGCTGCACTCACAAACACTCTTCTGGGGTTCACCGCTAGGAACGATGTGTATGATTCGTAATACAGGTGTGGAGTAGTAGTATCGCTGTTCGCGCCGCAAGTTACACTGGCCGGTTATTAAAAGGCCACAGGAACTCCGAAAACAGTTTCCCCTCCTATGCGCTGTTTACAAAAATGATTACTGATCAAAAAAAGATAAAATTATCAACCACTGCGAACATAATACAGTATCGTGGTGTTGCAGTTAAGTATTAACTGCAATTATGTCTTTTGAACAGGCATAAAGGATATTTCGGGAATCGACTGACGCACAGCGGTTCAGCACACGAAAAACGTGATCGAAAAACATATTTTCAATTTCTTCCTACAATTGCAGTAATTTAATGTTGAATAGTTGCTCTATTTGATGATGTAAATAATATGCATCTTATTTACATAAGTTTTTCTATGTTTGCTTTTAAAGTTCGGTAAAATTGAGACGTTTCTGCGTATAGAAATTAGGGTGTAATTAAAAAGGCTGTACCACAAGCACGTGCCCTTATTTATCGATGTCATTATAATATTGTTAAACATTGCTAAGTGTATTATTAAGTCGCATTACTTATTACCTCATAATGTTTACCTGGTACAAGAAAATTAATTGTTTATAACAGGTAATCGGATTATAAAAATTTGCCTTAAGTAGAGAATTAAGTTTAGTTCTACACAACCGTACACGGTAATGACCTCATTTATGGCTAAATTAGCTATTTGGTTTTGTAAATTCAAGAAAATTAGCTGCCAATATTTGCCTATTCAGAACATATAAAAGAAAACCCCACTTGGTACCCGATGAGTTGAAACTCAACTTTTAGTCGAAACTTTATGCAGATTATTCTGTGTGCTATTTTCGAAATTTCTGACGTTAGAGTGGTTGTAAACGATTGTGTTGTTGTTGCAATAGTTTTTTTTTTTTAAGTTGGCTAAAGTTTGGCTACAAAAAGAAATTATTTTTCCTGAATCTGTTTACTGCGATCATCCATCAACTTCAGGTATTCGAGTCGTCCTTCAAAGAGTTTTGCTGAAAGTTCTGATGTACTTTCGTAGAAGAACTTGTTCATGTTACTACAATGAAAGTACGAGAAAGTCGAGATAAAAGTACTGTCGATTTGATAATTGAAAATACTTCAACTACACCAACTAGAGGCAAACGTATAATGAAAAAATGGAGGAGTCCCGAACCAGAACAAAATGCCATGACCCCTAAAGAGGCTTTATCATTTATTATCTCGGGTATAACAAAAATCCAAACGAAAAAGTGAAAAAATCCCTTACCACACCCTTACACCTCAATAACACTGACAAGGGAACACCGGCGGGTGTCCCCCTCCGATTTCGATGAAACTTAACAGATCGAAAGAGTACCTTAAAATAAGAGACACGTATTTTTTTTATCGGCGGAACCGCACGATTTTGGGGTACAGCCCCCTCCAAAGTTTGGACGATTTTTCAATTTTTGCAAATATTTCCAAAATTATAACAGATATTAAATTTTCTTCTTAACATAATTTGCAGCATATTGCATGGCCCTAAGGGTGGCGTCGTCCGTATTCGCAAAAAGTTAATAACGGGGGACGGGGTACCCCGTACCCCCCATTTTTTTTTACATTTTTTCTTTTTCTTATTCATCAAAAGAAGGCCGATTTTACATAGAATACGATGATGTATAACAAGTTTAGAAAATTAATAATTGTAAAAATAGAAAAATAATAATAATGCTTCAAAATTAATAAACTGGTCTATTGATATAAATCAAATGAACTATAACAGAAATAAGTTTTTATCCTTAACATAATTTCCAGCATAATACATGGTCCCAAGGTAGATATCTTCATAAAAAGCTAATAACGGGGGACGGAGTACCCCATACCGCCGCATTTTTTTAATAATAAGTTTATTCATTATTCATCAAAAAAAGATCGCTCACTTCAAATCATTTCAAAACCTGGCTAACGGATGTTTTTCTATCGAATACCGGGCCAAAGAGTGTCCTTTTGATTGATTCTTGGAGTGGGCATTGTGTTGCCGAACATCAGCAATTAGTGCCAAAAGACAAAACTTTGAACATTTTAAATATACCAAAAAAAACGACAGCGATGGTACAACCTCTAGATGTATATGGTTTTAGACTGTGGAAAAATTTTGTTAGAACTTTTTCGGATATAGTGATTCTTATGAACTACGAGATAGATTTACATCAGAGAAATAATATTGTTGCAATCCCTAACCCATAATCAGTTTCCTTCCCCAAGATTTTTCGACGTATTCAAGTACTCGTGGTATAAGAGTGGATACGTTGAGGAAAGACCTGGGCCCTTTAAAAATCCTGTAGAGTTTTGTTTTAACAAAGATGCGCAGTCTACACCCTTGTGTAGTATTTGCAATAAACCAGCTATTGTGCGGTGTTCATGGTGCAAACAAAATCTGTGTTTTAAACACTTTTACACAGACTATCACTACTGTAATACTTACATAGCTTAATTACTGTATGTATATTAATCTTGTTCGCTATTGCAATACATATATACCAATAATCGCATTACAGTATGTCATGTATTTAAACATTTGTAAGCATTATAATGTTTTTCTAATTCTGTTCTATTGTTTTCGAAATGTTATAATCGTTACAAAACACATTAGTTATATTTATACTCCATTGAATACTTACATTGTACACCTACATTGCACGAAAAACTTGAAATAAATTAAAAAATATATATGTAATTATGTATGTATTATTTAATCCTTCGTCCTGTGTAGCAAATTTGTTCATATATACGCACTAAAGGATTATGGTATTCTAAGAATGAATAACATTTTATTAAGGAAATATATAAAACGCAGTCACTAACTGCAGTTGATAAAACGATTTATATTGCTACCACCGATAAAAGTTTCGTATAGTATATAGTACAAGTCAGTATAGGCATAGAAAGGTTTGACCAGTAGATACAATTCTAAATTAAGAAATATTTAAGTAAGGAGAACAGCGGAGTAACGATAACAAATAATTGTTGTTAATGTACTATATTATTATTATTACAATTATTTTTATTATTAATCCTCCTAATTTATTACCATTGTTTTCTATATAAAAGCGATCTTTTTTTGATGAATAATGAATAACCTTATTATTAAAAAATGCGGGAGTATGGGGTATCCCGTCCCCCGTTATTAGCTTTTTATGAAGATATCTACCTTGAGGCCATGTATTATGCTGGAAATTATGTTAAGGATAAAAACTTATTTCTGTTATAGTTCATTTGATTTATATCAATAGACCAGTTTATTAATTTTGAAGCATTATTATTATTTTTTTATTTTTACAATTATTAATTTTCTAAACTTGTTATACATCATCGTATTCTATGTAAAATCGGCCTTCTTTTGATGAATAAGAAAAAGAAAAAATGTAAAAAAAATGGGGGGTACGGGGTACCCCGTCTCCCGTTATTAACTTTTTGCGAATACGGACGACGCCACCCTTAGGGCCATGCAATATGCTGCAAATTATGTTAAGAAGAAAATTTAATATCTGTTATAATTTTGGAAATATTTGCAAAAATTGAAAAATCGTCCAAACTTTGGAGGGGGCTGTATCCCAAAATCGTGCGGTTCCGCCGATAAAAAAAAATACGTGTCTCTTATTTTAAGGTACTCTTTCGATCTGTTAAGTTTCATCGAAATCGGAGGGGGACACCCGCCGGTGTTCCCTTATGAGTGTTATTCCACTAGTGATTTGGTGAAGAGCATATCTTCCAAGGTTTACCTTAGCCGAAAACACTACGTTTAACACTGCTCTTCACTTGTTTTCTACTGAAGATGGCAACTTAGTTGCCGAAATACGTATTTAGATTTGTATTTTTTAATTTTTGTGGTAAGGGATTTTTTCACTTTTTCGTTTGGATTTTTGTTATAGTTTTCAAGCCACAGTCTCCACCCATCACAGGATTATCTCGGGTGGTTTTAGAAAGCAGCAATATATTCTTATTAGAGCAACAGCTTTAAAACGTGGTTGCAAATTATATCCAAGTTACCACGATATTCTAAAAGCAAAATAGAAGTTTTGTTAACCAAGTCCAAACTACTAAACATGTCAAATTCTCTGCATTAAGGGGTGGTTTTGAGAAACAAATACTTCGAATTTGCAAATTAAACTGTATAGTTTGTATAAAAAATATTCTTCGTACTTGTATTAAGTGCTATCAATTTTTCGCAGTTAAAGGTTGTGTTTTAGGGTAAGTTTTACAAATACGGGGTTTTTATGCATAAATTCACATTCAGCATACCCAAAAACATAAGCTTACTCAACTTTTAATGTAAAATTTGTTAAAACTAAAGAGTGAACAATTTCGATCGCGTTTTTCGCGTTCTGAACCACTGTGTGATGTACGTTCCTACTAGCGATGGAGAGAATCGAGAAAAGGTCTCAATTCAAACGAGTACTTTTCTACACTTCCTTACCCGTTATTTTTTAAGGACATTTGGAGTTGTGTGTGCGTGATTTTTATAAATTTGAAGGTTTGTTTAGAAGACGTAAATCTTCAGGGATGTCGAAGATGTCGGCGGATGTAATTATTGCTGCCATATTGTCCCACTTCCTAACATTAGCGGAAATATTTATATTTATATTACCCGCCATTTTTGAAAGACATTGGGAGTTCTGGGAGAAAAAATAAATGTGATTTTTATAAGTTTGAAGGTTTGTTATCATATATGATATAATACCGTCTTCTTACAGGAAACCTCTACACTATGCCGTTTTTGCCCCCTGGAAAAAAACAGCTAACTAATAAATATTTGGGAAAACACAACAAAAAAGTCTATCCAAACGGCAAAACAAGAACTATAGCATTGACTCCGCTACTCTTATTTCTGTACGGATGTGTTACATATGCTTTTATATATTACATGTTTAATCTCATTTAATTGCTGCAATTGTTTCTGCAACCTGTTTAATTAGCTTCCATACAGGTTTATCCCATTTCATAGTATTTTGCATTTGCAATCCTAAGTATATAAAAGAGACAACTCTATATTATTTCGTTGTTTTGCATTAAAAAATTACGATTTGCTTTACCATTATCATACGTCTGTGTTTAAAAATATGATTGTCATTTGTTGACGTTAAGACGTAGACACGTTTTTGCCCTTGTTTTTTGCTTCCATATCAGTTCCTTCTTTTATTTATTTATTTTTTTTGTTAATATTTAAACAACAGTACGATAAAAACTAAAATATACACTACAGTCACAAGTACTAACATTCTTGTCAAAGACAGACATAATTTATTTATTTATTATTATTTATGTGTGTATTGCACATTAGGGAAAAGGTGATAACGATAAACAATGCGATCCATTTGTTACCAAGTCCAATTTAGTTTTATGGTACTATATAATGCAGTTTATCTCTTGCAAATATGAACCAATACACTAGATTAAAAAAAAATTGCGTAAACATTTTTATATGTGACAATAGGATCAATACAGGCTGTCTCACGAGGAACTGCATCGATGGATATATGAAAGAGTATACATTGGAAAATTCTGAAAATTTAGCAGTATACTAAAGCCGATGTGCGCTATTGAACTAAAATATTTTTAATAATCTGACGCGTCTGGATATACTGGAAGTGACTGTCAACTTTATAATTTTAAATGAAACATCCTATATATTATTGCATTTTTTAATTCCTCGTTCAATTTTGAAGTAGGTTTGATGAAAGAGCTATGTTGTTATTTTTAACCATTTTTTTAATATTTGCGCTACTTTTAAATTTTTGACAGATGGACGATTGCATCTGAACTTCTGTATTTCTAAAAATATTTAACTTGGATAATTGAAAATTTGCTGAACTGTTGACCGTAAAGGGTATAATTCGAAATCGAATGAATTTTTCGAAATCATTACACAGCGTGTCCGAAAATGCGAACACTATCTTGATTGAGCTCTGTCAGAACTTTAATTGTAATAGACTGCAATAGATGTTTCGAAGGCATTCTGCAGAATAACTTACGGAATTATCTTTTGTTGCTCATCCACGAACGCCCATAATGTCTTTCTCACATAGAAGTGCATGGTTCGCTGTATAGCAGGTATTAGTACCGCCTTCATTATTACGGCGTCATTAGTGTAGTTGTTGATTGGTTTCTCTCTTACTTGTCAAAGTAAATCAAAAAATGCTGCTAAATATTTCTATTCCTCCACTTTATACGATACCTTCGGGTGCCGCAAGAGTCGGTTATTAGCCCGATACTGTTTCTTCTTTTTATTAATGATATTATATAATAAATATAGTGAAATGGTTTCGGGGATTGACCCTGCACAGGTACATACGTGCCCGTGCGAACATCCTCTTGATTGAGCTCTGTCAGAGCTTTAATTGTAATAGACTCTCTTTAAAAGGATTTATTTCTGAGTTAAATAAATTTTTACTGCAACACTGCGTATAGTCTGCCGATTAATTTTTAGCTGTCGTTGAGTAGTACTTTAGCTATATTTTATTTGTTTGTCATTTCTATTTATATTTACATTTATTTTTATCTTGTTTATTGCATTGTATCTGACTTGGCATATCCACTATGCAGTTTCTGTATTCTTTGGGCGAATAACAAATATAATCTAATCTAATCTGTGCCTATTATTTGCCGCTATACTGATTTACTTATATACCTAATTAAAAACAATAATAAAAGAATGATTGTCGGCTCTTTTCTTAGTGAACTGTGGCTCACTTTCTTACCGTTCACAAGATATAGGATGTTTTCTGAAAAAAAATTGCATGAAACAAACGGTGATTATTTTTGACGTATATATATTGTTAAGCACAATTTGTTTAATGAGGAGAGTTTAGATGGTAAAATGAAAACAGCACAAGAACTATCACGTGTATATTTTATTTAGACCTTCTCGTTGACTTGCCCCGAACATAATAATCTCTTTCCCTCGTTTACCCCCGACTTAGCGCCGGCAGCATACCTCCCACGTAGTTGCATCCCTTACTTAACAAACTCATAAACTATTTATTTACATGCTTACAGTTGACACTGATGGGCACAATTCTCCGTATCGGTGACCAAGCTCTTAAGGGCGGTACTGAGTGATGCAATCCATGCTAGGCATGTAATTGAGACGATCTTACAAAAGGGGCAGTGAGAATATGTATACTAACATCTAAATGTATTAGAACGGGCGATGCTTATGAATAACAATAACAGAAGTTAGACTTAAATAATAAAGAGTAAAATGATGATAATAATAATAATAATATGTCTACTACTAAGAATATAAACTAAATATTAAAATAAAAAATGATTAGGGTTACCAGAATGGCGTTACATTCGGCCATCCTGACCCGTACTAGGCGTCCTCGTCCTATTTCCGAACATGCCTTTCCTGAAACAAAAAAATATGCCAGCCAATTTGTTTCTTAATTATACATGGATTAATTAGATTATTTAAACATTTAACGACCTCACACAATAAATGTGCCTAGATAGAGTTTTTCATCTACCCGGTCTATTTATTATTTGTTTTTAACGACCTTACACAATAAATGTGCCTAGATAGAATTTTTCATCTACCCGGTCTCTATTTGTTTTTAACGACCTTACACAATAAATGTGCCTAGATAGAGTTTTTCATCTACCCGGTCTATTTGTTTTTAACGACCTTACACAATACATGTGCCTAGATAAAGTTTTTCATCTACCCGGTCTATTTATTATTTGTTTTTAACGACCTTACACAATAAATGTGCCTAGATAGAATTTTTCATCTACCCGGTCTCTATTTGTTTTTAACGACCTTACACAATAAATGTGCCTAGATAGAGTTTTTCATCTACCCGGTCTATTTGTTTTTAACGACCTTACACAATACATGTGCCTAGATAGAGTTTTTCATCTACCCGGTCTATTTGTTTTTAACGACCTTACACAATACATGTGCCTAGATAGAGTTTTTCATCTACCCGGTCTATTTATTATTTGTTTTCTGGTTACTATTAATTGTGGTGTGCACTTAAATCGTTCTATCTGCCTAGGCTGATCAGACCAAGGCATACATTTATGCGGCGTAAATTAGCTGCTACTGTTTGTAGTGCTATTGATACCCCAAACTACATTAGATAATACCTTGTACCAGTCACCTTCATCATTAACACTGGCATTAAGAACATTTTATTTCTATAGATGCGATTGTACGCTATACCTGAGCATTGGCTCATGCTACACTATTCAGTACATGTTCAACAAGATACTTTACCTGAAATTCTTTAAAAGTGGTACACTTAAGAACCTTGCCGCAATCTGAAATGATTCGGTTATGTATACCGAATGTGCTAAATAAATCTTTTAATAGATAGAATACATACATATATATATTTTTTTTTTATTTTCGATGCGGGGACATGTAACATCTTTTATTTGCGTATCTTTTATATTCAATTATAATTAATTTCTTCTTACCTAGAACGTCATCTCGTACTGCGCTCATTGTGTACAGACAGAGATTTGCGTAATCTGAACTGCTACGTAGTACTGCCATATACATCAGCTGCATTTCGTTCATGTTTTACTTACTTAGCTACAGTTTTAAACACATTTGCGTTCGTATAGCTCGAATTTTAACTTATTAACTTTTAAAACTAATCTAAAGAATTACTTGAATTATAGGATGTAATCTTCGATAGGTTTAGTAGTTATTTATTTCATTTATAATCTTACCCATTCCATTGAATCAGAGATTTTTTTTTTTTTTTTTCTTTTTTTTTTATGGATTCGCATTTACGGAGTCCCACGTGATCGCATCATGATATTTTCGTACAATATTAAATCGTGCAAATTTTGGGATAACTAGTTTGTCATTACCGTCATTTGTTCCTAAAGAGACGTTTGTTCTTCAGGAAATAATTTTGTTTCAGAGATTTTTCACAATTCTCCGCGTTTAGCTTTCTAGTAATTTTGCATTTGAATGGTGAGAACCCAGTCTTCTATATTAAGTTAATAGCGCCAACGTTACGGCTTAAAGGATTAATATGTTTAAGTCTAGGAACAGAACCCATATTTTTGGATATTACCATGGGGTTCGATTCTATGTAAGATGCAACTTTGAAATGAATACACACACCGACAGAAAAACATATGGTTTACTTAACCAATTATCAGTTAACTAAATGCATATATGTATATATTTTTATGCGACCAATGCGTTTTAATGTAAAATTTACGCCTAAAACGTTATTTTAATCTTAAGAGTATTTGGTTTAACACGTGTTTGCGTTTATTTGACCGTTTAACGGTTAGATTAATGACTAACATTTAAGACTACAAAAACTGTTGAAATAACCTTCTTATTTCTTTCAGTGCACTGAGGAAAATACTGGTTGTTTTCATTGACGGAAGGAAATATTTTATTCTTATGATGAAATATAATTTACGATCTCTAATTAAGTAATAACAAGATTCGTTAGTGAAATGAATACGTTATTATTATAATAAAAACTCATTCTACATTGGTCCTATGACAATATTTGCTATAGTAACTGAGCTTACATTTATCAATAGTTAATTTTGTTGGTAATAGGAACAAGATCGAAACGCATATGCATTGTTATTTTCACCTACAGTTTATTCGCCATATGAACCCAATAAAGTATTAACCTACCTTCATGACCTTTATTCATAGGTTGAATGAAAATACGCATTATGGAACTGCCGCCTTTTACAACAATCATATTTCATTGTGCCAGTCAAGCTATCGTCTCATTTTCAACTACTTTGGTTTCATTAATACAATGAACAGTTTATTGTCCAATGAATTCCTTCGTCATTTAATAAAATCTTTCTCATTCATTTGATGAACTCTGTTCTTCCGACCAATTTTAATATAAAATTCGTTTGAACAATGAATTTTATTCTGTTGTCTAGGGACTCATTTTTGGTTCAGTGTAGTTTTCGAAATCATTGTACCTCTACTGATAAATATAAACAATCCTGTGTCGTGTTAAAAGGTACTGTAACTGTTTTTCTAGTGCAGGGTTCAATGGTCACGTCTTCTTTAACATTGAGGGGTATTTTAATGCCATTTTGCGATTTCTTAATTTGCACTTTGGTGCCCTTAACTACTAATGTTATTTCTTTTCGAAATGGCTATTCTATTACCGAACCTTTTAATGCTTATACTTGGTTCTTGCAGACTAACATTTAATTTTTCTTTTTTAATTAAAGAAGACCGTGCCACAGTTACTTGAGTGCCAGTATTGAGGAACCCATTACATGGCACATTGTTAATAGTAATATTGTAACATGAATATTATAAAAAGTAATTTACTTGCCTTTGTAACAGTCGAACCTTGGCTGCATTCAGGTGGTAGCAGTCCTCCTCCACATGTCCTTTTTTGCCGGAGTGGGAACACTCCTTCAGCTTTTGGAACTGCACTGGTGATGGTGAGCGAGTAGATTTGGAGTAGCCGCGATAACACTGGCTGGAGACATGACCCGACTTCTTGAAGACGTGGCAAGTTAATTCCTTCTTCAGGGCAGGGGACTTGGCGACTTTGGGTACCAGATTTCGGTCATCCAATTTACATAGGAGACCTAGAAATAGTTCCTCCGGACTCTTGTAACTGCCCGCTTTTGCAGTTCCTTGGTGTTCGATGGGCAAACCGTCAATAATACAGGACACTCCGTTTTCGTCGGAAATTTCACACCTCCGCACCAAAGCGCACTTTGAATAATAATAATGAATCATGGATTCTTCCGGCTTCTTTTTTCGTTCCATCATTCGTTTCAAATTATCAATAAAATTGCCATGTGATGGGAACGCTGCTTTTACAGCCTGTTTCCATTCTTCCCAAGTTTTGTCATAGTCAAGTAAACTATTGTACCAAACTTTCGCTAATCCAGCAAGTTTAGATTGCATACAATAAGATTTGCTGGCATTATTCCAGTTGTATATCTCCCCCAACTGTTCTATCTTACTCAGCCAATTAGTGGAGGTACTCTCACCCGATTCTGGATCGAACATCGGCACGATATCATTCTTTGCGGTACTCATCGTGCTCGTAGAAGGTCCGTTGGTATACACAGCTGGCTGTATTTGTTTCACAATTTCACAAACTTTTCTCTCTATAATTTCTTCAATTCTTGCCTTTTTTGATTTTCTTATTTGGCGTATTTCTTCAGTGGGCGATTCCTCGCATACTTCATCCTCACTCTCTGCCGATGTATTTCCCATCGTCTCGTATTTCCCTGCTTGTTGTTTTGGATTACGCCTGGATCTTTTATCACCACCCATTTCACTTGGATCTGATCCCACTTCTGAGATGTTAAGCACAATTTGTTTAATGAGGAGAGTTTAGATGGTAAAATGAAAACAGCACAAGAACTATCACGTGTATATTTTATTTAGACCTTCTCGTTGACTTGCCCCGAACATAATAATCTCTTTCCCTCGTTTACCCCCGACTTAGCGCCGGCAGCATACCTCCCACGTAGTTGCATCCCTTACTTAACAAACTCATAAACTATTTATTTACATGCTTACAGTTGACACTGATGGGCACAATTCTCCGTATCGGTGACCAAGCTCTTAAGGGCGGTACTGAGTGATGCAATCCATGCTAGGCATGTAATTGAGACGATCTTACAAAAGGGGCAGTGAGAATATGTATACTAACATCTAAATGTATTAGAACGGGCGATGCTTATGAATAACAATAACAGAAGTTAGACTTAAATAATAAAGAGTAAAATGATGATAATAATAATAATAATATGTCTACTACTAAGAATATAAACTAAATATTAAAATAAAAAATGATTAGGGTTACTAGAATGGCGTTACAATATATTTTTAAGCCGAAGTAAGAGGAGTAAATAGTTCACGCTACAAATGTTCACGCTAAAAATTTGACACTAATTGGCCTTGGATGGATTGTTAAATCACTTCTTTTTGGTTCTAAATCTGATGCTTTAGATCGCTTAAATTATTTCTGTTTGTAGATCAGCTGCACGAGATTATAGATTTCGTTCTAGTAGTATGGGGCTCTTTTGAGTGAATATTGGAAAGTATGAAATTTTATCGTGGTGTATATTGGATAATTATAATTTGTGTTGAGTTAAAGAATGTATTAATTAAGGGTGATTCACGGAACCTGTTCATTAAAAGTTCTTTAATTTGCAATGATATCTCGATTTTGAAACTTCGGCGTTAAACATAGTTGGCCATGATCTATTTAGAAAAAGTAAGTTAATCAATGTCGCACTTCGGGTTACATCGGAAGTCATGGCCAAGTTTGATATTATAAATAGATATCTATAGTTTTAGTTGCATTTTTAGATTCTATAGGGAATTTTAAAGACAATTTCATTAAAAATCTTCCTAGCTATTGGTTACCGTTTTGGAGTTATTTTGATTTTTGTGAAAAAAATAAAAAAAAAAACACATGATGCATTAAAGGCGTGTGACAGCTATACAGTAAACGGTATACAGCTTTTATGTGAATTGTGGAGGGTACAAGTACTTTACTATTTAACCACGGCATAAAAAGCAACAAAATTATACGGGGTGTCTCACAACCTAGGGTTTATTTGGCGTACCTTCTTAGTACTAAAAGTTTTTTTTTTCAAATGGAACACCCTGTATATTTTTGCGCCATGCGATGTAGAATTGAATTCTTTATCGAAAAGCTATAAGTGTTCTTATACCTATCTTAATCGCTTCTTTCAGAATTAGTGATTTTCAGAAAATGTAATTTTGAATTCGTATTTAGTTAACAGTAGACGATTTTAAGCGATTTTATGTAAATAAAGCAAAATATAGTATAAAAAAATAAAATTTATTTTATACAAGATAATCAAAAACGAAATGCATGTATTATCACTACCAACAGCTCGCGATAGAAAGAATCCAAAAACGGTTTTTGAAGTTCTTGTCGTATAGGGTTGACGGGATCTATCCACCACGCGGTGCTGATTATGAAAGTTTGCTAAATCGTCATTGCTTTAATTCTTTACAAAGCCGTAGAGATGCCGCCAGTAGCAGATTTATGGTTAATCTTGTACAAAATAGAGTGGATTCTCCAAGTTTACTGTCGCAAATTCATTTTACTGTGCCAGTTCATGATACTAGGTATTTTGATAGTTTGCGTGTGCCTACTGCACAAACCAACTTACTGAAGCGTGCTCCTCTTACTCATATGTCGGTTAATGCTAATAACATGTGGGGCGATATTTTTTATTGTTAATTTTTAATATGTTATTACAATTATGATTAAGCCTCTTTTCAGTTATGTTTATTTATTTGTAAATCTACTTTTTAGTTTTAGAGTTTGGGTTTAGAGTAAGGTTGAATTATTAGTTAAGCACTGTACTATTTATTTATTGTAATTTTGTCCTGTAAATGGATTTCTGTTGGGCAAATATTATTATGATTATGATTATGTGTAATAAAACTATAAGTGTTGTATGTGACCCCCATTCGATTGCAAACACTTTAAGACCCTGTTATAAACTTCTGTTGTTGTACCCTGCTTTATTTGTTCAGGATCTATATTATCAAACGCTTCCCTTACTCGTCGCTCTAATTCTGTTTTGGTCTGCCATCATAAATTTGAAAATGTATTCTTCCATACATTATTAAACACAATACAATAAAACTAAATGCATTCTTCACGAACGGAGTGAGGGTTTTGCGGTGCCTAGTAATGTCAGTTGCGTCTATTAACAATACCCTCTCTGGTAAATTTGGATTCATCCGTCCAAATAATTTTTTGTAGAAACTGTTGATCTTTCTGGAGCCTTATTAATATTTGTTCACAAAAACCAAGAGAGCGAGCCTCATCGCCAGGATGTAACGTTTGCATGATGTTAAAGGCGTACGCGTGCATTTTATGTTTTGATAGAATGCGCTGTATCGATGAATAGGATATACCTATTTCTTCGGCAGCAGCACGTATGGAACTATGAGGGTGGCTGTGAAAATAAGCTAACACCATTATTTCATAATTCTCATCCTCTGTGACAGGTTTTGAAACCTGTTTATTATGCTTCCATTGTCCAGTACGTAAAAAGTTTTCTTGAATTCTTCGGAAATGTATTCTGTTAATAGGCGCCAAGTGAGGATATCGGCTATTAAATACTCGGCAAGTTCTGCTTACAATTTTATTATATCCTTCGTGAATAAAAAATAAATTTAAAATATCTTCATTTCTATAATAATTATTAAAATGGTTTTCCATTTTTGCTAATGCAATAAACACGACAACACAGACCAAAATAATTTGACAGATCACTTGAGTGTAGACTGATATTGTTTAGTAATGCTCCGTAGTCCCCACAGCCCACTGCGTGCCAATTTTCTAATGAAATACTAATTCAAAACTACATTTTCTGAAAATCACTAATTCTAAAAGAAGCGATAGAGATAGGTATAAGAACACTTGTAGCTTTTCGATAGAGAATTAAATTCTACATTCATTCCATTCCATTTGAAAAAAAAATACTTTTAGTACTAAGAAGTTATGCCAAATCAACCCTAGGTTGTGAGACAACCTGTATAATTTTGTTTACTTTTTATGCCTTCGTTAAATAGTAGAGTACCTGTACCCTCCACAATTCACATAAAACCTACTTTAAAAACACTTTTTCTAACTAGATCATAGCCGACTATGCTTATCCCCGAAGTTTCAAAATCGAGATATCATAGCAAATTCAAGAACTTTTAATAGACAGGTTACGTGAATCAGCCTATACAGTACGTTCAATTTGAACCGACAAAAAAAGAGCAGCCTGTATATATAAAAATAATAATAAACACTTAATTTTTACTTAAAATAAAATTCGATTATGTGATTGGGTGCAGTATGACCATCTGACGCCAGGTAAATGGTAGACCCGGTATAATAGTGTAATGTCATGATTTTGAGTTAAATAAAGTTGTATTTTACTCACATTACTAACACTAAAGGTATTCTTTGTTTATAACACAATTTTAAAAAGGTTGTAACTTCATATGAATTTCGTAAAAAATGTAAAAGCCGATGCACTCTCGGATGTCCAAAGGGGTATCGGAGATGTCAGCAATTTTATTGTAAAGTCTTTTGCTGATATTCAGTGCAGAAAATAAACTTGATGAAACCCATTTCATCCCCCACATTTTTAATTTTTTTTTCAGCAGTAAGTACTATTAATATTTTATTTGCGACTCAAAAGGTATTACACAGTTTGATAGTAAAAAATTGTCTACTACCTTGCGGACATATCCACACAAAGAAAGAAACAAAATAACACTTTTAAACTCATTTAATTTCAACACATTTAACTAACATAAAATAGGTACAAAATGGTAGACACCATTTTCTTTCTCAATCTGCCTAATTTCTACTTCTTCTTAAAAAAATACATATGGAAAAAGTGCGCACAGCGCACGCGTATATGGCCATACGACACCTGTCGGTAATGTAGCTATGCTAGCTTCGTAGTTTTAAATGAGCCAACATAGATGTCGCGCCAAGTTATGTTTTTGAATAAAAATAATAAATAACAATGACTTCAAAACACAGTTCCTATTATATTTGAAAAAATATATCTGCTCATACAGGATGAATATTATGAAAGTTTATTATCACTTAAAATAACATAAAAAATCAGTTGCTAACATAGAGTCAATCAATAGCGAAAAAACACTGTTCGCAAATGATACTTAAAATTTTTGTTGTTTTTTTTTTATTAGTAGTAATAATAACAAAATTTTTACAACATATAGATGAACGGTGCATTTATGCACCACTAGTATGATTCAATATTTTTGAAACACATTGTAACACGATTTCGATATGGAATATACAAACTTAGATTACGCATATCCGTTATTATTATGACTTTTATTACTATTATTTCTATATTTTTACTGAATCACCTTGACATTTTAACATACTTCGAAGAAAATTTGTGTTTTGAAATACATACTTCAAGTTCGGTACGTATCAGACGATGTTACGATCAACCCCACATTGAGTGCCAAAAACTAAATAAACACACAGATAAGTAAGGAATATTAAGAGCGCCCCTCGAAGGGTAGGTCCGTTCAGCACCAGCACCAGCATTATAGTTATAATAGTACGTTCTGATTGTGCAAATAGGTTGTGATATTATCGTGGTGTATTATGTTCAACAATATCTTTTAGAAAGTTTTTAACAGAGAAGGAATTGCAAGCTGTCTTAAAAGAAATTATGCATGAGCTGGAAGAGGACAGAAATGAAGGTAAGTGAATTCACAAGTGTAAAATAATACCACGACTATTGTGCTCAGTATTGTCGCTACTTGTCGAATTATATAGCGATTGTCAAATTTTGTTTGCTCGCTAGCTTTGAATATGAGTGAAAAGGATGCGGGGCACAAGCTTCCCGACCCTCCTGATGGAACTAGTAACTCAGAAGATGTGAATATGGTTTTAACTGAAGATACTGACAATAATCAGGCCATTCTTGGTGGCAGTAATCAACAAGCAAATTGTGAAAACAACAAACAAGCAGAAAAAGGCCGCAATACAGATACAAGGATACCCGTACATAGTCTATATACAGAATGCAGAACATAGAATATCCGTTAAAGATAGGAAGGATTGTATACTCTGAAAATATACAAGGCATACTGAAGATCTCCAATAAAGGAAGATCGAGAGCTTCTGTTGAGTTTGAAAATTATATGCAAGCTAATAAATTTGTTGAAAGCGATATTGGTAAAAGAAATAATTGGCCAGTTTTCATACCGACACAGCATTTACCTGTAAAGGAGTTTTAAGAGGGGTCGATGAAGATATGTCAGAGGACATACGTCTCGAGGTATTCCCCAGGGTTTTCCGCTAAGTAGCCTTCTTTTTAACATCTACATGAGCTCACTGCCTAGGGTTACAGATGAAACCGATATGGTTTTATATGCAGATGATTTAACAATTCTTGTTGAAGGCTGGAACGTGCAGAACATGTTCAGAATCATGAATGAAACACTTGTAAGAATAGACAACTGGATGCAGCAGCACGGCCTGGCAATAGCCCCAAACAGGAGCAGAGGAATGTTGTTTAAATCCGGCAAGCAATTTCATAGAACACCCCAGTTGACAGTGAGCGGAGGCAGAGTTCAGCTGACCCTAGATGTCTTCTGCAAGTTTATCAGGCTCTCGTCAGATCACATATTGACTATGCCGGGTTCCGAATACCTTGCCTAAGCAAATCTAAGATGGATGTTCTTCAGCGAATTCAAAATTCTGAGCTCAGAATAGCTATGGGTGCGATGCGATCCACCCCTGTAAATGCCTTACACATGAAAGCATGTGTGCTCCTTATTAAATATAGAATAGATTATTTAGCAAGTAACTTTGTACTGAAGCATTTCGGTCTTCGTGATGATGCGATCAGAAGTGGGTTGCAGGAGTTGAGCTCCATTTTAAGAGTTTACCCAAACTGGAACAGAGGGATTATTCCGACTTTAATTAAAGACTTCAGATGGGCTAGGACTTTTAGAAATATAGACACTCAGGCAGGCTGGTTTGCTATGACCTTAATCCACTTGAGTGTATGGAGTCACAGAACCAATTGGAGCTGCACAAAAATTCTTTCAGATGATCAATAGTAAATATCCTGGTATGATCAAGATTTATACTGATAGATCGGTTTCTTGCGACCCCAGGCAGGTCGGTTACGGGGTATATTCCGCAGACTTGAACATTGCTGAAGCGGGGGCATTATCTGAACATCACAATGTCTACATTGCAGAATTATTCGCAATTTTAAGAGCACTTATGCTAGGAAGGCAACGTCATGTATCCAACTTTGGAATAATAATGGACTTGCAATCAGCTATCATGGGCTTATCCAGAAAGGATTTTGCAGCGGATTCTCATCCGGTCGAGGTTAGAGTTCGGAAAATAATCGCGGAAATAAACCGAGCGGGTTGTGTGGTGTTTATTTGGGTCCCAGGGCATCGTGGTATCCATGGCAACCAGGTTGCGGACAGATTGGCAGCTGCCGGAGCCGGGGTAGACATCAAGCGGGCTGAAATATTTCCTTTAGATTTGAAGACGGTTAATCTGTCTTCTGTTAGGTACAGATGGACTGAGGAGCATAACGCGGCTGAAACTGGATATCGATATAAACTTGCTTCAAGAGGAAATACAAGCAAGCCTTGGTTTGCAGCAATAAAATACCAAGGGAGGGAAATAATCACAGCTATATGCCGCCTAAGGTTCCACCGCAATAAATTAAAATCACATTTGCACCGACTGCAGTTAGAAGATTCCCCAAATTGTGAATCCGGAAAATTAGAAGATGCTAAATATTGTATTTTTTGGGTGTTCGAGAATGCAGCAGCAAATCAGTCAGTTCCAGAATGATCTACAGGAACCTGGAGTACCGAACCCGTATAATATAAGCAGTATATTAGCGCTGGAAGAAAAAATTAGTGAAGTGATTGCTGAAATCAGTTCTTAATCCTTATCTGGTTTTAATATGGGCCTATAAAACGGGCAGAATTAATTTCTCATAGTTTAAAAACAGCTATATCCCAAAGCATTCTACAAAATGGTGCATTTGAGTGGAACGCGGGTTTGCTATATCACGTTTTTTTTTTACAATGGTGCGTTCCAGGTGGAACGCGGGCTTCCTAGTATAGTTTACAAAGGTAATATTTTTTAATCGTTGGGGGTTTTATCAGGCAAAGTATGTAATATTTATCTAAAAGATTCAAAGGCCGCAAATATTCTAGCATTCTATCTGCATATTATCAATAGTAACATTGCTTCTCTAATAAACGTACAATTGATGATAATCACACTTTCAATTTTCAACAAACAAAATTTTAATGGAAGAAAAAAAAATACAAAGCAAGATGTATTTTGCAACTAATACAAATTAGAAAAGATAATAATTCTGTAAATACCTGACAAAAAAATACACAATTTATCAAATTTGTATTTTTTAATATTTTGATAATGTTATAGACTTAGACATCACACAAAATCAAACGTATTTTTTTTTTATCCTAATGACATCCTATTTAGATGTCAAATTATCATTATACACCACAATCTGAAATTATAGTTATCAGCGACTGCTTTTCATCTTTATTACACATCTCTGATGCATCCTGTGATGGGTGGAGACTGTGGCTTGAAAACTATAACAAAAATCCAAAAGAAAAGGTGAAAAATTTTGTGGTAAGGGATTTTTTCACCTTTTCTTTTGGATTTTTGTTATCTGATGAAGAAATTATAAAGTAATTTCGAAAATTCAAACATTAAAACATTTTTACAAAATAATTCTCTATTATTTATTATAAATATATTTATAATTACTATTTCAAGCAGTGAAAAATATTGTGTTAATCAGGCATTTATGCTGCTAATGCTCAAATTGAATAGGAATCTGTTTCCTCTTACAAGGTAGACACAAATTGCAAGTAGTTCTGCACGAACTTTTGCTACGACCTAAATAGACCTTTATGCGTTATGTATGGGAAGTCGGTGCTGTTTTGTGGTATTGTTTATTTAATAATTAACAGTTAATATAATAAATATTTATGAAAGTCTGGATATTTATGAGTTAGACAAACATGAAACAAAGAGAAAGCAAAGATAAACAAAATATAAGTTGTTTTTATAAGATATTATTGAATGTTATTTTTATTATTATGCTTGGTAATTGTTATTGTGAGAAATGTAATTTAAATGCTATAAAAAGGTGTACTATGTACAGGTGTCCCATTTTGGGTACTTCGGCAGGGTATCTAAATCTAATCTTAATAAAGATAGAGAGTTTGAAGTATCCCTGTAGTATAATTTTTCTCTTAACTTGTTAATATTTTTGTTTTGGTTTGCTTATCCTCTATAATTATCTATTTAAAAAACTGCTTTTTGCCTACCTGACTTATTTCAACGCACTTGCACTTGTAATTTTTGTGGCTGTTTGAAATAAATTGATTACAAAAAAAAAATAAAAATTTTCAATTTTCGAACAGTCGCTAATGAAAGTTAGTGACAAAATTGGAATGTCATCCAGTTTTTTTTGTGTTCCGAAAAATCCTTGTTTAAATGGAACACCTTACATAATATTATGTAATTTTGTATTTCAATTAAGCCTAATTTGGGGATTTAATAGTTATTTGTATCGCTAAGCCAGAAACTATAGTTTTGCAAGTGTGAGTACGGTTTGTACGGTCGAATGATAGATAGCTCACTGAAGCAGAATTGACAAAATTACGCAGGTTGCATAAATCAAAGGCTGCAATATTACAATTTTATGAAACATGAATAGCTGCGGGGAGCACGGTGTTCGACCGAAAACCGGACGTCTGAGTGTGGAAGGAGTACCGACTCGCTAGTCGTTTTTATTTAAAAAATATGCTTTTTTGCCGCACAGCTGTTATTTACCGAGAATAGAAAATTAGAGTTTTATACCTCCTTGAATGTGGATTACGCTCTTATTTAGAATATAAGTATTTTCTATACACTGTTCAGATTGACTTTCAGTGCACGTAATGTATTTATTCGTATGTGTCTCATAAGAATATATTTTATGGTTGTTATAATATATGAAGTTTTTTCTTGATAGTAATTGAGATAATGATTAGTGATAACGGCATGTAGTCGAAACGTTATAAATCCGATTTAAAGTTAAATTATCATTTTTTATTTTCCCCAGTAACACCTAATATTTTAAAAATATGTATTATATATTTATATATTTTAAAAATATTTAATACATATTTTAATATTTAACCCACATATTAGATATATTTTGCGCCACTAGGATCATGTCGACTACCACAAAAAAATATAAGTATAGTTGAGAGTTAGGTATGGGCAGAAAATTCCCTAAGTTATTATAATTATATATCCCTACCACAAAACAGAAGTGGATGAAGTCAATGTTTAACATATTTTCAGTTAGGTAGGTTATTGACTTCGCAACTTCTTTAATATGTTATGTTTGTACAATAAAGTGCAAAGTTGGCATATAAAGGCATAAACGGTAAAACTTACGGTAATATACTTGACGGTAAACGAAACGTAAGTTAGGCGTTCTGTAATTTTTTTTTGCAACTATTTTTCGTAATAGACCTACGACATTCAAATGAGTGCGATAATATTCAATACAGCGCCGGAAATTTATCGGTATTTGGTTGGTATTTCGTCGTTTGTTATGCCAACCACCATATCATTCCCTACATTATCAAAATCTTTTTCTTTTAATAAAAAAAAAAAAAAAAGATTAAAAACGCTAATTGCGAAAAAAAACCCGCTTCGTAAGACATTAAAGCACTCATTTTTTAAAACGTGTCTTACGAAACTAGTTTTTTAATATACTATTTTATGTGACTTAATACATTTCTGCTCTGAGATACGGATATGTATATGTGTACTATATTAATTTATAGTTTATACGTATGTAGAGTCCGTTGCAATAGAGAATGGTACATGACGTCACATGCGCAATGGAGGAATATTTGTAATCGGTCTTCATTGCTAGGCAACAGCCAAAGGTAGCCTGATTGAGAGCGTTAAACGTCACAGTTCCCGCAGGTTTTGGTGACCACATGTGCCGTTCTCTATTGCAACGGACTCTACGTGCGTTGCCATTTTTTTTTAAAGAAAAGACAGTAAAGCGCCTCACTCATTTGTATTTGTTAAAGATAAAAATAAATAAATAAATAAAATAATATTCTAAATAATAAAATAAAACAAATTTCCAAACAGTTTACATATTCTGTAGGATTTTCAGTTTATGACTCCGACATTTTTGGGATGTGATTCATTTGCACTATTTATAAAGTTTTATTCTTAATGAATTGTCAATAAAGAACATTTGGTGTTCCTCGATTGCACAGATGACATCGATATTGCCGTGTTTTAGAATGTCTTCTTTCATTCTAAGCATAATATTTGTGTAGATTTGTTTTCGTTAAAAATTTTATGAAAAATGTGGAGTGCCATTTTCACAAGCTCAACAATTTCAACCGTAAGTTTTTTTAAACCTTTTGACAAGTTTGAAATGTTTTGAAATGATTTTTTCAAAATAAATAAATCATGTGTGGAATGTTGTGTGGTGTCGTCTTCAGAGAATATTTTTTTTACAGCTGCTGCCAGAAAATTTGTTGATTAATTTATGGCATATGTACCCTGCAAAATATGCGACTGCACATTCTACATTGTTTAATTGCAATGACGTAGTAGGCACTAATTCATCTGAAATAAGTAATGAGTTAGAAGTGTGTGCGGTTCAACTAGATCTTCACTTCCATCCATGTCATCAATTGAAGAGTCACCATTTACTGTCGAGTCTTCGGTGGGCAAATCTATGAAGTTATCTTCAACCACCTCGCAATTTGTGTTTTCAGCAGGTTTTATCAAGTTTTAATAACATTAGTTCTAAAACTAGGTTCTGGCAGTTGGGTTACGATTAAAACCCCCGCGAAGTCTAATAATCGAAAAGAAATTTTCTAACGGATCTTGGCTTAACCTAGATGTTAAAAGGTTTGAATCTATGTGACGTATGTCTTCATATAATTGCGGGAGTCCCTTTAAAGTTAAAAGAATCCGTGCAAAACATGGTGGTCGCGAGGCTTTACCCTTCCTATCTATTTTCTGCAATGTTTTAAACACTTTTTTGCCTTCAGAAATTATAAGTTGTTCGTTATTTTTATTGGAGTATGACGATTTAAAAGGATTTTTATGTATTTTATAGCGACTGTTAAAAATATCAAAAAGATTATATATAATTCGACATACGTTTCACTTAGGACCTGCAGAGCGTATTTACAGCTCATTCGCTGAAGTGTGTTGGGCTGTATATGTGCATCAGACAATTTTGGCATAAGTTCAGCGGTCTTATGTTGTTGATCAAGGCGGAAAGCTGTGACAATGGTATAAAAGTTAATAGTGTGTGATGTGCCTAAGAGAGAGTACTTAAAATTCCCATTTAAAAGGTTATTCCGTATACCTTTAAATAAATGAGGAACATCATGCATTACCAAAATTTTGTTGTGGTTCACAGTAAAAAATGGCTTTTATATTGTAACTTGCAATGCCTTAATAACAGCTAAATTCGATGTACTTTGATCACACACTATTCCTTTAACGATGATTCCTCATTTATCCAACATAGCAATAGACTTTTTGATTATGAATATCATTTTGTCTTTTGGTATGCTGGTTTCCATAAGAATCCAATCGGCTGTTTCCATTGGCAAAATAATCCCCTAATCATTAATACCATCGCTTTTTGGCAGGTTTATTTTCTCTACCGAAATGACCGAGATCTTGTAAGCCTTCTATAATATCAAGGTGTTTTGAATATTCTAGCTCTTGCTTTAATGCCATATCGTCGAAAGACATAAAAACTATTTTGTCTTTTGTTGCCATCGTCTTACTTTTCCGTTGAATTTGTTTGAATAAATCTCTACTAAAACCTGGTGTAGATTTTGAATTACCTATCCATTTCTTTACAGTGGATACACCAGGCACTATAATTCTTTGTCGCCTCATACACTTATACGCTGCCGGAGATGCATAAAAAAGAGATATTGTCAACTCTTTTTCGATTTTTGACCAAGGTGTGCGAGGTGAATGCATCTGCATCGTGGCGATGGCTCTTGATTGTGGCGAAATATAATTGGCTGATTTAAACACGTCTAGGGTTGAATATTTTCTTTTAGAAGCTTTTAATTTTGTGATAAGTGATCGTTTTGTGGATAGCAATTTCGATTGACGCTGAATTATTGATGGCATTCTACATATTTTCTTTGCTTTTGGGCTTCGTATTCATTTTGTTTATGCGTTGTAGAAGGAAATTCTATTAAAGCGTTTAGCATGTCTTCGTTATGTGAGGTGGAAGGTTCATCTAATTTTAGTTTACGACATACTTTTGGAGTATATTGTGATGTATAACTTTGAGTAGGTTGTTGTTACCTTGAGTGATAAAGGTGAGGATGAGGTTGAATCACATTCTGTTGATTTCTTAAAATGAACAGGCACAGCACTTTTATTTAATTTACCAGAACGGAGGTGTTCTTCCTCAAAATGTAAATGGCAAATGTGTTTCTTTCTCAAAGAAGTAGGTGATAAAGTCGCTATATCTGCATTCCCTGTAAACATTAACGTAATACTGATGTACCTATACTCATTGTCAATACTTGTAGAAGTATTTGCAGTACCTATTTGCAGGTGTTTGGAATTCACGGACCACCGCGCAGTTTTCGTTTATAAAAGATAGAATATAGGTCTTTTTTTTTCAAAATTTATAGACGATATGCAGAAATCAATTGACTTAATAAATAAACATATTGTGTTAAAAAAAATAAATTGCTTGGTTTAAATGTTGTTTTGAATTTTAAAATCACTTACCGGTATTTATGCTCTATTCTCAGGGTTTAAGTAGGTCTCTTTGTTTCTTTTCTTTTTTTTTTATGTTGTTGAAATAAATAAGTTTTTTTAAAAATAATCAAAACAGTTTTATTTAATATTAAAAGATTACTGTCGGCAAAGAAGGATTAGTGGATTTGTTCAGGTTCTTAACCTTAGATGTCGCTTTGTTTCAGCCAAATTTAGCGTTTGTATCTTTTTTTTTTTCAATTGATTTACTCCTCGATCGTTAACCTTACCGATGGATAAATTTAATTTCCAAAAAAAAACCAAATGGTAAAATTCTAATTAATACTAAGCCAAAAATTAATAAATAGATAAATGTTTTAAAAAATTAACGTCTTTTTGAATGTTACCGCGTAAAGTATAAATCAGCTCACATTAAACCACATGTAACGGTGAAAACTATAACAGGTATGTACTGTTAGAAAAATATGGTTAAATAATAAATGAATTAGAACTCTATTAACTTTATTTTTTGTCTCCGGAGGGATAATTATTCTGGGACTGACCTTATCCGTTTGTACGTTCGTACGCTCGTACGCAATAGGTTCGGAGTAGGATTTTTGGGTCGTACGGGATACCTCTTCCTTGTTGAGATCTTGAATCGATTGGGGAATCAGGAGAATGGTCCTTGTCGTAACAGGTAGGTGAATGAATTTCTTGACAGGTAATAGTATTTCAGTGAACACGACTTGTTATTTTGACAGATGGTTTGTAATTCTTGGTTTTTTTTTTTATAGGTTATGTTTACTCTCGAACAGCGCGACAATTTTTAACGTGTTTACGCTTCGATGGATTATACAAGAATCCCGTTCTTTTGTTGCGATGTTTCCTCGGAAAAATTCAAATTCTTGAAAGTCCATTGGTGGAATTTGAACGACGTTTGAAAAATAAATGAAATTCGTTTTTTGATGTCAAACTTCGAAAATTAATTCGAAAATCCTTTTTTGAATAAGGAAATGATGTGGAAATTCAGATTCCTCGTACGTTTGTTAGTCTAAATACCAATTTTGGTAAATTAATTCTGTTTCTTTCTAGATTCGAAATTATGATGATGCTTTTGTAAATTCTGTTAGAAAATGCTTATTTTAAAGTATTTTGATGTCTGGATTTTTTTTCTAACATTGTCTGGATTAATTTGAGCTATCTTATGTATACTGAAACATGTTGGTTTGGTTTTAAACATTATTGGAATTTTTGCTGAAATACACCTTTGATGTCACAAATCCTTCCTTGGAAATTACAATGGTTGTTACAATTGGATGTAATTCTTAACTAGAGGTACAATTTTTCTTATTTTACTGATTTACACTCATTTTCTTATCTCGTAGATGAAATTCTTATCGAGGCGAAGCAACTATGACAGTTAACGTTCCTTGGAGCTGGTCTTTGAATTTCATGTATTTAAAAGATTTTTAAGAACAATTAAATGGCTGTTTGAGACTTTTTTTTTTTTAAAAGTAGGATATTAATTCATTTGCTTTGTGTACATTGAAATGTAAAGATTCATCCTCTCGGAATGAGGAAGAATTGTCAATTTTTTTTAGAATGATTGATTGTGAAACGATTGCTTTTGTAATTTGATTTTCTGAGCTTCATGTGATTATCACAATATTTATCAAATTTAATACAGAACAAACAACAATAGTCAACAAAATAGAAAGTCTACATCTACAAGCAGAATATGGAATCCCCCAAGGAGGGAATATACCACCGATATTTTACATAGCCTATACAAATGACATTTTTAATTTGAAGATCCACGGAGAAATATATGCATACGCAGATGATGTATGCATCGTTTGCTCAAGCAAGAAGGACGAACAACTGCGGCAACACATTATCCAAGATGTGGAAAAAATAGAAGATTGGGTGCTATAATAATCACACACAACACACAAACCCACTTTTTTTTTTTTTTTTTTTTAAATCTTTGAATCTTGACCATGTATATATTTCATTTCTCTTTTTCTTGGTTTTTAGGTCTTTAATAATAAAAGCATGAATGACTATAACGACGTTTCGCTTTATTAAAAGCTTTTTCAAGTTATAAATACATGTAAAAAGTGTGATAAATAAGATGTTTTTGTTTAATAAATGACAAATTGTTTGTTTTCTATGATTTTGAAAATATTATTATGTTTTAATTAAAGATTGCGTTTTAAAATAAGATGTTTTGATTATTTATTTTTGAATTTTGTAATTAAATAGTTCTTTAAAAATATTGTATTTAGTTATAAAAGTAAATTATATAATTTTGTGAAATATTGTATATCGGTTTTATCATTGACTGCATTTTTATGTTTATATATTTGAATTATTTCTAGTATATTACGTGTTTTTAAATTTTGTTCTTTGTTTAAAATTGTTACGTTGTTGAAATCAAAGGTGTGATTTTCAGTTATTTCATGTTTTTTTAAAGCTGTAAGATTTTTATTATATTTGTGTCCTTTTATTCTATTTTCCAAATATTGCATGGTTTCACCTATATATACACCATTACAGTTTTGACAGTCTATTTTATAAACTGTGTGATGTTTTATTTTTTTCAATTTTTGATTTTAATTTTGAATTGATTTGGTTTTGTAGTTTGTTTGTGTTTTGATAGGCAATTTTGTAATTATATGGTTTGATTTTGATTGAAATTCAAAAATAAATAATCAAAACATCTTATTTTAAAACGCAATCTTTAATTAAAACATAATAATATTTTCAAAATCATAGAAAACAAACAATTTGTCATTTATTAAACAAAAACATCTTATTTATCACACTTTTTACATTTATTTATAACTTGAAAAAGCTTTTAATAAGGCGAAACGTCGTTATAGTCATTCATGCTTTTATTATTAAAGACCTAAAAACCAAGAAAAAGAGAAATGAAACCCACTTTTAACATCAAGACTAAAACACAAACCATAACTCAAACCTGCCAAATAAAATATCTAGGATTAACCATACAAAATGACCTACAATGGGATACTCACGTAAAAAAATTGATAAAAGGAAACATCATGATCATAGCAGGAATGCAGAAAATTAAAGACACAGTACCAGAATATCTGAAAAAGTCTATGTATCACAGCACATTTACATCCCATACTAGTTACACTGTAACGAAGATTTGGTAAAATTCCTGTACGGTTTCGGGGCAATTATATTACCCCGAAACCGTACAGGTGTTTTACTTGTGCGAGTAAAATTTCTTTGATGTAAAAATTCACCAAGGAAATTTACTACTAGTGTATGAAAAATACTAAATAAAATGAAATTTACTGGGTAAATTTCTTACGATAAAAAAAGGTCCCTAGTAAAAATCGTTTAGCATGGAAATTTCATATGGAGCTTTACTATGTATTTAGGAAGATTCCTAAACATACATAAAAGAATTTTGTATAGAAATATCCCTAAAATTTGTAATATACCCATGAAGTTCACTACGTGTAGGTAGTTTTCCGATACTACTGAAGTTTGTAAGTAGGAAAATGCATACCTATAAAAATAGTTTGCCAAGATCATTTCTTTATAACATATAGAATTTCTTTCACAAGTTTTCCGTTAATGTTACACTTCGTATATTACAAATTCTGTTTGTCCTAAATGTGCAAATATTTGTAAATCCATCACTTACTTTCCTATTTGCAAATTCTAGTATTACGGAAATGCTGATAAAAAAGACCTTTCCACAAGTAAAATCGAGTATCTGATTTCAACCAAGGAATAGGATTAACATAGACACTGCAATACCATTATAAATATATATTACAGGTAATTTAACAAATATAAAAAATAATGCTTATAATAATAGTAATAACAATAATACATTTAGATGGTACTCAACTGTTTCATTAAACTTATAACTTTCTTTTTCGAGTGTGAAAAAAGGCTGCTTTTGGTGTCGGCATCAGGATGCGTCTTCATGATGTAGCGTTGGAGGAACTTCAACAAACAACTGATCTTCTTTCATTATTGATATACTTACAAGATCGTAAGCATTGATGCAAAATGAATGCCTAGATATCAATTAGTATCTTAGTATGCAATATATAATGTGTGTAAAATATAGGTTTTAAATTACCTATTTGAATATAAAAAATAAAGTATGAAGAAGGCTAACTGTATTATATATATTGTGCATTCGAAATTTGGTAGAAGAAATCTTTAATGTTACTAAGCGTATAATAGTTATGTGCTTGTTTAGTTGTTATACCTAAACGCTTTCTTAACCATAGAAACAAATGCATAGATAGGTATAAGATAATATTCTAAGTATAAATAGACAAGTTGAATAATACTTTCATAACCTCTACTTCAGAATAGGGAAATATGACTGCAATAAACAATATCTATAACCATTTACTTTAACATTACGGTAATACACAAATTATATACAAATATATTTTATTAAACAATATCTATAACTCATTTCTCTATTTCTTGGTTTTTAGGTCTTTAATAATAAAAGCATGAATGACTATAACGACGTTTCGCTTTATTAAAAGCTTTTTCAAGTTATAAATAAATGTAAAAAGTGTGATAAATAAGATGTTTTTGTTTAATAAATGACAAATTGTTTGTTTTCTATGATTTTGAAAATATTATTATGTTTTAATTAAAGATTGCGTTTTAAAATAAGATGTTTTGATTATTTATTTTTGTTCTTTAAGAATATTGTATTTAGTTATAAAAGTAAATTATATAATTTTGTGAATTATTGTATATCGGTTTTATCATTGACTGCATTTTTATGTTTATATATTTGAATTATTTCTAGTATATTACGTGTTTTTAAATTTTGTTCTTTGTTTAAAATTGTTACGTTGTTGAAATCAAAGGTATGATTTTCAGTTATTTCATGTTTTTTTAAGGCTGTAAGATTTTTATTATATTTGTGTCCTTTTATTCTATTTTCCAAATATTGCATGGTTTCACCTATATATACACCATTACAGTTTTGACAGTCTATTTTATAAACTATGTGTGATGTTTTACTTTTTTCAATTTTTGATTTTAATTTTGAATAGATTTGGTTTTGTAGTTTGTTTGTGTTTTGATAGGCAATTTTGTAATTATATGGTTTGAAAATTTGATTTATTTTTTCGGATAAATGTTTAACATAAGGAATTTTTATAAATTTTGTAATTGTTTGACTATTATTTATATTTTTTGTTGATTTATTATAAAAAAGAAAAATTCTTTGTTTGAATATTTTGTTTATAAGAGAATTTGGATAATTATTTTGTTCTAGAATATTTTTTGCTTTGTTAATAATATCTGATCGAAAAACTGGACTTGTTAATTTTATTGCTCTGTCAGCTAAACTAATAATAACACTAACTTTTTGAGATAAAGGTTGTGAAGATTTAAAATTTAGATAACGTCTAGACCATGTTGGTTTAGTATACCATTGAGTTAAAATTTTGTTATCATTGTTGATGAGTTTGAGGTCTAAAAAGGTAATGCTATTGTTTTCTTCGATTTCAATTGTAAATTTTAATCTTGGATGAAAGGAATTAAAATTGTTAAGTAAAATTGGTATATTTTTTTCTTCTAACGCGGTTATGCAATCATCTACATAGCAAATTGCCTTAAAAATATCGCGTTCAAAAATGATTACTATATAAAGGATTCCTGGCAATTCAAAGAATTTATAGACAACATTAAATTAAAACCAAATTTCAAAATGATATCATTAGATGTAGTATCGCTATACACAAATACACCATTAGACCTAGCAAAACAAATTATACATACAAAATGGCAATTAATTGAAAATTTTACAAATATACCTATCACAGAATTCATTAATGCAATAGAATTAACACTAACACAAACTTTTTTCCAGTACAAAAATAAATTTTATAAACAAATTTTTGGATGTGCAATGGGGTCACCAATTTCTAGTATCATTGCACAAATTGTTTTAGAGTATATAGAAGAAAAAATTTTAAATAAAATAAATTTCGAAATAATTTTCTTCAAAAGATATGTAGATGATTGCATAACCGCGTTAGAAGAAAAAAAATATACCAATTTTACTTAACAATTTTAATTCCTTTCATCCAAGATTAAAATTTACAATTGAAATCGAAGAAAACAATAGCATTACCTTTTTAGACCTCAAACTCATCAACAATGATAATAAAATTTTAACTCAATGGTATACTAAACCAACATGGTCTGGACGTTATCTAAATTTTAAATCTTCACAACCTTTATCTCAAAAAGTTAGTGTTATTATTAGTTTAGCTGACAGAGCAATAAAATTAACAAGTCCAGTTTTTCGATCAGATATTATTAACAAAGCAAAAAATATTCTAGAACAAAATAATTATCCAAATTCTCTTATAAACAAAATATTCAAACAAAGAATTTTTCTTTTTTATAATAAATCAACAAAAAATATAAATAATAGTCAAACAATTACAAAATTTATAAAAATTCCTTATGTTAAACATTTATCCGAAAAAATAAATCAAATTTTCAAACCATATAATTACAAAATTGCCTATCAAAACACAAACAAACTACAAAACCAAATCTATTCAAAATTAAAATCAAAAATTGAAAAAAGTAAAACATCACACATAGTTTATAAAATAGAATGTCAAAACTGTAATGGTGTATATATAGGTGAAACCATGCAATATTTGGAAAATAGAATAAAAGGACACAAATATAATAAAAATCTTACAGCCTTAAAAAAACATGAAATAACTGAAAATCATACCTTTGATTTCAACAACGTAACAATTTTAAACAAAGAACAAAATTTAAAAACACGTAATATACTAGAAATAATTCAAATATATAAACATAAAAATGCAGTCAATGATAAAACCGATATACAATAATTCACAAAATTATATAATTTACTTTTATAACTAAATACAATATTCTTAAAGAACAAAAATAAATAATCAAAACATCTTATTTTAAAACGCAATCTTTAATTAAAACATAATAATATTTTCAAAATCATAGAAAACAAACAATTTGTCATTTATTAAACAAAAACATCTTATTTATCACACTTTTTACATTTATTTATAACTTGAAAAAGCTTTTAATAAAGCGAAACGTCGTTATAGTCATTCATGCTTTTATTATTAAAGACCTAAAAACCAAGAAATAGAGAAATGAAATATATACATGGTCAAGATTCAAAGATTTAAAAATATCTATAACCATTTACTTTAACATTACGGTAATACACAAATTATATACATATATATTTTATATACCCTGTCGAGGCATATTAATGTGTTTTTTTGGAACACAATTAGGTGTATTGTATGTTTGTATATACACAAACCTATATGTTTCAACGTTTGTAAATTATGAAAATGCAGCTGCAGGTCACCCTCAGTAGTAAGAATATATTATTTAACTACTAGATTTATTTTAAATTAGTCACTTACCTAAATGTGCCTATAGATAAAACAAAAAAAAACTACTACTGCCACTTTCGTGCGTGCTATGTGCTATCTATCTACAAATTGAACCCATATAATTGAACATGCGCGCATTGTAAGTATGTATTTGGTTTCCTACGTAAATTTCCTAACTGTGGATAAAATCACCCAGTAATTTAGTAAGAATCCCTGGGAAAGCATAAAAATTTTAGTAATATTACTTTTTTACGTAGCACTTACCTACAATTGAAAAATACTGGTCGATATGTGAGAAATTTTCAAAAGTATAGGTAATTTTGCTCAAAAACGTAAAATTACCCAGTTTTTGGCGATTTCGCCCGAAATGTTACTGGAATTTTTAGCAGGATTCCTGGTAAATTTACTAAAATTTTTTAGTGTGTATCTAATAAACATATGGAGCCATACAACTAAGCAAAACTTAAACAAACTACAAAGAGCAAGAGGAAGACCGGCTATGACCTGGGAGGAAGGTCTCGACAAGATACTAAGTGATAGAGGACTAGACAGAAAACGAGCAAAAATCCTAGCCAGAGAGAAAAAGAAATGGGCAGGTTTCGTATATGGGGACCGCAATAAATAGAAGATGAATGCTCTACACCTTCGGGTAGACAGAGCCATGGATTATATATATACAGGGTTAGTAAAAAGTCCCGGAACGGTCGAATAACTTTGTTATTTGAAAATTATGATTTCTGAAATTTGGTATGGGGGTATAGTTAATATAAATGCATTTTATGCAATACAGTTAATATTTTTTTCACTTCCGGTTTAATCGGCAATACGTCCAACTTTTTTTTTTAAATGGAACGCCCACACTTTTGAATGCAAAATAAAAAACTACTTTCAGGAAGTATTAAGATGTTTATTTTTATTTACAAGAAAACAGTTAAAAAATTAAAAAAGTGTCCTAATACAGAAAAATCAAGGTACCTTTGAAAAAAGTTGTTGTTTAGTGTTTGCATTCTTTTTGCCGTCACATTTGACAATTTTAAAAGCGTTTTAACTTTTGCATCGCTATAAATTTACTTATTTTAAACATTGACACATTTGAAAATGGCAGAAAAACTTAGTGAATCAGAACGAATTGAGATATTAATGATGCGTGGGTACGGTGATCGTCAACGTTCTTTTGAAGAGGTTCGTATTTTGTTTAATACTGTTTATCCGGATCGTCCCATTAGTAAAAGTACGGTATGCCGAACAATTCAAAAGTTTGAAGTCTTTCGTCAGGTGAAGGATTTACCTAGAAGGGGACGTCCATTAACAGCAACAGATGAAGAAACTAGTTTGAATGTGTTACTTACAGTGGAAGAAAATCATCACGTGTCCACAACAGAATTAGGTCAAATTCATGAGATCTCTCAAAAATCTGCTCATACGATTCTTAAATCAGCAAGAATGAAAGCCTATAAAATGTATCCCGTCCATGAGTTAACTGAAGATGATCCAGATCGTAGACTACAATTTTGCGAAACAATGACGGAATTGATCGAGCAGCAGCCTAATGTTTTAGATCACATCATTTTTTCAGATGAGGCAACGTTTTGTCTCAACGGCACTGTGAACAGACATAATTGTCGCTACTGGTCAATTGAAAATCCGCATTGGATTGAAAAACTCCATACACAGCGTCCTCAAAAGGTGAATGTCTGAGCTGGTCTTGTTGGAAACAACATCATAGGACCATTTTTTATAAGAGGAAATTTAACTGGCAACGTCTACTTAAATGTATTGCGAAATGAGGTTGTTCCAGCACTTGCGGCGCTCTTTCCAAATGCAAACATAGGTGATCACCCTAATGCACATTTTGGTTTCAACAAGATGGAGCTCCCCCCCATTTTGCCCATAATGTCCGCGATTATTTGAATGAAATTTTTCCGGGACGTTGGATCGGACGTAGAGGAGCAATCGAATGGCCAGCACGTTCGCCAGATCTCTCGCCATTAGATTTTTTCTTTTGGGGTCACATGAAATGTCAAGTGTACAAAAATCGTCCCCATAATCTTGAACAATTGGAAGAGAGAATAGTTCAAGAAGCCAATCGTATCACTCCAGAACAAATACAAAATTCATAATAAGAAATTTTACTGACCGTTTACATTTTTGTCAAATTGTAAATGGAGAGCATTTTGAACAATTATTGTAATCGCAACCTGAATAGATAGGTATCTTGATTTTTCTGAATTAGGACACTTTTTTAATTTTTTAACTGTTTTCTTGTGAATAAAAATAAACATCTTAATACTTCCTGAACGTAGTTTTTTATTTTGCATTCAAACGTGTTAAAAAATCTGGGCGTTCCATTTAAAAAAAAAAATTGGACGTATTGCCGATTAAACCGGAAGTGAAAAAAATATTAACTGTATTGCATAAAATGCATTTATATTAACTATACCCCCATACCAAATTTCAGAAATCATAATTTTCAAATAACAAAGTTATTCGACCGTTCCGGGACTTTTTACTAACCCTGTATATAATAACATTCAGAGATCTCATTACAATACACAAAATCGAACACAATTTAATGAAAACTAATTGCAAATTCACATCTAATACAGAAATACACACACAGACAAAACACGAAGTGATTCACACCTAAGAACAGAAAAAAAACACATGTTACAAATACGAAAAATTTCCAAAACCTTATGCGATCAAAACATACTCGGTACACAATAAGCTACCAAAACAGACAAAAACACTAAAACACGTTTAATTTAAAAGTAAACGTGTTGCAATTGCTTGTGTTGCTTACGTTTTGTATACTGTATAATTTGTGTTTGTTTAATAAATAATAATTGTTCAAAGTAAAGTAAAATCAAAAACATACATGTCTTATGACTTATGTGGTAAGCTTTGGAAATGATCTACTCCTATTTTTTTTACATTATTTGTTGAATTTAGCAACTATGTCAAATTTAAACCTACATTGTAGCTTTTTTTTTAATAAACTAAATCCCTATGACCCGAGAACTTAAAACAGACTATATATGCATCATCAAGGGTGGCGTAAATTTAATAAATAATTGAATTTGTTACAAATTTTTTACAACTGATGTCTGCAATTTTTTTATTTTGATGATGTTTTAACTTTTTTTTTACTAACAATGAATGATAATTTATATTTATGTTTTTTATTTATATATTGATAATATGTATATGGATTGCAAGAGCAATATTGTCGTGAGTTTTTACTATTGTATTAATGTAACAAAGATATCCTAACACAGTATTTACCCGTATTTTTCATCCATTTAGCACGAAATAAGTTATTTTCCGGGAATTTAAATAACTTCAAATCTTTAAATTTTCTTCCGCTGCGTATATATGTGCATTTATTGCCAGCACCGCGTGTCGACATTTCAATGCTGGCGGTATGTATGTTCGTACGTGCCTACGCAACTGTCCACTGACGACTGAAGTGCAGCGCTCCGAATGAACTCACGTAGGGTTCCCAACTATTTTTTATCCCATTTTAGCGAAAGCCGCTGCCAATTCTTCCGTAAAGTGAGCTATCTGTATTACTTATATGACTTATATTAGATCCAAATTGCCTATATGTATATTTATTAATATTTTCAATTTTTAAATATCAACAGTAAACGATTTCTTTTGCCATATCGTTTTTTACAATACGTACGTTGTCTTTTGATAAAGTATTGGGACGTTTATATTCTCATTCTGATGTTTTATTTTTATTTTTAAAATGCAGTTTGTCGTGATTGTATGTGTTAATAATTGTTTTGTTCCTTTTTTAATATAAAAAAATAAATAATAATGTTACATATTATCTCCGACTTACATTAACTATATAATTTATACACTCATCGACTATTGCATCACATAAGATGCAATTTATTAAATTACTAAGTATTATCATTTGGTTACTTCTGGTTTTTTATATTTAATGTAAATATCAGTTTAGTGCTGTAAACAAAAATAAACAAAAAATGTTTAATTGATAATGTGAATATCACATAGTATTCACAATAAAGCCAAATACCACAAACTGTGTTTTATTGCAATGAAAAGAACAATGTCATAATTTTTTTGCATTGCATGTGGACAATTAGCATTACAACGTCAATTATGAGAACGAGTTTAATTAACACAAACAATGTTTTTAAATAATAAATATAATAAAACGTATGATAACCGAAATACGATATCGGGGACTTCAGAAGTGGGGACAATGCATAATCGAATGCATAATTAGAGAGCCGTAAGAAGAAAGAGGGGACTCTTCCTGAGACTCTGTCGTGTGAAAGAAATATATTAAGTGCAACTTCTCTCTTGTTTAAGGCCTATTTCAGACTTGCAACTATCTATGTGGCCACAGCGTCAGGTATACAACTACTTTTACAATTATATATTAATGTTAATTAATCTTAATGCGTTGCTATACGGATGCTTACCCCCATAACCGATATTCGTTTATACGATATAATTAATAATATTTTATGTAAAACAAATATGACAGATGACTAAAGCAAGCATTAGAGATTTCGCATGACGTGAAACATCATGTAAACGATAATTCAAATTTAAACATTTTTTAACAGTAGCGGCGATATACAGTGTGTCGATAAGGTGCGCATAATATTCATAACTTAGTTATTTAAAGCTTTTTTTTCTGAAAATGCTGAAATACATCGATTTTATTTTCGTTTATTTTATTTTTCCCATTAAATCGGTTTTAACAGGAGAACTTAAGGGTACAACAATGGATCCTAGGGTAATTCTTGAATTACCTGATGAAGCCACACGAGAGATGATGAGAAAGGATTTGGGCGAAGATCCAAGGAAGTTGGAGAGGCAAATAGAATTATTCAATGAGTGGCTACGCTGCGAATCTTATCTACCAACAGATGTTGGTAAGGTTTCTATTCTTATTATGATTACTAAAAAGATTAATTTCTTCTTCGTATACAGCATAATAGAATTAAATTCTTAAAAAATAAAGTACTAGAAAGATAAATAACACAATACACATGAGTTAACATATTGTATTTTGTGTTAAACAACTATAAAATACTTATCAGCTCTACTAAAGTAGTGATAGTAGAGCTGATTAGCGTCCATCGCGGGACTCAAAATATTTTTAGATTGTAAACAAAAAACCTACGAATAAAAAATATATCTTAACATTTTCTGATAAAATCAATATTATACATACTATTTAAGAGAGAAATCCATGTGGGCAGTCCTGTATAAAAACCCCTCAGAAATGTCAACAGTTTACTTGCTGCAAACAAAGGTCGACACGATTCTCGCGATTTCAAACCAAAAATAAGTCTCAATAGTCTTTTGTGTCCCATAAATACGTGACTGACAGCCTCTGAAGAATAGACCCACAAAATGATGTTATAAGAAATATGAGGGTAAGTCAGCGCATACTACTAAATCTCGCGATTCGAGCGTACCCTTAGGTTTTAAAATGTTCCACAAAATTAAACGTGGCTGCCTCAGCAAAATGGTTTTCCCGAAAGCCGTGTTGATTTTCATTCAAGATATTAAATTTATTTCTATATTTCCATATCAAAGCCGCTATGAGTTTCTCGAACACTTTAGAAAAAAATGCAGAGTATAGGAATCGGCCTGCAATTGTCAATATTATTAATACAACCACACGTACGGGGAAAATGCGAGCGCATGTCAAGGCATCAGGTGCCCTTTTCAATTAAAGATGTAGGTAATATGTGAAAGCATCTCTATGTAAACCCTTTTCAGTATCTTGGTGCTAACGGTGTCGAAGCCACAGCATTGTTTGTCCATAAGTTCCATATGATTCTTCTGACATCGTTCTCCGTCACATAATTAAAGAATATAGTTGAAGGCAAAGGGGTAAACGTAGCACAACTTCTGGAAGGATTATCACCAAAATGCTTGGCTAGCTTAAATTGAACTGTCGTTAATAATATCTTCATATCTTCTTCTTCTAAGTTTTTCCAGCTCATTTATATGTTGTCGTATTTTCCTTGACTTATTATCAGTGTTTCTAATCAATTTCGACGTATGTACATTTTTCGTGGCCAGCGTTACACTTTGTTTGTGCTCCTTTTTTTTCATTAAGATACTGCTGTATTGTGGGCTACCTGCTACTTTGACAACTTGAAACATATTTCTTAGATTTCTGCTAGATCCTGTAATTTTTCTAATTTGTTAATCCAACGGTAAGAGTTATAGTTATAGCCAAACGGACCTATTTCACCGTGACTTTTTCAGATGTATTGTGTTTCCCTTCGCCCTAGAAGGCGCTCTCTAACTTTGCTTTCTTAATTACAGCTATCATCTTTCACAGCGGCTCCTTTATATAACTGTTAACTGTGGGGTTTTCTACCACCAGTACTAGAAACCTTGTCCTTCTCAGGCCATCACAGCTGCACAACATATGACCTGAGATTTCTTCCTCCTCTTGGCAGAACCCGCAGATAGCGTCATCTGCCAAGCTAATGTTGTAAGTATGCCTATTTAATCTATAATGACCGGTCAACATAGCTACCATCATTTAGACAGTCCTCTTGTCTTTACTCAGTAGGTCTTTAGTAAATTCAGGTGTCGGTCTTTGTTCTGGCGACTTATGCTACCATCCATTCATTGATGTACTTTTTCATTTGCAATTTGGTAATGCCGAAGGAATGACCTTGACTCATCTCCCTTCACGCCCGTGTAAAGAGGCGCACCCTTTCTTAAACTTCTTTGATCATATCTATCCAACCGAACTAATTACGTCTGATACAATGGCTTTTGCACTTACAATATTGTGCCCCGATGTGGTGCATCCCCCTTTTTTCATTTTTGACTTGAAGATTTATACGAAGATTTCATCTGCAGTGCACGTGCAACTATTTCAAACGAACATGAATATTATCTCGAACTGGTGCTCTGAAAATGGATTCACACGCAAATTAATTTCAACGCTAGTGACTTACTTCATCGGGAACCAACAGGTTTTTTTTTTTACTTTCATGGGCAGATTTTCCCCGTAAGGCAACTCGGCCTTAAGACCTATTGTGCCCTCATGATGTCTTAGCCCTCTCGATCTGGTTGTACTCGAAGAAAGAGGTCGAGAGTAAGTTTACTTAGACTGGGTTCGTCTAACCGGGCGACCACTAGACAACTCCGTCACAGTTTCTGCACAGGGGAGAGTCCACTCGCCTCATCCGGTGCAAGTGCTTATTCAGTGCGCAGTGGCCAGTTAGGACTCCCGTAAGCAGTCTCAGTCTGCTCCTGCTTATAACGACTGCCGGACTGCGGAGTCTTTCCTCGCCCAGATGAACCCAGGATTTTAAAATGTCTCACGCCGGCTAGTCCATTCCAATGACTGGTGACTAGCCGCGAGTCGAGATCTGACAAAAGCTTTGATGCCTGCATAGGAACTCCCACACGACGGTTCTGGACCTGTGAATGGTCGTTCACTGGCGCCTCTAGCTAGTTTGTCAGTAATTTCGTTGCCTCTGCTCCCAGAGTGGCTAGGCACCCATCTCAACGGAATGCTGTGATGTTCCACCAATTCTTCGGGCTTCCTATGGCACACCAGTCACCCCTTCGGAAGCGAATTTGACACCCTGCAGTGCCCCAAGAGCAGCTTGGCTGTCAGAAAAAATTTCGACCGATCCATTCCCATGCAGGCGGTTTAAGATGCTCTCTGCGTAGGTCTGGATTGCTATTACTTCAGCCTGGAAAATGGAGGTGGAGCCCCCCAAACTGATGGCTTCGCCATACGGTTCTCCATCTCTCCAGATCCCAATGCCTGTGCCATTCGGCGTCTTCGAGGCATCCGCAAACCAACGATGAGAACCTCGTCTCGGTTTGCGGACGTAAGCTTTGGCAATCTCACTATTAGAAATATCTACAAGGCATTTCCTAGCAAAGCTGAAGACGGGCGGAATCTTGTCCGCCCTTGTGGACAGTGGTACAGTCTGTTCGATGTAGTTCAAGATACTGGTATGGTCTCCAGTTTTGCCAGAAAAACCTTTACACCCGCTACAGTTTACTTTGTATACTGCCAGGGTAGTTTCTGACCGTAACACCAACTGAAGCGGAGGAAGCCCAAGAATGGTCTCCATGGCCGCAGTCGGCGTCGAGGACATGGCTCCTGTGATGCCTAAGCAGGCAATCCTTTGGACCTTACTGAGCGCATTTACAGCGTAGCTCAGACTAGCTTTATGCCACCAAACTAGCGAGGCGTAGGTTATAGAAGGTACTATGACCTTCGTGTACAACCAATGCACCATTGTAGGTTTTAGCCCCAACGTTTTACCAAACATTCCTCAACAGGCCCAGAGCGGCCTCGTGGGTTTGTTCGTCACTTGTTCTAGATGAGATTTGTACGTCAGTTTTGGGTCCAAGAACACCTAGGTATTTAACCTCACTAGATACCACTATCTTCGAGCCGAAGATGACTGGACACTGGAGTTTTGGAAGTTTTCTCCTCCAAGAAAACGGAACCATAGTCGTTCTCCGAGAGTTTACATTTAGACCTGCTTGTTGACATCATCTCTCCATCAGCTTGAGTGCGACTTGCATCCTCTGGGATACCACGCCCTCAAACTTTCCGCAGACCATGATGGTGATATCATCTGCGTAGCCCTGCGCATAGAAACCACCTACTCTGCGCAGCGCGACGTGCATACAGTGATATCAATCAACTCCGCCCGGTTGACCGTTACAAAAGTTGGCTTATTCCCGCGGTTAAGAGTAAATAACCTATTTTCAGCGAAGTAGTTTAAGAGTGACTCACCTCGTTTGTTTGTACCGGTGCTGCCCCACACGATATGATGCGCGTTGGAATCGCTTCTGATTAGTAGCTCCAGCTTTTTCGTTCCCGCGTAGGCCACCAATGCTCTCATCTCCGGGGTTGGAGGTGGACCCTCTTGGTCATACGTGAGGTAGGCTGATCTCAATTCTAGGTCTCTAGCCCACTTTACGTCCATCCATTGGATTTTTACGGTTCCTGAAACAATGATCCCTGATCAACAGGCAGTTTATGTTGTTTTTAACAAGCAGGCAGGCTCTGGGGCCGGGGCCGTCCCAATAGGACAGTGTCCACTCCCTAATCCCCAAGCCCTCCACTCTGCCCCTAGTGATCTAGCGCTCTTGTATGATAACAATATCAATGTTTTTACTTACCACAAAAGCTTGCAGCGCGACGGTGGCCGCTTTATAGTGGTGAGGGTTGACCTGCAGCAGTCTCAAGAATGTTAACATTCCTGTCCTGCTGAGTCACCTTCTTCCCGTGGTGGAGCTCCGTTATGGTGCTCGCGGTTCCGGACGACAGCGATGAGCCCGCAGCCGCCCCAATCCCCTCGCTCCCGCCCGATCCTGGATTTGGCTATTGTGGTCCCGCCTTGGTGGTATCCATCTTTGCATCAGTATCTACCTTCTCCTTTTTTCCCAGGAGTCTAAACGTTACCGAGGAAAATTGGGGATGCAGTCTACAATTAAAGGTATCCTGCGGTATCTTCCACGAGCTCTCATTCATGTCTATGACCACCTGCTGATCCTTAGGGCCAACCTTGGTATTCACCACCCTCCAAGGCCTCATTTGGAGTGTTTGATTCTGCTCCTGAAGTCGGTGCAGAATCTTTGCTGGTTTCCCAGGGTCCTGACCGGTTTGGGCAGGTTGGCTTCCTTCACTTCCTCACTAAATTGTGGTTGCAGTCCTCCGATTGTCAGCTTATTCAGTTCCTGCAGTAGGCAATTGCGGATTAAATCCGCTTGCTCCTGGGAAATGGAGCTCTCAGGATAGTCATCCGGCACTATGGCCATTCGAATATCAGAGAGTGCCTCCTTGAGGGACTTTTTAGGTGCAGGTTTCGCTTCACCCCACTCGTGACGTAGCTGGTACCCGGTTCAGCAGTCTCTGCTTGCCCGGCAGCCTTTATAGTGGTCGGTGTAGAGCTGCCAGGTTGAGCTATCGATAGGTAATTCAGAAGTACATTTGCTGGTAAATTAAAAAATATAGTGTTGTATTTAAATTAATCAAGTTATAGCCACTTAAAGTTCTTACTTGATTAATTTTAATTTTTGCACACCTGTATAAGATGACAAGTTTATTCTAATTGGATTATAAAATATGGACCATTGTTACACTTCATTGTAAAGTTCGCTTATATAACTTCAATATTTCTTAGGTATTTAAAATATGATATTTAGATTAGATTTTCACAAAATTCAAATTATTTAAATATATAATATAAATCTTGCTAAAACAGATTCATATTTTGATTAGACAATCCAAAAACTGGAACAATATACCAGCTATTCCATTTAAAAAACACAACTTTGATACTTTTAGGGCTTTTGTAACACCCTGTGTAACACTAAAAAAGTTTTACAAAGTAACTACTTACTTGGGGATAATTAAAAATGGTAATTAGACTTTAAACCGGATTTATAACGTTTTGACTACATGCATGTAGTACAATTATCATTCTTCATTGTCTCCGATACCCGATACTATTAAGAGAAAAAACTTCAACCATAAAATATTTTCTTATGAGACCTATACAAATACATTATGCGCAGTGCAAGTTACTCTGAACAATCTATAACGCTTCCACACTCAGACGTTCGGTCTCCGACCGTACACATTGCTTCCAGCAAGTATCTATGTTTCATAAAATCGAAATACTGCACCTTTGATTTATGCAACCCGCGTGATTTGACCAATTCTGCCAACTATCTGTTTACTTATCTGTGGTACAATGTATGTACAGTATGTTACCATACTTCGGGTATTATAATCATGTAATTATGGTCGCCGCTTAAACATATTTAAAATTTCTCATATACTAAACAATACCTCTCATCACACCAGTTAAGGACTTAAAGATCATATTTGACTGCAGAAGAACGTCTAGTCCTTAACTTTGTGAGGCATTGCAAGTGCGATTTGGAAAAAGCAAAAAGAAAATTCGAAAACTTCCTATTCTCCCGCCACAAGTTGAATGCATTGTATTCCAACAAGGTCGAATCCTTCTTTGATGGCATCCCGATAAAAGGGTAACCCACTATAACACAAATAAATAAAAAAGAAATAACTCTGTTCTTCCACAGACTTTTCTGGACGTGTCCAAAACTAACTCCAGAAGGTTATAGAGTTGATATTGGCCGTTTACCTGAAGATGTTAATCAATTTGATTTTGAAAAAATGTTTCATTTCTTACTCATGTTGCGTAAGTAAATATCAATGCCTTCACCAGAAATCGAGTTAAATCGTTGTGTTACATTTACAGTGCAATTCTCTCTGTTGGAAGACGAATGTTCCGCAATGATTGGAGTGATCGACTTGCAAAATTTGAGCACGGCACATTTAGGCAAGTTGAGTGTTAAGCTCTTGGCCGAAGGTGTGAACTTGATCTATAACGTCAACCCATTGAGGTACAAAACTATGCATTTCGTTAACGTGCCACACGTTCCCGAAACGCTGATTACAGTACTGAAGAAATTAGTTCCTCGAAAAATAATTGAAAGAGTAAGTAAGATAGCTAAGAGAAGAACTGGAATCTGAAGAACGAGGTTTCCTGTCAATTCTTGCTACCATCGCCGCCACCTAAGTTGTCGATCGATTTGTTCTACTTTTTTCATTCATAAATGTATATTTAATTGCGGATTAGTATTCTCCGAATTTATTCGATTGGTACCACCCCTTTGAAATACTATGCAGGTGCCCTCGTCTACTCGGAAATGATTTTATCTATAGGCAACGAAATAAGTAAACGAAATTCTTCACTTACTGGGTAGGATATTTAATTTGAATAATGTGGAATACTTTTCGCCAATTTCATTTGATAAAGATTTGCAGTTTTTAAATAAAGTATGAACATATTTAATGTGTTCATGCAAGGAGAAATTGTTTTTTTTTAACAGGGGTTGACAAGGCCTAAGCACCGGGTGCTTATCAGGCACCCCACCAGAGCCAAATCTCCCTCCTAATCCATCAAATGGGAAATATACTGTATTTTTTAATACGCTGGCGGTTATTTTCATTTTAATATTTAGTCTTTCTGGACATTTTTTTAAAACGCCAAATATAGTTTGAGGAACAGAAATGTTAAATTTTTATACAAAATGAATAAATAGCTGTCCTCGCATTATCTAGTAGTTTGCGATAAACATAGTTTTCTTTTTACACTACTTGCATCAAAATTTAGAGTTAATCCTGTTGCATTACTACATTTTAGTTTGTTATATGAAAGTATGTAATTGTTTTTGGATGCATAAAATTCCATGCAAATTGTTTGAAAAAAAATATGCTTACCGCAAACTACTAAACAGAGTGAGTACAATTAATTTTACAATAGAAAAGGAAAACAATGATCAACTACAATTTTTAGATGTTTTGGTTATTAGGAATAATAATAACATAGAAATAGATATCTTCCGAAAAGACACCAATGTCAACAAGTTTATAACAGCGGACTCAAATCATAGTTTTCAGCCAAAAATGTCCTCTTTTAATTTTCTTATCCATCGGTTGTTAAGTTTTCCGCTTACAAAAGATAGATATGAAAAAGAATTGTGTTTAATTAAAAAGATCGCGAAGTACAATGGTTTCAATTCGGAAATAGTAACTAAGATAATTAGGAAACATAAACTTAAGAATCATATTCAGGATTCCACATGTTTGCTACCTCAACAAACTCGCGGTAATAAATTTGTTTCTTTGCCATATCATTCAACCACACGTAAGTTAAACAGCATCTTTAAAGATCAGGATCTTCAAATTGCATTTAAGTCGAGCAGTTCATTAAAATCTCTTTTGGGTCACACTAAAGATAAAATTGAGGTAGATCAAAAATCTGGGATTTGTAAAATAAGTTGTAGAGATTGTGATCAAAAATATGTTGGGCAAACTAGGCGCTCAATTTCAACTCGTTATAAAGAACATATTGCACATTTCAAATACAACAGACCAGATAAATCTAGCGTTGCTCGACATATTTTAGACACAGGTCACGGTATGCCTACAGATAGCCTTAGGCTAGTTAAAACTAAATAATTTTAGAGAATTAGATAGTTACGAAAGTATTTATATACTTAAAAACAAATGTAAATTAATGAATTCCGACAAAGGACCAATACCCGAGTCCAGCTTATACGAATTATTGTTAACTTAATTGCTAGTTCGTCACGTTCCATTAGATTTATATAGTATATAAGCCTTGTTGTTTGTAAATGATGTCAGTGTTATTCCACTAGTGATTTGGTGAAGAGCATATCTTCCAAGGTTTACCTTAGCCGAAAACACTACGTTTAATACTGCTCTTCACTTGTTTTTCTACTGAAGATGGCAACTTAGTTGCCGAAATACGTATTTAGATTTGTATCTTTAATTTTTGTGGTAAGGGATTTTTTCACTTTTTCTTTTGGATTTTAAACAGAGTGAGGATAGCTAGAGAATAGAAAAAACTTTAGTATTTGTGTTCCCCAAGCTATACTTGTTTCCCTTACATTAATTGTTATGAATATGGTAAAAGCATGTTATGAAAATAACATTTGGTGTTTTATATGGTGAAGCATATTAAAGCACCGTGTGTAATGACTATATTAAATGCAATTTTTTATTACATGAATTGGCCAAAAATGAATCCACACATTCCATATTAAACATCTTCCTCAGTAAATGAAGAAATTGTTTTATTTTTTCCGGTAGATAATCCTAAACTATTTCTTATTCTTAAGAAAATATTGTAATCATATCCGAGTACGTACACAAAGCTTCCGGCACAAAATCTCACTACGCTTAAATTTATATATAATAATTTATTTATTCTAGAATATGACAGAAAAAGGATCGTACCAACCGAATAAATTCGGAGAATATTATTAAAGAATGAATGCTTTTCCTGCTAATCACTGTAATTAAATTACAAGGCAGTTTTTTATGTAAAAATTTCACCTTGTGTAGGATTTGAACCTTTAATCATTTCACACTGTAAAAAGTGCAGAAAATTTTAAATTCGCAGAGTATTAGTTTGCAATTCATTAGTGGTAAAAGTAAGATACAGGCCGCGACTGCCCGATAAAACGGGAACGATAGACTGTGACAGGGCCCTGGATATACGGCGACCGACCGAACATCTTGGGTAACAATGATGGTACATATACAGGGTATAGCACCTAAGACGCCTCGGACCATAGCTGTCCTATCATACAAGATATCGAAGATTCAATTCAATTCAATTTATTTACAGAAGGTTGTACACGTACAACTTTTTCAGTCAAAATTACAGTAAAATAATTAGTAGAAAACACACGTCAACATAAAACATATAAATACAAACTAACATATATACGATTAAAAGATATAAATACATATATACAGGTATAAATAAAAAGAAGTATAAATAAAAGCAAGTGTAAATAAAAGGAAGTAAATATAAATTATGTTTGGATTAAAAAAGCTTGTATAAATAAAAGTAAGGCAACAAACAATAATATAATACACAGTGTGTTGGCAATGGTTACACAAGCCTAGAAATTTTCTCAAAGAACTCCTCGCACGTGTAAATGCTACGGGATAGGAGAAATTTCTGTATTTTTTATTTAAACCGCCTTCTGTCTCAGGTTTTCACTCGCTTTGGTAAAGTGTTATACAGTTTAACTACTGCGTAGTTTGTGCTCCTTTGTGACCGATTCTAGAAAATCTAGGAGCAAAATTGTGCACACAATTTTCCTCTTAGACTTTCTTGGATATCTTGTATGATAGAGGAGCTATTGTCCGAGGCGTCTTAGGTGCTACACCCTGTATTTATGCAATATCGCAAAAGCAAGTTGAGTGGCGGTATTTAGTAGTGCTGCAGATATCCGACAAAATTGAGATCCGGATATCCGGATCCAAAACTATCCGGATATCCGAATCCTTGGATCCGGATCCGCTATCCGATACTTCAGATCCGGATCCGCTATCCGAAGCCTCAGATCCGGATCCGCTTCTTGAATTCGGATATACTATTTACCATTAAGTAATTAGTAATTACCATTCAGTTGTTCGATAATAATTTGTATGTTTTATGTATAGTTATCGGATCTAGATCTCAGCACCGAATAGTATATCCGAATTCAAGAAGCGGATCCGTATCCCAGGTTTCGTATAGCGGATCCGGATCTGAGGCTTCGGATAGCGGATCTGGATCTGCGGTATCGGATAGCGGATCCGGATCCGAGGTTACGGATAGCGGATCCGGATCTTAGGTATCGGATAGCGGATCCGGATCCGAGGTTTCGAATATCGGATCCGGATAGCACTCAGATCCGGATATCCGGATAGTAAATTATCCGGATCTAAAATTATCCGGATCCGGATAACAGCTCTACTATTTAGAATAGCATAAAGTTGAATGAATGTGAGTTGGTGTTGATTAGACTGTTTCCATCGTCTATTGGATTTTGGAAATCCTACGCAGTGCTACTACTGCCGTCATCAAGGTAGCCCTGATAAGGACTAGTGCTTGCTAATTCCATGGTTGGCTGTTGAATTATACATACTCTCCTTGGGTAAGGTAAATTGCCTTATATGTATTTTTGTTTCTGTAATATACAGTGTACACACTGCTATATATGTATTGCGATCGTATACTCCTTTCCCCGGAGGTAGGTGCATACTGTTTGAAACCTCTATTTATGTGTAACATATGGAAATTAGTATGCATGACAGTTTTCTGCTCTATGGTTTTTCTTTCCTTTGAAGCTGATCGTTGAGAATATTTTGAAATCCAATTCTACAGAAAGTTATAAAGTTATATATAATAATTAATATTAAGTAATTACAAAATACTTAAAATATTAATACTAATTAAACCCGAGGAAAGACATGATTACTGTGTCATTTCACTATATTTCAGACTTATGGCCACAAAACCATAGAGGACTTACAGAAACATTTACCCAAACAATTTTTACCGAAAGAATGGGATGGTGATGCGCACTCTTGGGACGAAGCAGCAATGAAATGGGAACAATATTTCCTTCATAATAAAGAATGGCGGGAGAGAACGTCTAAATTGCAATTGAAAGGACAGATACCACAACATAAGCGTCACCTCTATTCGTTCGAAGACTTTGCAATGGGTGGCAGCTTTAGGCAATTGTCTATTGATTAAATTAAAATAGAAAAAGTCTTCACTTCGCACTACTTTTTATTTGCTTTTATTTAAAATATGTTATTATACTTCTTAAGTAATAGACAACGTTATTAGGTTTTAATTATGTAGATTAATAGAAAATGATTGTAATAATAAGAAATATAAAGAAAAATATTGCCTACTTTATTTTTTAGTTAGTTTTAGTGTTTGGGCCTCACCAAAAAGATCTTTGATCACAACTCTATTTTTGTAGATAGCAAAGTTCTGTATATTAAACATCGTTGAAAAGGTAATATTGTTCTATTTTTCTATAGTATACATAAGTTTTGGAGTTTTTCAGTCGATTAAATAAAACTATTATAAATTAAACTAACTATACTATGGTTTTATGTGTATCTTGGAAATATATCTTTTTATACTTATTTAGTTTGTTTTGCTAAATCCCTTGTTTTTATCGAGTTATGACAATCGAATACAATTTCATTATTATACAAAATTTCGAAAAGCCAGATTAGATATTTTTGATATACATACTTAATGTTTGTTTTTTTATTTATATAAACAAAACCCATTTTTTTAATGTTCCTCATTTTAACAAATGACATTATATTAGTTCTTTTTAAATACAGGGTTTTTTAAATGGCAAAGTTCATTTATTAGATAACTGTTAGTTACTGGAATGGAACACTCTGTGTATAAGTAGCTTATTATATTCCACATTAAATTCCGAATATCTTTTGTTAGAAATATTTTTCCACAAACGGCTTAGTTCAGCAAATTCACAATTTTCCCTAAAAAATGGCGGAACCGCATTTATGAATCTATCTGATTTTTTTCTTCCAAACGGTTTTAGTTTTAGCAATCAGCTTCTGTATTGTAACAGTTTAAGTATCTTTGCATCTTAAGACGACATCAGCATTTATAATTTTTATACTGTGTGATCGGAAACTCTGGTTACATTAGAAGAATTTTAATTGAAGAAAATTTGTTTATTTTAAATGGAACAGCCTGTATTGTTTGTAGAATCTTATACTGCCAAAGCAGCTTGATAATTTTTACTAAGCTGTGCTATACCTAACATTTATTTTTTACGAGATAATTAGTGTTTTATAAAAAAAATTGGTTAATCACACTAGCTGTAAAAAAGGACATTTGCAAACAATTAGTAAATGTGCCTCACTATTTGATGTTGTTATATAGTCACTTGGTTTAGTTTGCTTATTTATTTATTTGTTGGTTTATTTTTTGTTGAAAATGACTTTTTCTGATATGCTTTACATCATTGGATAAGCTTAAAGAGATTGCTTACTCGTGGCACGAATTTATCAAATATGATATCCAGGGCGACGTTAACCATTAGATTATACGAAAAAAGACTGTTGCTATGGATGAAAAGGAACTAGAAATACTGAACCCCCACATTAGCAGTAGAGCGTTAATTGTTATTATTGAAGCATGTGAAACAACTGTAAATGAAGTAAGGAGAAAATATAAACTTTATCAATATCATATTGAGTTTCATCGAGAACTTCAAGAAAATAATTTTGATAGAACAACCTCATTTTGCCGTGATATAATAAATGTTAAGAATGTAAATCCAGAGTTTCATCTATAATTTTTTATTTTTTGAAGAGGCAACATTTAGAGGCAATGGTAGTAGTGCTAATCGACGAAATTATGCATTACTGTACTGTTGAGATTCCACACTGGATGCGGGAAGTAAATACCCAATATGATTGTTCTATAAAGATATATACCATGTCAATCAATTCTTCTTGGGAAAAAAGTATTTTGAACAATAAATAAATAAGTAAGCTAACAAGTAAATAAATAAACAAATTCTAATTAAAATCAAACATAAGAAAATTAAATAGTTCGAAAGAAATAGGAAAAAATGGCGAATAATTACACAAAGCACATTTACTAATTGTTTGACATTTACAAATGGCTGTTTTCACAGCTACGTTGATTATATAATCATAGCAACTGAAAGAGAAATCATAATTTTACGTAATTTTTCATAAAACACTAATTATCTCGTAAACTATAAATGATAGGTATAGAACATGCTTGGTAACAATTTCAAGCTTCTTTAGCACTATAAGATTCCACAAAAAATACAGGCTGTCATTTAAAATAAACAAGTTTTCAGCAATTAAAATTCTCCTAATGCAACCAGAGTTTCCGATCACACAGTATAAAAATTATAAATACTTATGTCGTCTTAAGATGCAGATATTCTTATACTGTAACAGTAAGTACAGAAGTTCATTGCTCAAACTTAAATCGTTTGCAAAAAAAAATCAGACAAATATGTAGATGCGATTCCGCCATTTTCAAAGGAAAATTCAAAAAAAAATTTCTAATAAAAGATATTCGGAATTTATTGTGGAATATAATAAGATACTTATATACAGGGTATTACATTTAAAAGAAATTATCTTTTATTCCTGACAAGCTTACAGGTCACTCGGTGTATGAAAAAATATTTTCAAATTGTGAAGCTATTACAACCATATATATAGCAATTATCAAAATTTTTATTAAATTAACAGTTATCTAGTAAACAAACTTTGCCATTTAGAAAACTCACCCTGTATAAATTGTATGCTACAATAAAATATTAAATTTTGCAGACCTTCAAAAGATAAAATAATTCTGTTTCCTGCCAACTAATGAGCTGGTGGGCGTTAGAATTTTGTTAAATTTAAAATTCAGTGGGGATGTCAAAAACTACCAATCTCTAAGCTCTACAAACTACGAGCTACGCAGTTTCTGTATCCAAAAAATGGAGAGCGAAAAATTGATTCCTGGCATCGTAACAGTCCTGGGGTGGTACTAATTTTCGTATATGACAAAAATTTAGCAGCAAAGCGAAATATTAGTGGGTATCTATTTACTAGAACTTTTAGACGGTATTTCATAAGACGAACGGAAAGATATTTTCAATTAGGTGACGCACTAGCTACTCAATTCTTTAGGTTACCTAAAACACTGTTTTCGAATAAATGGTTTGGTACGTATTTATATACATAGTGGCCACCAAGATCTCCTGACTAACCCCATTAGATTTTTTTAAAAATGAAATTTGAAATGTAGTTAATGCTTTCAATAATTAACATGGATATATGCACCATTTGAACGCTCAGGAGTGTTCGATGGACTAAAGTAAAGAACAAAAGAAAGGCAAATATGGTTTACGTTTGCTGGAACAGGAAAAGAGTATACGCAATATTCTGTGTTTACATTGGCGAAACAAAGCATTCAGTGGGCACTCATATTGCAGAACGTGAGCGTTATATTAGAGTGTTGCATTGTACCTGGGTTTGCACTTGCTGAACATAGACTGGAGAGCGTCCCCCAACTTCAATTCGCCTCTGTCCAAATCCAATTTCAAGATCATCATTACTATCACAGCAAAATCCTAGAATCCAATGAAATCCATAAACATAGATTACAAAGTTAATAACCTTAACCGTGAAGACGGATACATACTACACAACATCTGAAAAACCCTTCTTTCCAATCAGAACCATACCGCCACACCACCTTATGTTGCAACATGCGGGAATTTTTTTTATTACTAAAATGTGGTAAAATCCTTTTGGGGTATAGGTTCAGCATTTTTAAGAACCCCAACAACTGATAAGATTGCGAGAGTATCAACCATAGTTAGAGAAAAAGGTATTTTTTTTTAAATATGCACGCATCCAAGGTATGTAGTAAGTAGGTTTTGAAATGAAGAGCGTTCTCGTAATTAACTTGGGATAAATAATAAATAGTTAGTGAAATAGTACTTACCGTTCTTTTATTGATTCATATAAATATAGTTTATTTTTACTTCCGCTCCCTCCATTCTGCATCAAAAGCCTCTACTTCTTCTTCTGAAGCGACATGACCACGCAATACCGGATCTAAACAATTAAATTACAACATATTTGTATACCTAACCTGTTTACGTCTCCGAAATTTTGTAAATTATTTCTCATGTGGTTAATTTTATATTGTCGGGTATCGTACATTGACATGAACCTCAAAATATCAGTACCTTTTCGTAGCAATGTACCCACGATGTTTTTGTCTCTAATACCTATGTAACAAAATGGTATTGCATTTATGTACAAACGATGAAAACAAATTATATAACAAAATTTATTTAGATGTTATGTAACAGGTACATCGATAAAACCCATGTGTTTGCTGGGAGAGCTCTTTTTTTGTTGAATAAAATACATCCATTTATTTGGCGAACTTACCTTAAAACACAAGCTTGCAATTTTTCCACATTATTAAGTTTGCGTTTTATACACCTTATTTTTAAGTAACCGCAAAATACACCAACTGGGACAACCTGTATATTGCCCCCTTTAATGATAATATCCGTACTAACAATTTTTTTTTTTTAATATAGGTAAATTAAACATTGTAAAAGTTATATGAAATATATTTTTACTTTCGGAAATAAACCTTTAAATAAATTAATTATGTTGTAGTACCTCAGCGCCATCTCCTTCAGATTTATAAAATTAAATGCAAACAACTCTAGATCCACATTCATAGATGGAACTAGCCACAACGATGTGGTTAAAGCAATAAGCTTTGCCCCACCAGATTGCTGCAGGAATCGAGTCTGTTAGATGTGTGGATGAATGTCACCTACGTAACTTGTCAACTTATTTACTTAATAAAAGAGTGATTTTTAACAATCAAAAGTATTATTTATTAACAGACATCTACATGAATTCTCGAACGTAATGAAACTAATAAATAAATAAATACATATTACCATAACAATATTTTCTTTTATATTTTTGTTTTGTTATTTAGTTAAGTAATTGACAATGTGAACGCCTTTCGTATGGGGTAAAAACAATAACCAATTTATTTATTCATAAATATTTTAAATACGTAATTGTAACCTATAAACAAATTATTTGTAAGCTAATCAATGGACAGTTGCCTAAAACTACCACCCATTCCGTAATCCTCGAAGGAATATAGATCGCTCTTATCTTGAGGTATCTGCCCCTTTAGTTCTAACTTCGACATTTTCTCCCTCAATTGTTTATTTTTAATTAAATATTCCTTCAGTTTATCTGTAACCTCATTCCAAAGTAGAGTGTTGCCTGCATATTCTTTCGGGAGCATATTTGGATCTATATATTTTCTTAAATCTTCGACTTTCTTGTGGGCGTAAACCTAAAGATAAAAAGAGGGAATAATAAAGCTACACACATTGTTATCTTTTTTTTTTTTTATTTTCGTGGGCGGGTTTACCCCGTAAGGCAACTTGGCCAGAAGACCTATTGTGCCCCAATGATGTTTTAGCCCTCTCGACCTGGTTGTACCCGAGTAAAGAGGTCCGTAAATTGGCCGACAGTAAGTTTACTTAGACTGGGTTCGTCTAACCCCTAGACAACTCCGTCTCTGCCGGTCTGCTGCCGGGCGGTCCGCCAGTAGGTGACTAGCAGCCAGTTCAGATCTAACAAAAGCTTTCATACCGCCATAGGAACTCCCACACTACGGTTCTGGACCTGTGAATGGTCGTTCACTGGCGCCTCTAGCTAGTTTGTCAGTAGTTTCGTTGCCTCTGATCCCAGAGTGGCTTGGAACCCATCTCAACGTAATGCTGTGATGTTCCGCCAATCCTTCGAGCTTCCTTTGGCACTCCGATGCCACAACGGAGGCGAATTTGACAGCCTGCAGTGCCCTGAGGACTTGGCTGTTAGAAAAAATTTCCACAAACCAGCGATGGGAACCTCGCCTTGGTTTGCGGACGTAAGCTTTTGAAATCTCACTATTAGAAATATCTACAAGGTATTTCCTAGTGAAGCTGAAGACGTGCGGAATCCTGTCCGCCCTTGTGGACAGTGGTTCTGTCTGTTCGATGTAGTTGAAGATGCTGGTATGATCTCCGGTTTTGCCAGGCGCAGGATATAGAAGGTATTATAACCTCCCTGGACAGCCAGTGCACCATTGCAACTTTCAGCCTCCACGTTTTATCAAACATTCCTCTACAGATCCAGAAGGCCCCCGTACATTGTTATCTTGCTTCAGTGTACTTTTTGTTGTTCTGGGAGCCGCCTGGCATGGAGTCTCCGGAAACACTACAGCCTCTTGTTTTTTTGTATTTAATCTCCCATTTCCTTTACCTATTGAATCATGTCAGCCGCTCCAGTATCCTGGTACCCTGTACTAATCTGTACTCTGACTGGCCGATCGAAATAGTACTTCGGATTCATTTTTGGCTTGTCAAAAAGTACCTGTTCTTTTGCGTCCAGGGCCTCACATTCACATATGATGCGGTATGCGGTTTCTGTCATCCTATTGCGCAGACTGCAGTTGGTATCTCCAGTATAGATCCCAATTTTCTGTAGGTGTCCTTTCAGTGCATAGTGTACTTGATAGGAGCCTTTTATGATAGTCCCTTGTTAAAAGTTTTCCCATGAATTTGCTTGGTTGTATTATTCCAAATCCTTACCTGCCGTCGTGCTGTGCATTTGGACACTGCTAGACCAGTTCTTGCCCCACATATGAAGCCGCTGATTCATTTTGTGCTTCATAGGGTTTTTAATTTCCGTCGATTCCCAAACAGCCGGGCATCCACAGTAAAGTTACTTTATTGCGGAATGCCATACTATTCAGTTCTGAAAATACATTGCCAAACTTTTTTTGTGTTCTGGGGTTCTCTAATACCCTCAGTATCGCCTGACTGTCTGTTGCAATACAAATCGGCCTGTTTTTATAAGCCCTCTGGTGGATTTCGTTTGCACAGTGCAATATTGATTGATTTTTTTGATCCATCAGTAAATCAGATCAATCCACCGAGTGTGTCTCTGTAGTTGGGTTGATTCCAGCTTATTCATTCCGTGATATTCACCTCGAAGCTGCTGTTAAATATATATGTCGAAATCATATGGTTTTATCTCGTTCCTAAAAAATTGCCTTCCACATGTTGGACAATATTTTTGTGTGCCAATCCTGTATATCTGCCAATTGGTAGTTAAGTAGTCTGAGATGCCCCATTCTTGCTTCTCTTATTATAACAAAATGGAGATCAGGGAGGTCTAGGACGTATTCCATTGCTACTGTAGGGGTAGTCCTCATTGCTGCTCTTATTCCTAAACACGCAAGCCTCTGTATCTTGCCGAGGTCAGTTACAGTAGTTTGCTGCTGCATCTTTGCCCACCATACCAGAGATGTATAAATGATCATGGGACCACCGTAACATATGTCAAATTTTAAATAAATGCTTTTCTGCTTTAATGTAATTTTTAATATGAGGAAATTTTCTATGTTAAAAAAAAATGTTCACTGTAAGAAAAATTGCGCTATTGCATATTTGCCGTCCTGCCGGCTTCCTAAGATCTGTATTTGAGACATTTTAAATTGTGTTAGATCAGACACCTCGTTAGCTCAATTGGTAGAGTCACCCGCCCGCCAAGCGGGTGGTGCCTGGTTCAAATCCGACACGAGGTAAAATTTTTAACATAGAAAATATCCTCATATTAAAAATTACAGTTAAAGCAGAAAAGCATTTATTTAATGATTTCGCACTGTAAGAAAAATTGCACTATTGCATATGTGCATATGATGGTCTTAACCCCTACGTCTGTCTCGGTTCTGGTTTTAATTCTTTGAAGCTGTCGGTTCCAAGTAACCTTGGACTCAAGAATAACACCAAGATATTTCACTTTCTCTTCTGTTGAGTTTTAGCGGTCCTTGACCATCTAACATTCCCCTGTTCTTTAATGCTATTTTGGTCGTTTTGGAGGGACTAATATTGCTAAATCTGCCACCCTGCGGCATCACCTTCCGACTCGAGCTGCTAGTGTTTCTCCCATGATGGCCGTGTAAACTTATCCCCCTTTAAGCATACAGGCTATCCACCTGCAGCTCGTTTCATCGATCCCTCTGCCCCTCGATGCTTTGGAGGTTGATGCTGGGGAAGTCTATTTAAAATATGAATGTATAAAACAAATGCAAATATAAACCACGCCGCCTTAACCGATGTTTTGCATCGAGACAACTTTTGACAAAAGTGTAAATAACAACGTTGTTATTAAAGATAAGCAAATAGTAGTTTATATAAAGTCGTGTTATTTTTCTACGTAGAATTGAAAAATAAAATAATATATAGGCTGTTCCATTTAAAATAACGAAGTAAGTATCCGTTTGCCTATTTCTGGAACACTCTGTACAGTCAAAACTACTTTTAGGTGATGCAGCATTAGATTCTATAACATTCTTGTAGAAAAGCTTTTTTTCTAAAATGACAAATAGAGCTGTAATCAAAGACCCAGTCTTCGGTGGGACACGAGTACAAACTGATGTACGGCAGTCTCTATGGATTTTCCTGATTGATACGCATACTGGTCTTGATGTAGTGGCCAGTATGGCAATACATCATCCTTAATGTGCCTGCCTAGCAGTTTTTCAAGAGTCTTCGGCATAAATGGCATCAGACTTATTGGTCTCAGAGACTTTCCTGTCCTGTTTTGCCAGGTTTTGGAATGAACGTAACTCTGGCATGGGGGCTATATAATCCCATACGAAACTTCCCCCAAGTAACATACTAAGTTTCTGCAAGGTCCAAACCCTTTTGTAACATAATTGGGTAAATATCATTCGATCATGGCGACTTATATGGTTTGAATGAGTTAATTGTCAATTTCACCTTTTCCACATTCACCACTTTCTGCCAGTGCTCCCTGGATGCCAGCCTTGCAGGTTCCAGTTCTATCTTATTACAGTCTTACAATGATGAATGGGTAATTCTAGATTTCGGGAAATGAATCCGAAAGAGCTCTCTGATGATATCACTTCCCGTCTTCATGTATCCTCCGGTTTCTGTTTTCAGAGTATGGATTGAGTTTTGAGATTCTTTGGAAAACATCCCAATAAGTCTGGCACATTCTGGGCTTGCTCGATGTCCTTGCAGTGCCTCCTCCAGGATTTTCTCTTTGAATCCCTCAAAGCTTTGTTGTAACCAGTAACGGTCTTTTTATATTCATCCCATCCCGTTTTCTTAGTTCTGTTGACCTTTTTTCTTACTTCCCTTCCCATGCCTTCAAGGTTGGTGTTCTACCAGGGTACATTCTTGAAAACTCGCTTGTCTAACATGGGGCAGCTATCATTGAACGCTGATGCCCTGCAAATACCAGGTTTATTGTATTGCTTATTAATTCCATTTAGACTGTAATCTAGTTCAACTGTGCAAGCCTCCCATTCGCTCCTTCCGGAATTACGATAAGTCTGAATTATAGGTTCATAACTCCCTATATTAAAATTGATGTGCCTGTGATTTGAACAACTCTCCTTAACAGACACGTGCCAATCATAGACGTTGCTTCCTACATAATTGGTTCCTAACGTAATATCGATTACCTCCTTCCTTTTTGAGTTCAAAAAGGTAGCTTCGCTTCGTACATTTAGTATGTCCAAGCTATTTGCCATAATAATTTCTACAACAACAACTCAAGATTCACATCTTGAGTTGTTGTTGGTACTTCCCCAGGTCACGTGGTGTGCATTTCCATCACAGCCAATGATGAGCTGCGATCCACTGGCTCTGCTGCTCATCACCAGGTCTTCCACTTCGCTGGTTGATGGTAGGTCAGGGTCGTCAAAAGAAAGATATGTCGATCCGATAGTTACATCCCTCGACATATCCTTCTCCCCCGATCATATTTTGACTGCACCAAGTCCCTGTAACAAAAGTTGGTTAAAGGCAGTATTTTCAGATTTTCCTTAACGAAAATACAGGTTCCGTTTAATGTACTTACCCTATCTATTAGTTTCTGCGGAACTAATTTCTTCATTAACGCAATCAGGGGTTCAGGTATGTGAGGTACATTTACGAAGTGAAGAGCCTTAAATCTTAGAGGACTCACTTTGTAGAGTAACTTAACGCCGTGAGCCAGCACTTTGACGTTGACTTTACCTAACAATTGCGCATTAAGATTTTTGAAATCCTTCACGACAACGATGCCTGCAGATTCTTCTTCAAAAAGGATGAAGTCAACTGTGAACATAGTGACGTAAATTTAATAAAATAAAAACAAAATAAATAAAAAAAAATCAGATAAAAAACGTTAAGATCATCAATATTTTTAGCAAAACCAGAAAGTCGTCTAATCAGTCGTTATTTATTATAATTTTTTTACGATCAAGTTAAACTGTAAGAAATAAAAAAGACTACCATTTATGGACTTATCTAATCTAAATAGCAAAAAAGCTATTTTATATATCATTAAAAATGATAAGAAATCTAAATAAGACCTAGTAAGGATCCTATAGACTGCGAGAAAAAGCGTCGACAATGAACACCGATGTCGCAATTAAAATAAGAAACACTGACATCAAAGTAACGAAGAAGGAAAGGGAAAAGGTTTCGCGTGGATAGAGCTGCAGTCACTGATAGTTTACGGTTACTATATATCACCAAATGTAGATATTAACGGGTGTGAGACTTTCCTGAGCGAATTAGAGCCAAATTCATAGTCATCACTTAAGTAAAACTCATCCTCACCTCATCTAATGCTCATCTCTTCCTCACTCAAGGAAACCTTATTGTGACCTCAATTTTGGTATTCAGAAACATGAGTAAGCATCTTCCTAAGTTGAGGAAAAGATGAGAAGCCGTCGGGTTACCGACGCGCTATTACGTCAACGTTTGAATGACGTATGCATGACGTTTTGTTCCGTTGAACCAATTGTATGGCAGATGTGAAATACGAAATATTTGATTTGATCTGTGCTCTGAATTTTATTGCGTTGATTATCCCTTATTTTACCTAAGTATTTTCTTAGAGGTAAATGGTCACTTTCTGTGTAACTTTGTGCTAGTCGTGTTCAATATTTAGAAGTTTTTAACGAGATGGTTTCGAAAAGAACGTTCTTTACTAGCGATGAGAAGGTTTTTTTTTAAAAGATCTTATTAATAAACATCGGGGCATAATTGAATGCAAAAAAACAGATTGCATAAGTGTTGGGGAAAAAAAGCGAGCTTGGTACACTTTAACCAACGAATTTAATGCTGTATCAGAGCACAGAAGAAAAGAAGGAAAGCATGGCAACAGGAGGTGGTTCCTATAGACCACATACGACAGACGATAATGAAATAGATGATCTATTAAATAATGTAGACATTGAGGTAACCGACACTATTGACAGTGATGCTATCGCGTTACAAGATGGCATGTTGGAGGGTAATAATGAAGGTGGTGATGAGAGCATAACAACTCATGAAGAAGGTAATGAGCTTGACAAGTAGTTTTACATTACGGTATACTTTCTTATTTTACAGAAATACATATTGTTATCGAGAAGGACACTCCTTCAAGGACACGAGACAGTGCTATAACAGGTAATAAAATACCCAGACATTTAGAATATGCTAATACATATAAATATTTTACATGAACACCAGCTGCTGACAATATACCGACTCCAGGACTATTGGCAACTAGGAAACGAATATTGCCTTCCTATACTTCAAGAGGTACTGCGATAGAGAAGGAGCTTGAAGTAAGGTTGCAACGCAACAAAATGATGCAGCTGCACGAGGAGGAACTCCATGCTCTTCATGTTCAAGAGCAGAAATTAAAAATTGAGGAGCAGGAGTTGAAGGTTGCGGAGCAAAAGATTCGAAAAACAATTGCTGAATACGAGCTGGATATTGTAAAAGAAAAACTTAAAAATATAAAATAAATCAATATAAAAGCTAATTTATTCTCTTGCCTAAGTTAAAATCTATTGTGGTGTGCCTAAATTAATCGTAACGTTACGATACTTTGTGAAAGAACAGAGAAATTGGTGAGAAAATGTTTATTTAAATAATAAATAACATACAAATTCATGCCTTTTTTATATATTAAAATGTCTCAATAAAAGCTGCCCGGATGGCATTTCCCCTCATTGGCAACCCAGCAGCAGGTGGATGGTTCATCTTCTACATATTCCACATATTCCCAGAAATCATCCATATTCCTCTTATACAATTTACAATATATATATATATATATACAAAAATAAAAAATAGGTTCTGAGGAATAGGTAAGGTAGCTACTAGCAAGCCTTACCTTTTCCTCACTTTTGACTCAATTATGAGTCGGATTTGAGGAACAGATGAGTTACTAACTGTTTATGAATTCCAAAATGTGAGAAATCGACGCTATGAGTATGAGGTGAGGATGAGGAAGCCTTAAGTCGCGTCTATGAATTTGGCTCTTAGAATATGTCATGCGCAAACGCACAAAACAGATTGTAATGAGCGGAGACTTTAATTCAAAATCTCCTCTCTGGGAATCGAGCTTTGAGGATAGGAGAAGAATTATATTGTGAAAATGAATGAATGCTTGGAAGAAGGTAGTCTAAGAACTAGACCCCGATATCTGAGGAAGAAGATATTAAATCATCTGCGGAAAAGTGAAGACCAGGTCTCCTTTCAGCATGCTGGACGACGAGCATTTTGAAATAAAACTCTCTTTCCTACGCACCTCATGGTATTTTAATTAAAAGAGAAATATAAATATATACCGCTCCTGACGGTAGTGGTCCTATCCGCTAACAAAAAACTTAAAGAGAAAAAACCACCAGGATCGGACAAGGTTCCCCCTGAAGTGCTAAAGACTTTTGTGAAAACTTTTCCGGAAGTCTACACCCGGCTGATGAACAAATTACTGACAATTTGTGTTTCTTAGACGGAATGAAAAGTAGCGAGACTCGTGCTAATCGCAAAACGAAGGAAGGTAGAACAAACCGAGCGAACTTATGGCCTATTTGCTTATTGAACACCTTTGCAAAGCTGATAAAACAACTCCTACTGATCAGATTTAAGCAAGAAATATACAGGTGCGAAATCTGGCGCGGCGCCAACACGACTTTAGAACGGAAGAACTACGATTAGTGCCCTGAAAGATATCAAGAAGTAATAATAATAATATATATTTGTCCAACAGAATATAAAATCCAATTACAGGACAACTACACTAAAAACATTACATAAAACAAACATACTAAGTCAGACTACATTAGGAACACGTAAATTACCTTAAGTTTAAAATCTTACATCTAAGTGGCTGTAACAATAAAAGAATAAGTACACTTTTGACACAAAACCTGTCATAGTTCCCGGAGAAAGACATTCTTAGGTGGTTTAAGTTATTGAAATGTATATCATTTAAGTAGGAAATATTGTTAAAGTTGTTACACATGACATATACGGGCGATTTAAGCATAAGATTGGTTCTAGCTAACAGCAAATAGAAGGCGGCGGAGGGTCTAGTGGAAATTCGAGGCACCAAGAAGTTACATTGTACCAAATGTTCAGAACAGTTGATACAGCCATGGACGAGGTTGAACAAAAAACATACGCTAGAACAAATGCGCCTATATGATAACGATGGTAATTCTTTCTGGATAGATATTATCAACTTGAAGTAAGCAGAGGAAGCAAAGAACGGTCCATACCGAAAGAAAAAGTTGAATGCAGTCATAACTCTCGACAAACAGAATGCGTTTAATTCAGCGCCTTTGATGGGAGAGGGTTATCCATGGAGAAACTTTCCGAGCTACCTCTATAATATGTTTGCCAGGAAGCAGGACTACACTAGTCGTGTGAAGTCACACAGAGATCGGTTTTGGGCCCCATCCTGTGGAACATCTACTATGATGACGTGCTAAAGATAGAGTTTGTACCGTGATCGTTTCACAGGAAACGTTGGAGACACTAGAGGATATAGCCAATCTGATCTCCTAGTTGGAAGGAGTACAGAAAAGTCTCTGAAGGTTAAAGTGAGACATTAAAGCATTAAAACATTGAAAGTCTATAAAACATCTGGACATATATCTGGCTAGAAATATGATGATGGAATCAATGTACGGAAGAGTGCAGAGAAAGCGATGGGGGCCCTGGAGCACTTGCATCAAATTCTGTCCAAAACTGGAGGTTTTCATGAAAGCGAGTCTTGACTAGAATTCATGATGATGTACGGCGTGGCTATCTGGCTACCGTGATACTATTGTCTGTTCAAAGACAGCTTCCCTAAAGTTGATATATAGTACGACTTCGGCCAAAGCGCTAGTGGTGATACCCAGAACCCCACTGATACATCTGGCCACGTAAGATCAGAAGGTGGAACAAGAAGACATGAAGACGAAGACCAACAATCGACTACTCCACGGGTGGCAACAATGGAGGGAAACAAATCAGAGTACCGCGTCCTGGACTAGTATCCTGACACCAGATAATCAACGTGTGGTTCAATCGGAAAAACCCAGAAATGGAATATCTTCTTACGCAGCTCTTAACAGGACATGGTTGTTTTCGAGAATATCTGCACCGTTTCCAATGCAGTGGTACAATACGAATGCCCGTAATCTGGCATATATGACACTGTCGAACATACTTTCTTTGTGTGCATAAATGGCAGACTAATAGAGAAGATGGCGATACGGCGTTGGGCAGCCTGACGCAGGTAAACATAATAGGAAAGGTATTATCCATGATGCATCGAGAGAGCAATAGAATACCGACTGCCCTAGCATAAAAAAATTTTGATGGATAAGTAAATGAATGACAGAAATACTAGGGTGTAAACTCAAACAACGAAACAGTATTTTCTTGAGACTATGCCCCAGCAGTTTCAGGAAGAACTAGGAGTGGTTTTTTAGTCAGTACGAATCCGACACTACCTGCGAACCGGGTCGCGCAGACGTCTAATGAAGATTTTCCCCTAAGAAAAGTTATTTGCTTAATAGAATGTGTTAAGTCTTCTAATACTAACTAATACAAATAAAGCATAATCAAAATCATTGCAACTACAGTTTACTTATATCTTAAAATCACGTACGCAAAAAAAGAGTGTAGTGGAACGCTCTGTCGAAATCAAAATCGTTTACGTCTTCTGGTAAGCGACCAATCACCAGTCGGTATCCGTCTGCTGTCAGTTTTTGTGAGATATAAACGCGTCTGAAATGTAACCAAAACATATTTCAATATATGTTTGAAAGGTTATTTAATATTACCTGTGCAGCGTATTCTCGAAGTACGATTCCGTTATGTTTCTGTCCAAATAGTAATCCCTTAGCTTGACCCGACCCACCAAGTAGTTTTCTAATTTCTGCTTAGCCTTCTCCAAGTCGCACTTACAACAACTCACAAAGTTCTTGATTAGGCGTTCATCTGTAATGTTAATGGAAGGTAACATAGAAAAGTATTATACCCAAATTGAGATAATAATAAATAATTGTTGTTGTTAATTATGTAAAATATAGTTAATATAGATTTAGAAGGGAGTATAGAGGGGGAGACTTCTCTATACTCTAAATCGACCGTCTTCAGGGAACAGAGTCCCCTATTGGCAACATTACCCTTGGCTATTTACTTTAATATCTCCGAAACCGTAACACATATCACCTTCCATATTTATTTCAAATTTGAAAATGTTTATTTGCTAAACAAATACAATATTAGACATGCCACAAAATAGCTCAATTTATAGAAAAAAACGTGTGCCTACATATTTGATATACATACATATCTACGCACGTACATGGTGGCGCAGGAGTGTGACAAAGCATGAAAAGTCTAAAAATAAATAACCTATCCCATTTAAAAAAATATATTTCTTTAGCCCCACGCTTTTATTAAACACCCTGTACAATCGAAAATATTTTTATATTGTAGATCTCCTGTTCTCATACAATTTTCATAAAAAACCATTTTTTTAAATTATTGTGTTTGCGAACTAATATTCTCGGAATTTGTTCGATTGGGACCACACTTTGTCTGTCTACAAACATATTCTAGTTCGTAAGTGTAGTAGGGCTATCTTATGCAGGCGGCTTCGTGTAGGGTAGACCGGTGACAATTGAAACAGGGGACGATAGAAACATACCCAATTTTTCGAAGGTCGAAGGTCGAAACTTCTCATCTAGGTTGGCGAACCTGGGGTCCTGTACCCTTTCATCTCTGATAGAGCGGCACGATCAACCCACGGGGTGTGAAAAGAAAAGTTTGTAATTAAATTACACTGTTGAATGATCGTTTAAGATCGAAAAATTGAAATTAATGAATAATTTCGTCTCAGTTGTTGAAAAAGAAGGCGGTCGTCAGGGCGCTAGGCGTTGGCTGTTTCAAAGAAACCAGCTAGACGTCTCTTGAGCGAGAGGAGCTGGACGATCCTAAGGGACGACGACCGCCTGAACACAGGAGTTTTCGGTGTCTTGGGCTCGCGCCCAGGCAGCGGTCAGAGTCTGTTTCAGAAAATCACGAAGGAGTGGAATTTGTCGGTGACATGGACGCCCACGCAAAAGCGCCATACACCAGGACCGGCCTTAGTATTGATTTGAAAATCAATAACTTGTTGGCTAGGTGGAGGGGACTCCCCCAACCTAACATGGGAAGCAGAGAGTTGCGGGCAGCAAGAAAGCGAGTTCTGAGCTCGTTACGTTGCTTCGTCCAGACGAAACCTGTTGGCTCCACGGTAAACTGACGTTTCCCACGCGGATGCGTGACTCGGGAACACGTCTCTTCCTTGAGAATCCAACTGCGGCGCACTTGGATTCGTTCAACGTCAGTCTCCATCGAGAGGCCCAGCCAACGAGGTGGTTTGCGCGTAATCGCGTATATGACGGTGTCGTCGCCGTATATAGCGAGGTGTGTGCGAGGCTCCCGAAGGAATCTGTCAGAAACAGCAGGAAGAGACGTGGCCCCAATAACGATCCCTGCGGTACTCCGGCGAGGATATCGCGAGAGCCGGATCGAACTCCGGCAGTCTACCCAATTTTTGCTAGATTTTGTGATTTATATAGCGTGCAAACGTACAGTCTGTATAAGCTTACTATAGACATCTATCGGCCACCGGCGGTAGTTGAGAATGTACCTCGTACAATGTATTTTGTCGCCATAAGTGTAAAATTTTGAGTCGATGAAGAGAGTGTGATACAAGAAATAAGAACGTAAATACATACTGCTGTGGTCTGGCAACCCGGTTTGCGTAAATTCAGTTTCTTTTTCTTGTTTATTCCGAAAAGCGTTTGTCAATGTTGCGAGAAATTTCAAATTGTTTTATTTTTAAATAAGAGAGTTAATGTTTTGGATTGGTTAATTTGTTTATTTTATTCTTCAGTTGTTTATATTAATTTGATTCTGTTGTACATTTTGCTTTCACTGGTATTGTATATATTGTTTTGTTTTTGCGAGTTCGCCTGTTTGCGGACAGCTCTTGGTGCGTTGATTCGCACGCATCGGAGAATTTTATACTTATACGATTGTATTAACCGTGTAAGGTCAGTTCCCTGATAACACGTGTAAGTAGATATATAAAAATTTGTATTTCATTTCTGCCATTCTGAGATTTTTGCTTTCAAGCATTGAATTTACGTTTTTGAATTAATTTCGTTAATCAAGGAACTCATTTAATAATAATTGATATTGTATTTTTGTGTACACAATTTAGATATAAGATCTTTTATTATTTTTACGTGCAGGAAGATATTTTTAAGTTTAAAGAGTTAATTTTTTGTTCGTTGTAAATTTTCTGATTTGTAATTATTTGCTAATCACCTCGGGTTGGGTGAACAAAAGCATTGTGCTTGCGTTTATTTTTCATTTATTTAAATTACTTGAATTTTTTACGTTTAATTTAGTTGTTTTAAATATTGAGACCACGTGGATTGAATTGAAGAAACATTATTATCTTCCTGTACGATTTTTTTTGTCTTTAGCTTTGTTAAGGGATTTTGAATTGTCCTTTTGTAATTTAAAGTCAAATGCATTTTTTGATTTCGACCAGGATCTTATGTCCAAGGTTTTTTTTTCTGCAAAATTTGTAATTAATATTTTTTATTTTTTTTTTTTAATATAATAAAATTATTGTATTTACGTCACTCAAAATTCTGTTCTTTTATTTTTTGATCAATCCTTTTAAATTTCTGGAAAATTTATGTAAGTCAGTTTTCTTTTCACCCACAATTTTCTTTTTGTTTAGAAACCCTGAGATTAATTGTTCTTTTGCGCCTTATAAAATAATTGTTATCATTTGAGCTAGCTAAATTTAATTTTTCATTAACAAAAATTCATGTTTGCATTTTTGTTGGTACATTCAGTACACAGCAATACGTAGTTCAACAATTCTTATATGTTTATTTGGTTTACCCTCTTTAATCGAAACAGTTTAGATTATAATTGTTGTCCGAGATTAAGAGAATGTTTAAGTGTTTACTTGAAAAGATCTGGTAGGGACGATTGAAACAAATTCCATGGGGACGATTGAAATATTTCAATTTTCCCCATCGTGTACTATTTTATGAAATCTGCTAATATTTTGTAGTGAATCGTGTGTGCAAGGACTCCTACATTTGAGAATTCAGATTTCTCTTTCTCAGGGTCTTAGCTGGGTTCATGTCTCTTAATTTTGGGAAGGTGGTTTTCTTTTTATATCAACACAACAAAGGAAAAATAAAAATACAAATGTTTATTAATTAAAGAAAAAATAACCAAATGAAATTAAATGTCACAGATGTAATTAATTAATTATCAAATATGAATTGTAATAAGTTGTTTTTGTTAATATTTATGTACAAAAAAAATAAAATTTTTAAATGAAAATTTCACACCTTATATTTTTCTTTATCGAGCAATTAAATTTATATGACTTCTAGATTAACTAAAATAATACGGTAGATGGCGCTGCTTCGAAATTTAATTTTATTTTTCAGGCACTATTTTTTTTTTTTTATTAATTTCTCTAATTGAAGGTTTTAAATGATTTGTGAAACAATCAAAAATGAATGTGTTTCTTTACTCAAATAAAAATGTTTGTTAAAATAAACATTTAAACATTGCGTCCATAAATTTATAAATGAAAATAACGTCTACGTTACCGACCTGAATCTCGATGCTTACATTACAATGACAGATCGATATAGTCTATGGATATAATCAATATCAGTCGTTGGTCAAATAAAATATCGGTGTAATTTATCGCTATCCAAATGATGTTCTGTCGCGCAAAGTATTTATGGAACGGACTAACCTTTTCGTTCTGGATTCGGGGTCTGGACAGGCTGGAAATTGGATTCGTGTCGGTTGTTGAGGTTGATTTCAGGAATTCTTCTGGATTTTTACTAAAGGTCAGGATTCTTTCTTTCTACCGCGTTAGCGAATATCAGCATGAACTGTTTCCTTAGTTTTCAGGATAAAATTATTTTAAGAAAAAATTCAAACAAATTAAGTGAGGTTAGGAGTGACTCAAACTGGCGGTAAACATACGTCTTATCTGCTTCACGGCTAAAAGCTGAATAAATTCCTCGTTACTATGGAAATTGGCGTCGATTTCGTAAAATGCTACGCTGTGATTGGTTGAAATTTCCGCGTCTTTTCAAAATAAAAGAGCAGCGTTTTGAATTTGGGAATTAGGAGAAATATCTTAGAAATTTATTTTTGAATAAGGTTTTCATTATGAAATTCGTTTTCTCCAAGTAAAATTGTGTATGTGTGCCAAATTTTGTAAATTAATAATCTCTTTTTAGATACCTGTCAGTGATGTTTTTAAAATGAAAAATTCTAACTTAAAAGGAATTATATGGATAAAATAGTATTTCAAACCTTCTTTTGATCACCTGAGGATCTGTTAATTACATCTCGATCATACTGAAAATTGTTTTCTGTAAAGTTATCACGTATGTGCCCTTTCGAAGATGCTCGACAAATAATGTGAAATTTTCACTTTTACAGAGGTTTTATACAATAATGAATTTACAATACTTGATTGGTGATTTGTGAGCTTCGAGATTCTGGTATTGCTAAATGTTAAACATGTGTAAGAAGAAAGATTCCTTTTACATGTTTCCGAAAGAAATGACATAAAACTTAGCCAAAATGGCTGTTAAAAGTATTATTATTAATTATCAAAGTGAGTAATGTGTGATTTTCTATAATATTAGTGCCTGTTTTGACTGAAGGTCTAAAAAAAATTAATAATCGATTACTGGATGCTCGGTATGTTAAAATTTTGAATGATATTGCAAAGATGTGTGTGTGATAGATTTCGAAGTCAGAGCTGTGTTTGCCCCATTACATTTTCCCTCTTAAATCATGTCAACTACTCTCCATAACAATACCTATGTTCTGTTTATATTTGAATCGTTTATTGTTGAAAGGGTCAAGCACGATTTTCTAGTGTTCTGAGTTATTGCAAAAAATTACTTTCTCTCCATATCCGCATCGTTTGATGTTAAAAGGATGCAAACACCTCACATGTCGCTTACCTTCAACAAAAACCGATCCATTTGTTTTCTTTTTTTTTTTTGTTTTAAGATGTCGCGAGTAAGAGTGAGAAAAACAGAGAGGTTTGAAACCTGTTTCGACGTACGAAGAAGCCTATAACGAGGTTATAGAGAATAAAGTTTCTGTAAGGTCTGCGGCAGCAAAATTTGGATTACATTACGTGTCTTTGGGTAGATTTATGAAGAAAAAAAAGCAAGCAATTCAAAACGATCATCTACTCCCACCAGTATGCGTTTTCATTATGCGAGACGACTATTTGACGTAAACCAGGAAAAAGTATTGTTGAATATATAATTAAAGCAACCCACATATTCAACGGATTACCACATAAGGAAATTCGCAAACTGGCCTTTCAGTTGGCTGAGAAATATTCGCTGAATATGCCTGATACATGAAGACAAAATTTCATGGCGGGAGTGGATTGGTTCTCTGTCTTCATGAAGCGCAACCCTGAAATTTCAATCCGTTGCGCTCAAGCCATAAGTCTATCTAGGGCAACCAGTTTCAATGTTACAAATGTAAATCTTTTTTATGACAATTTGGCTAATGTATTAGACAGATATTAATTTGAACCAAAGACATCTACAACATTGATGAAACGGGCGTCACGACGGTTTAAAAACCTGTTAAAGTTTTAGTAGAAAAGGGAACCAAATAGGTAGGCGCACTAATATCAGGCGAAAGAGAAACGCTGGTAACCGTCGCTTTAGCTGTAAATGCTATCGGTAACAGTATACCCCCAAGTTTTATTTTTCCAAGATTAAGATACAAGGATCACTTTGTCCGTGACGGTCCAGTATGTTTTGGGGCAGAAAATGCTAGCGGCTGAATACAAGAAGATACGCTTTTGATTTACCTCAACCATTTTAAAAAGCACACGAACGCTTCAATCAATAATGAAGTAAAGCTTTTACTTGATAACCATCAGTCGCACATTAGTTTACGATGTCTAAACTGCTGTAAAAAAAAACGGTATCGTCATGTTATCGTTTCCCCTGCACTGTTCTCACAAATTACAGCCGCCGGATCGATCTATTTACGGTCCTTTTAAAAAGGCTGTCAACTCACATTGCGACGTCTGGATGAGAAATAACCCAGGAAAAACGATGACAATTTACGACATCCCCAGTATTGTTGAACAATTTCTCCCGTTTGCCCTCACGCAGTCAAACATTGTAGCTGGATTTATTTGCACCAGAATATGTCCCTTTCACAGAAATATATTCACACAGTTAGATTTTGCTCCATCCACGTTGAAACCTTGGCAGCATCAACAAGTGCTCAAACTCTACTAACATCACTAGGCACCACCGCAACGACTGCATTTTCGCCAGAAATTGTTAGACCGTTACCTAAAGTACTTCTTAGAAAAACCGCAGCTAAACAAAAAACTAGAAATCAGCAATTTACACCGACAGTCCTGAGAGAAATGCTATTCAAGTAGAATATGATGCACTAAAGAAAAGGCAACTTACGAAAAAATGTAAATAGTTAAGATAAACCGAAAGCAGTTGCGCAGTAAAAGAAAGCCAACCAAAAAAATTAAATATTTTTTTACTACATATATACTTTATGGTTCATCAGTATCAGAATAAGTATATTTCATTAATCTAAATGTTGTTTTAACTGTCTCACAGGTATGTGTTTCATTCGTCCCCGGTAAAGGAACAATTGAAACAGCTCGACATGATACTAATTTTTGTAAATATGTTATTGATATTTCATATAGTAGGATAATAAAGTGAAAGGGAAAGAGGAAATGTGAAGAGGAACCTAATTAGATATGCTCTCGACAACTCACTTTAAAATTTGGAAATTTGCAATAATCGCAGAGAAAAACATTCAAGACACAGAAATATTTCAATTGTCCCCGATCTACGCTACTGAGAAATGGTTATATTTAAGTTTGAGATTATATTTAGGCGTATTCTTTCGTGGTGAAGAAACTAAATCAACTGAAAGTGATTTAAAGAATTTTGTGAGCAACTGGATCTTTTATTTTTATTTTAACTATTTTACTCTTGACATTATAGATTCCCCATCGTTCCGACGATTGCAAGCAGAAATCTAATATTCATGCAGAGTGCAAATGCATCAGCAACATGATGTTCGCTGTCGCATTTTTACACTTGAAAACGCAGTGCCATTATTATCCGCGACGGAGCGGACAATCATCCCGAAAGCCTTGATGGTATACAGTATGCGACATGCGTAATGGTGGGTAGATTTTTAATTGCCTTGTTTACGCTGAAATTTTGTTCAAATGAACTGTTCGTTTTATATTTATTTGAAGATATTATTTTCTTTCAAGAATCTGTTATTGTGCAGTTTTAGCATTTCTCATTTTTTTTTTATGTTATTTATGTTATTTATGAACCTGTGATGAAATACGTCACCGAAATTTATCAGTGAAATTATCTGATACTTCAAAAACTTGTAACTTATTTCTGTAGACGACAAATCGACTCTTATAATACAATTCAAACGAGTATAACTAAATGGGGCGATAGGAATTTAACGTAGGCCCTCCGACTTACAATCGACCAGCTGTTACTGTTATATCTATCTATCGCTCCAAGATACCCGCTCTGTATGTAGCTACTTTAAAAATAAATAACAAAATCTATGCTGAGACTGATTTTATTTGCCAATCCAGCTTTTAACACAGGTGTTTAGACATGTAATTCAATTATTTAGAAGTCACGAAATATATTTTGGAGCATAGTTATTTATTAGGATTAGGGCTGGTCGTTTAGTGATACTTTAATCTACTTTTGTTAAATACAAATTACGTATAACACAAACGATTTCCGAGAAACATGCTCACCAACATCCTCTGGTAGGTAAGGTTCGCAACGCAACCATTCCTTAAAGAGTTCGACCTGTCTCTCCAATTTCTTCGGATCTTCGCCCAAATCTTTCCGAATAATCTCTCGCATGGCTCCATCGAGTTCCTCGTAATATCCTTTCATTTTCTAAGGTCAGAGCACCCTTTTTCCTTGTTCGCACATAGAACGACCGAACTTCGCAAAATTCTCCAGGAAAGTGTAGATGTAAATTTGCGCCGCTCATTTAAAAAAATACCTGTAGAAGGTCACTTTATTGCGTTTAAGTTGTTTTTTTTTTATTGATGTAATTAATAATACAAACAACATTTGCGTAAAAAGTTGGCAACCTTGTGCTGTATCTTAACGTTAATGTGGTAACCCAAGTAGCATTGAGAGGTCACAAAACAGGGACGAATACATAAAATATTTGAATATATATCTATAAAGATTTCTTTATTTTAAACGGGTAATATTGTATTTGTTACTATTTTAAATAATCTACTAAGAAATAGAATCTCCTTTATTTAATAATAAAAGAATCTACACTGTACAGGTGGAGCAATTTCGATGGCATAATGTGGAAAACTTTTTTATTTCAATAGATACACGAGAAACAATATAAGATGTGGTGTGCTCTTTTTGAAAATAAATTTAGTGGCATTATCAATCATTTCCGGAATATAACCGGAAACTCAAAAATCCGGTGTTCTATTTTTTCTTATAATCTCTTTACTAGATAGATACGAAATAATAGTAAAGAACCTTTTTATATTTTATGGTAGATTTCTAAACACATTCTATAATGCTACCATCTCCATTTGTACCCGAGTTATGAGATAAACTTATGTTATTTTAAATAGAAACTAAAGTTGGACATGATATATATAGATATAATTTTTTATATCGTCTTCTGATATACAGGATTGCTCATTAGTGCATCAAAGTCCAATATAGTCTTCAAAAAATAAAACTGAAGGAATTCATTTTATGAAAAGTGGTACTGTAACCAAAAACGCACATTTTAAAAATAATTTGAAGTATGATGGTGCCCTAAAGCGGGATACATTAAATTTTTTCTTTAAACGAATCGCCCTGTATATCTTTTGTGTTTTCTTATCTGCTTTAAATTGTGTTTTCAACGATTCCTGGGTTTTTGGTTTTGGTGTGGCGCTTTATTGAGTTATTAACGAAAAAAAAAAAAAAAATGGTCGTGGCAAGGTTTACCATATCTACTAATTCCATGCGACAATATTACGATTAGCTAAGACAAAGTAAGTATGCAGCCAAGGGATGTGTTGAACGTAGAAAATGATTAAACATTAATTTTATTATACAGGGTATTTGTTACGAGGCAGTCAATTTGGCGATTCGCAAAGAGCGTTTCCTGAATTTTTTCAAAGGGAACACTCTGTATATTACCAAATTTTTGGAATGACCCGTTAATTGCGCTTAATTTTTGTTGATAATGTCCTACACCCAAACCCAATAATTTCAAAGTTATTTTCAATTTTTCATTACAAACCGCTAATTATTTGTTTTCGATTCCATCTAGTGTACCTACCTATCGGGCGAACGCTTTGACAAATAATAATAAAAACAAATAAACAACAACAAGTGGCAAATATGTCAAATCTTAATTATTGCTGTTACTTAGGCATTAGTGATTTCTTAAGTTTCTGCCTTTAATATTGTCATTGTATTATTTATTAAATGGATTAGTTGGTACGTAGTTTTCTTGCACATTTGTTATTTGTCACATATTATTATTACGATTTTTAGTTATGTGCAGTTTAAAAGAAACGAACGCATTGAAATGATTTTTATTATGGGATCTGCCCAAAATAGTATTTTAAAACACAATAGTCACAATGACGTTTATTCAGAGATTCAAAGTACGAGCATTACAAGTAATTGTGGCACACGCTTTTTACAGTATTTTTTCTAATTTGCACATTAATCGCCTATATTACGTTCCAGCAAGAATCTGCTGTAATATTCATATTAGCACTGCGTCGTCTTTTGTTTCAGCTTTATTGCAACATCCAATTGGAAAAAATTTATTAACTCAGCGAATTTATTAGCAAACATATCCTGACAGAAGATAACCTTCAGCTACAAGTTTGGAAAGTCTTAAGGAAAGATTCGTTAGAAGAGGAAATGTGCGTTATGAAAAGTGTAAAAGGAGAAAGAGGACAAGTGACGAAGGAAAATTCAATGTCTTGTTATCAGTAATTGAGAAGCCTAGTAGAGGGCTTCTTCGACGAAAATAGCAACAGAAACGAATGTACCACGATCTACTGTGAGCAAGATTTTTAAAAATAATAAATATCATGGCTACAGTATATCTTTTCATCAAGAATTGTCGGCGCCTGATTTAGATACTAGAAGGACATTTTGCGAATGGGGATTACAAATTGAAAGGGTAACACCTAACTTCTTTCAACAAGTATTGTTTACTGACGAATCCACCTTCACTCAGAGTGATAGCCCAAACCGTCATAATCTTCATACTTATGCAACAGAAAATGCGGTTGATAAGCAGAGACGATGGACTGTAAATGTTTGGGGTGGTATTATGGGTAACTTTATAATTGGACCACATTTCTTTAATGGACATCTGAATGGTGCACAATATTTCAATTTCTTGCAATATAATTTGCCTCGTCTTCTGCAAAATGTTCCTCCAGTTCTAAGGGCAAAAATGTGGTTCCAGCACGACGGTGTTCCAGCACATTTTGCACTAGATGCCGCGGTGGTCCTATTAGTTGGCCACCTAGATCGCCAGATTTGACAAAACTTGATCTTTTTCTATGGGGGTACATAAAAGATGTTGTATGCCAGACATCTCCAACTACAGCAGACGATATGAGGCAACGTATAATAAATAATGCTTTTTGAAAGAGTTTCCATTGAGATGTTACAACACGTAAATATGTCTTTTCTGTCAAGGCTGCAAAAAATGTCTTTCGGATCAGGGTCGACCAGTCGGAGATACCTGTTAGGGATCGCGTTAAGAATTTAGGCCTATATCTCGACAACTCGTTTAGATATAAAGATCAAATAAACCAATATACAAAAAATGCATTCATACATCTCAAGCAAATTTATCCTCATCGACACTTCTTGTCCGTTCAGCTAAAGAAACAGTTATGTGAGCAACTCGTATTGGCGCAATTCAATTATTGTGTTCCAGTTTATCACTCGGCCTTGGACGTCGTCACCTCCGGTCGGATACAGCGAGTACAGAATTGTTGCATTAGACTGATATATGGTATAAGGAAGTTTGATTCTGTAACTCATAAGTTGGAGGAGCTTCACTGGTTGTCTATGAAAAATCGGAGAAAAGTGCAATCTCTGGTGTTTTTCCATAAAATAATTAAAAGCAGAACACCGCATTATCTTTACAATAAAATAACATTTCGGAAAGATTTGCATAGTTTAAATACGCGTCACAGATTATTAATCTCTGCACCAAAACATAGAACTTCTTTTTATGAGAGGAGCTTCTCCTACCATATATTTAAGTCGTACAATGGGCTCCCTCAGGAGTACTTTTCCCTGGAAACTTCAGCTTTTAAAAGAAAACTAGCTCAGTATACTTTTCAAAACCAGTGCTATGAACATCGTACACGATACATGTAGTTTAGATAACAGTATCGCCATGCTCAGGTAGTAATTTTCATTTATACTTTGTGTTAGGGCGCATCGCAGTAATCTAGATTAAGGTAGTTAAGCTTTAGAATGTAGGCACGAAATTGAATTCTTTTTTTTCTCTTTTTTTACAAGCAAGGTTGGGTGGCAGAGCAGGGACCTGCTTCACGCTGGTTACCTGAACCCCGCCTTGAGATTGTTGTAGAGGGATAGATCATTTCAATGTAATGTATATGCATTGTTATTTTGTGTTGTAGATCTTCTCTTAACATGCAATAAAGACATTTATTATTATTATTATTATTATTATTAAATGTGTTCTAATCAAAATGGAGGTCACTTTCAGAATTTATTGTAAATATTACCTTTAAGGAAATTACAGTTTGATACTTTTTGTCGTTTATTTGTTTTTATTATTATTTGTCAAAGCGTTTGCCCGGTACATTATCAAATCGAAAACAAATAATTTAGCGGTTTGTAATCAAAAACTACAAATAATTCTAAGATTATTGGATTTGGGTATACCATATTATTAACAAAAACTAAGCGCAATTAACAGGTCATTCCAAAAATTTAATAATATACTGGGTGGTGAAAAAATTCAGTAAACGCTCTTTGACAATCGCCAAATTGACTGCTTCGTAACAAATACCCTGTACAATAAAATTAATGTTTAATCATTTTGTACGTTCAACACATCCCTTGGCTGTATAGTTACTAAATAATTTTGTCTTAGCTAATCGTAATATTGTCGTATGGAATTAGTATGGTAAACCTTGTCACGACCATTTTTTTTTAATTTTCGTTAATAACTCAATAATGCGTCACGCAAAACCAAAAACCTAGGATCGTTGAAAACACAATTTAAACCGGATAAGAAAACGCAACAGATACACACGTTCGTTTAAAAAAAATTTTTTGAATGTGCCCCGCTTTAGGGCATCACCCTGTATAGTTCAAATTATTAAAATGTGCGTTTTTGGTTACTGTACCACTTTTCATAGAATAAATTCCCTCCGTTTTATTTTTTAAAGACTGTTGGATTTTGACGCACTAATGAGCAACCCTGTATATACTTTTATATATCTGTTTGCAGCCGTTCTCAAGTGATAAGCAATTTTTAATTTCTGGAAAATTACATGCCTTATAAGCATATTATATGCGTATCTTTAAAAATGCTTGATTTTTCTCATCACCACTAAATTTTCCTTCAAAAAAGTGCACGCAACATCTTATATAGTTTTCGTGTATCTACGGAAATAAAAAAGTTATTCATATAATGCCATCGAAATTGCCCCACCCTGTACAGAACTATACAGGTATAGGTTAGTTTAGTCTGTTTGTGTGCTGCTAAACTTTAGAATGGTTTTTTTTTTTTGTGATGTAAGTAAAGAACTGAAAACCCCTTGATTTTTCATTGTTTATTATGTTACGGCCGTTTCGTAATCTAGATAATGACTTTTTCAAGCATATCGTTTTTTAATTAGAACTTTTAAATGTAAAATACTAGACATACAGATGTTTTGACTAACGTATAAGAATAAACTGAAGGAATATTTCCATGCAAATCTTATACTAACTGTTAGCGCGAAAGGGTAAACACAAATTCTATCTCATGTTGTTAAAGCTGAATATGTAGTTAAGTTTTTAGGGTTTTATAATGTTTGAATAAAATATATAGAAGTGAGGCGAGTCTGCAGAGTTGTAACTGTTAGACCGTTGAAATTAGTGTAATCAGAGATAAGTCACTTATATATATTTGTTAATATTTTTTCGTCTAAAGTACCAAGTTGCTACGGGGCGCGCAATAAAACAATATTAAAATATGCGTTTATTTAATTTTTGATTTTTTAATATTTATAATTTCAATATACACGGTAAATAAAGAAAAGTACCTTTTGCCTAAAGATAACATTTTATTTACAATATAGATAACATTTAGGTTACAGGAGTACATATTTTATATGTATAATTAACCTGATATTTAAAATTTATTTATTAATATTATACTTATGTTAATGTAGCTTAAATAACTGAGTATAATGTGTAACTAACACCTACAAATTAGAGAATATTTAGTGAACTTTATAACATATAACCACAAACATTCAGTTCATACTTACTAAACTATCATATAAAGTGCACTTTGTAAATGTTTGTCGAATATAAAACTAAAACACCGCAGCGTAAATAAGTTAATTAAATTAAAACACTCTAATACTTAAAAAACACCAAAATAATTAGTATTAAAAATATAAGTGTATGTTAATAATCAAATTCTAGTAAACATTAATTATTCAGATCAAAGTCATTGTTGATAACAAATATAATTTTATTCCATGCAATGGTAAACATAAAATTTGAAAAATATCTAAAAATAACAATGAGGAATTGCACAACTTTTTTTTATGTCATAGAATGATAGAGAATGTTGTAATGTATAGCCCCTCATTAAACCTTCTTTTAAACCAAAATAATTAGTATTAAAAATATAAGTGTATGTTAATAATCAAATTCTAGTAAACATTAATTATTCAGATCAAAGTCATTGTTGATAACAAATATAATTTTATTCCATGCAATGGTAAACATAAAATTTGAAAAATATCTAAAAATAACAATGAGGAATTGCACAACTTTTTTTTATGTCATAGAATGATAGAGAATGTTGTAATGTATAGCCCCTCATTAAACCTTCTTTTAAATTGTTTCTCATTGAGGCATAATTAATTTTTTTAAAGTGCTCTGACGTCACAAGTTCTTTCATTCATAATTTCTGATTTCGCAATGGAGCGATAGTCATCATAGTTCGCATCATCATCGCAGATAAGTAATATTAAGTTCGCTGTTTGCATGCTTTGCGCGTACAGATGGCGTAAATGTATTATTACGATATTCTGTGTTTATTTTACGCGGTTTGGAGGTTATAATCTTTCAGAATTCGTTCTTTTACGATAAATTGGAGAACTTTAAACGCAAACTAAAACAAGATGCAGAAATAATGCCGAATCCCAAATTCCTTTGTGATCATAACCTGCATAGCACCTTAATAATATCGTATTTCGCAGCCGGTAAATGACTGCAATCTGTGATTATTACGGGGGAGCAATTTCTATGTTGCCATATATTCTCGTGCATTCATAAAATTTTACTACGTACCTGTGACGTATAGAGATCTTAAAAGTTATATTGCAAAAACTACTTTACAGAAAGCCGTCAAAATTTCAGTGTATATATATATATATAGGAAATAAAAGTATCGGGTTAGCGGTCTGTAGTCAGACCGCTAACCCGATACTTTTATTTCCTAACGTTGTACGGTCGGTACTTCTTTGCAACTATATATATATATATATATATAAGTTTGGGTGAGTGTATTAAAGATGTTTAAACCCTTTTTTAGCGAAGTAATGGCTAATTTTGTCAATCGACCTCTACAAATATGTCCGAATAGGCGATTATAGCGGCTATCGTCAATTAATTACAATTCAGTGTCCGGATCCGGACATATTTGTAGAGGTCGATTGACAAAATTAGCCATTACTTCGCTAAAAAAGGGTTTAAACATCTTTAATACACTCACCCAAACTTATACCTACATGTTACGCTTATATACATGCGGAGAGAGCAATTAATCACCGACAAGCCGTACTGATGATCCCTAGTTAGGGTGAAACGCGTATGCGGATAGCGGTGTTTAATTGCAAATTTTCATTTTCACGTATTATTACTTGCCGAATAGGCGATTATAGCGGCTATCGTCAATTAATTACAATTCAGTGTCCGGATCCGGACATATTTGTAGAGGTCGATTGACAAAATTAGCCATTACTTCGCTAAAAAAGGGTTTAAACATCTTTAATACACTCACCCAAACTTATACCTACATGTTACGCTTATATACATGCGGAGAGAGCAATTAATCACCGACAAGCCGTACTGATGATCCCTAGTTAGGGTGAAACGCGTATACGGATAGCGGTGTTTAATTGCAAATTTTCATTTTCACGTATTATTACTTGCCGAATAGGCGATTATGGCGGCTATCATCAATTAATTACAATTCAGTGTCCGGATCCGGACATATTTGTAGAGGTCGATTGACAAAATTAGCCACTACTTCGCTAAAAAAGGGTTTAAACATCTTTAATACACTCACCCAAACTTATACCTACATGTTACACTTATATACATGCGGAGAGAGCAATTAATCACCGACAAGCCGTACTGATGATCCCTAGTTAGGGTGAAACGCGTATGCGGATAGCGGTGTTTAATTGCAAATTTTCATTTTCATATATGAGGCGTCTAAATGCAAAAGCAGACATTTGACGATTTTGAATGAAATAAGTTAGAGGTGGTTTCCGTCTAAAAATTGCATACCGAACACGATCATGAGAACGTTAGAAGCATAATGGGACTTTTTAAACGTGATTTTCGTTATTGAAGTTGCATCTTAAATGCAAAACCAGATATTTGTTCGTATAGTTTAGATGCAAATCCAGACATATGCAAATGGGCCAATCAAAGCACTCCCTAATATTACTCATGTGATGGGAGGCGTGACGTTGGCAATCGCTTGACAGAAGTTGACAAGAACATTGTTTTAGAGTCATTTGTTACGGTTTTGTTATTACGTTTTGTGTTAAATAATAGTTGTTATAAACTATTGTATTTCAATGGATATCAGCATTGAACTGTGTCCCTCGGGGCAGGGAAGAAAAAGAACAGTCAATAAAGACAACTGGAAACGAGAAAAGTCTAAAAAAGAGAGGTTAGTACATAATGTTAATTGTAGAACTTTACTTTCACGACTTTGTAATATTGGTAATAATTATTATTCATTATGCTGGTGTGTACATTAATGTGCATTTTTCATCTTTCAGGTATAGTCGAAAGCGTTTGCCTCAAGCTCCAAAGTGTAAACATTACACAAAAAAGTTCCAGTGTTCTTCACTAACCATGGCTGATATCGCAAAGTTTAATGAAAAATTCTACGCTGAAAGAAATAAACGCTATCAGGACATGTTTGTCCTAAAACATTGTGTTATTAAAAATCCTGTTAGAAAGGGTAAAACTGTAAAAGTTAATGTGAAAAATAAACCAAAGTCCTTAAGTGCAGACTATTTTGTGAAGTGTAAGAACAGAGAAGTGCCTGTGTGCAAGAAAGCCTTTTTGGCAATACTGGACGTAGGAAAAAATCGAGTAAGCAGCATTCTACAGAAATTCCATAAAACAGGGAGCTTGCCCAAGGATGGCCGAGGAGGTGATTATGTTTCACAAAGCAACAATTTGAAACGACTGACAGTACAAAACTTTATACAATCGTTGACATGTTGTGAGTCTCATTATGCAAGAAATAAAACGATTGTTCGTAGATATCTGCCCTGCGAATTAAACATACTGAAATTATGGAAGATGTACAACTCAGGTGTACCAATGGACCTGCAGGTACGCCAGTGTTTCTTCAGAAGTATTTTTGTGAGGAAGTACAATATTGGTTTTGGGTCTCCAAAAGTCGATGTCTGCTCGAAATGTTTACAATTCTCTGAAAAAATAAAGCAGGCTTCCACTTTGGAAGAAAAGGCGACCATTATAACAGAGCAGCGACTTCACAAACTTCGGGCCAAGGCATTTTACAAATTGCTTCAAGAGGATGATCCAAAAGTTTTAATACTTTCGTTTGACTGCCAAAAAAATTTGCCATTACCCAAGATACCCGATCAAGCCTGTTACTTCAGTATGCAAATAAATTTATACAATTTTACTGTAGTGATTGGAAACTCTAAGACAATGCTTACTCCAGAAACAGTCAAATCGTTCTTGTGGTCTGAAGTTGATCGACGAAAGAGTTCCAATGAGATAGCATCTGCTGTTTTCCACACACTGTCCAATCATGTTTTTCAAGACGACGTCGAGATTGTGAGATTGATGGCTGATGGGTGTGCAGGCCAAAATAAGAACTGCACGGTAATCGGAATGATGTGCTACTGGTTGCAATGTTGTGCACCAACGTGCATAAAAAGAATAGAAATAGTGTTTCCTATAGTTGGACATTCCTTCCTGCCCCCTGACAGAGTCTTCGGACATATTGAGAAAAAGTTAAGAAAGACTTCTACAATAGTTGATCCACAGAAGTACTTTGACATAATCAAAGAATTTTCTTCAGTTCTTAAAATGGGAAAAGATTATGTGGTGTGCGATTGGAAAGCCGCATCAGCAAACGTTCTCAAGACCCCAGCCAGCTGGCATTTCAAATTACAAAAATCCAAACGAATTATAATATCCAAGACAGCCAATGGATCAGTCGAGGTTAAGGGGGAACCTTATTATAACAGCGACGTTTCGGTATTCAGTGGAATATGTAAGAGGGGTAAGAAAATCGCGCAGATGAAACCAAAGCAGTTGGACGTGGGTAGACCAGTTAAACCTGACAAAATAAAGAGCATCTCATCTTTGTTAACCCTCCATTACGACCTAAACTGGCAAGAAAATCCGCAACTTAGTTTCTTCAAGAATGCTTTTCAACAAGGCAATGTAGAAGACGTTAACAGGGAACGCGAAGCAGCCGCGGTTTTGACGGATAGTGAGAACGAGGATATTTATTGAGTTTAATTTAATATTAATGTACCTTACCATTATTTTAAATAAAAAGATAGTTTTGCAGTTAAAGTGCACACTTTACTTTTATTTATTACCTACCTGTTTTGCAATCAAATAATGGGAGTGTTATTTATAATTAAATTAAGTTTAAAAACACGCCACATTACTGTTACTATAAAAATACAGGATATCTTACTGAGTAAGGTGCAAAAACAGACATCTGCAAACTTGTTATTGAAATACAATGTGTCTGAGTTTCTCCAAGATTTTCTACAAATGCTTTATAGACCCACATGTTTCTGTGGCAACACTCACCTCAAAAAACCAGAATGATTCGTTGAAAAATAAAGCCCATTTTTGTTTTTTCGGTTTATCTCAAAACTGGTTATGTGTCAAATGTCTGCTTTTGCATTTAGACGCCTCATATATATATATATATATATGTAGGTCATGTACAAAATAACATTATTTTAACAAGAATTAAAAAAAAGTGCAATTCCTCATTCTCCTTGTACAAATAAATTGTAGAAATCGATATCACTAGTTACTCATTCCGCTGGTAGATGTCGGTTATGTTGTGGTATGAACAACAAAATTTTAAATATGCGCGGTTGGAGCACTTTTTTTTTTGGTTCGAATAGTTCTCACAAGTAGTTGTAGGTTGTAACCATAGAATAACCCGACTAGAATGGTCACTCTCCCGGCTAACCTGGAACCATGTTTTACGCCTCCTTTTTGGCGTTATGTGTACTAAAATTATGGCGCGCAATTTGAATGGCCATATAATTTTAATTGGTGCTTTAAATTTATATTTAGATTTGTATAAATAAAAAACCGACATTTTTTAAAATATCTTTATTAATATCACAAGAAATACAATAAATTAAATATACAGAATACCAGTCTCCATTAATTGGTGAATGACATATGTAAATTCATTACAATAACACATTTGTTATAAAATAAAAACTTAAATTATAGAAAACAGGAAACTATATCATTTTTAATACAACATTTTTAGATGCAAATATAAGAAATGAAGCAATAAATTACGTAAACTGTAAAACAAAAATAATATTAGTTTGTATGTATGTACTGGTTAAAAACATATGTAACTCATAAACATAATATTCAAAACTCAAATGAGAATTCTGAGAAAAGTAGTTGTTATTACGCCCATGGAAGCGACTTTAGGGTGTTCATCTCTCAGCATTTGTCAAGGAATAAGGAAAACCACGAAAACCTTACTCTGAGAGCAGGCTTCAAGATTTCAATCCCGAAACCTAGGAATCATATTTCCTAAAGTCCATTTTTAACAATTTCGATGATTTTGCTTTATCGTAAGTAATAAATCTGTTTTTGATTGTATGTAATACTGAGACCACAATTAAAGAAATTCAGAAAATAACGAAAATAATCTAGTTCCTTGTACTTCTGTTAAATTGTTAGACAAACTTCAATTTACTCTTTTTGTAGAATAAAATGGACTCTGGACAGTATACTTCCCATGTACCGGGTGATTCAGTAAGGGTGGCGACCGGCTGTATCTCGGAAACTGCTATGCCTAGAGCTTCGGAACAAAAAAATTCATAACCAATGTGGCCACCAGAAATATCCGAAAATTATTTTCATGTTCGAAATTTTACCGCTAGGTGGCGTATCTGCTATGTTCAATCATAAAATCAGTATTATCTCAAAAAATTGCAGGTTGAGCTATAGTTTTGAATGGACCGTTCGAAAGCTGAGTTGATGTCGCATTATTTTGTTTAATGACTTTTTTTCATATCTGCCATAATAAGGAGCGGGGAAGCCAATCAATTGTTCAATATGTAAATGTTAATATCTCCTGAACCATTCAACCAATCTAAAAATTTTTGGACTCGTTCGATTGAGCATTTCATGGGTTTTTTCTAGAAAAATTGTCGTTCTAGCATTTAGTTTGAAATAGGTAAACTACAGGGTGTTTTCTGTAGTGATAACATATTTTGGTGAATTTCAAGAAAAAATTAAATGTAACCGTGCTATATACTTACCAGTGTCGCAAGCTAAATTAAATTGCTGAAATTTCAGTGAAAACCGCAAATTAATATCTCTATCCGTTCTCGATTTATCGCCAAAAGAATGAAATTTGTAACAAAAATCAACTGCGGCCATGAAAGTAGCGGACGCGACGGATGGTTTCCATGGAAACTACGAAACTATCAGATGGTTTATTGATTATATCAGCTAAAAATAGTCAAAACTGAATGGAATAAATTATTAACGAGAATAATAACAGAAAAAAGAAAATATCTAACCAAAAATTTTAATTATAAATGTTCGGAATGTTTACAATTGAGTCTGTTACTATCGTTATCGTAAGTTTCATCCTTACCATGTCATCTTACATCAAGAATTAAAGGGTGGCGATTTTGACCATGCTGCATGCGCTATTGGTCAGATAGCAATCCTCACTGATTACGCGAAGTACAATTTCAAAATCGTTGGCGTGTTAATGTTTGGTGTGAATTTTTGGGGGAAAATTATTGGTCCTTACTTTTTTGAACAGCGTTTAAATGGTGTGGCTATTTTTTGGAAAATATATTGCCTTTATTGTTCGAAGATAGTTCCCTGGAGACAAGAATGGGTATGTGGATTCAGCAGGATGGTTTCCCGACGCATTATGCGCGAAGTGTCCAGGCATTTTTAAATAACCGGTTCCCAAATGAATGTATAGACTGGGATAGCATTTTTTCTTGGCCGCCGATGTCCCCCGATCTCACAGTAATTGATTTTTATTCATGGAGTAGACTTAAAGATATAGTATATAAAGACCGCCCAACAACACCTGATAATATGAAACAAAGAATTCGAGAAGCCGTCAGAAATATTTCCATTGCCGAGGTAGACGCGAGTGTATTATCCACAAGTAACAGACTCAATTTGTGGGTTGCCAGTGATGGTAGACATTCCGAACATTTATAATTAAAATTTTTGGTTAGATATCTCCTTTTTGCTGTTATTATTCTCGTTAATAATGTATTCCATTCAGTTTTGACTATTTTTAGCTGATATAAGCAATAAACAATCTGATAGTTTCGTAGTTTCCATGGAAACCATACGTCGCGTCGCCTACTTTTATGGCCGCAGTTGATTTTTGTTACAAATTTCATTCTTTTAGCGATAAATCGAGAACGGATAGAGGTATTAAGATGCGGTTTTCACTGAAATTTCAACAATTTAATTTAGCTTGCGACACTGGTAATTATATAGCACGGTTACATTTAATTTTTTCTTGAAATTCACCAAAATATGTTATCACAACAGAAAACACCCTGTAGTTTACCTATTTCAAACTAAATGCTAGAACGACAATTTTTCTAGAAAAAACCCAGGAAATACTCAATCTAACGAGTCCAAAAATTTTCAGATTGGTTGAATGGTTCAGGAGATATTAAAATTTACATATTAAACAATTGATTGGCTTCCCCGCTCCTTATTATGGCAGATACGAAAAAGAATCATTAAACAAAATAATGGGATATCAACTCAGCTTTCGAACGGTCCATTCAAAACTATAGCTCAACCTGCAATTTTCTGAGATAATACTGATTTTATGATTGAACATAGCAGATACGCCCCCTAGCGGTAAAATTTCAAACATTAAAATAATTTTCGGATATTTCTGGTGGCCACATTGGTTATGTATTTTTTTGTCCCGAAGCTCTAGGCATAGCAGTTTCCGAGATACAGCCGGTCGCCACCCTTACTGAATCACCCGGTACATAAATATAAAATTTTAAGCATTAAAATACCGTCATACTGATGCAAACAGTCACTCATATTTTGGACAAACCTTAATCATCACTTGGTAAAAGAAAAAACGCACGAAATGACTATAGGGTAAACCGACCAATGCTTGGCACTCTACCAGTGATTGGCACTTAACTTTTTGTTCGCCATTAGTTAAGTAATTCGAAATTTATTACTGAATAAGAAAACTTATTTCATTCCGCTGTTTAATTTTACATATAGAATCCTACATTACCGACCCCTAAGATCTAAGATGGCGTGTTTGCTGTGACATTTTGGTGAGAGTGTTGTTGAAAAGTAAGATTTTTATCAATTTCTTAAGAAACAGCGTGTTTTCAAATTTGTATAAATATATGTCCATGCATGTAAAGATGTTTTCAAATATTTGTACTAGCCAAAGGGGTCCTAGATTTCTTTATTTTATGTAAATTGGTACAAAAATGTTAGAAATAAAAAGTTTAATAGGGGTGCCAACTATTAGTTGCAAAATTATAACAAAGTTAATAATTGGCACTAATGCCAATGATTGAATTATGGAAGTCATTCTTTATATTTAGTTATTGGCACTACACACATTTTTATATAATTTGGTAAATTTTTTTAGGTACTTTTGTTTTGTTGTTAGGTGTTCATGATGCCAAAAGTAAAAGACAAGCAAAAGTACACAAAAAGCTATTCCGAAGAAATTCTACAAAAAGCTTTAGATGAAATAGAAAACGGTGCACCGAAAAAACAAATTGCAGAGAAATATAAAATTCCTAGGTCCACTTTGCAATTTAGATTAAGTTATAGTTTCAAAAAAATTAAACCGGGCCCAAACACCTATTTAACTAAAGAAGAAGAAATCCTAATTTATAATTGGATTTGCGAAAGTCAGAAAAAAGGATTTCCGAAAAAAAAAGAGGACATACAGGCTTCTGTAAAGGAATTCCTTGACAAAAATCCGAGAAGTAATCCTTTTAAAGAAAATACACCTGGTGAGCGTTGGTACCAGTGCTTTTTAAAAAGACACCCAGATCTAACAAATCGAACTCCTGAAGCTGTCACAAGGGCAAGCGGGAATGTTTCAGAAAAAGATATAAGGACCTGGTTTCATAATATTGAAGAGTATTTGAAAGAAAAAAATTATTTTGCAATTCTACAGGATCCGACAAGAGTCTTTAACGGAGATGAAACCTGCTTCCAATTATGTCCTAAAGAAGGAAAAGTAATAGCGCCAAGAGGAACAAAAAATGTTTATCAAGTGGATCAGGGAACCGCAAAATCAAATATAACCGTCATGTTTACCTTTTCTGCTGCAGGTTTAATTACTCCCCCAATGCTTATTTATGCTTATAAGAGAGTTCCGCTTAAAATAGTTGAAAGTGTTCCAAAAGGCTGGGGTGTTGGAAGTAGCGACAATGGATGGATGAAGTCCGAATTATTTTTTGAGTATGTTGCGAATGTCTTGCACCCACATTTAGTGAAACAAAAGATACAGTTTCCAGTCATTTTGTTTGTGGACGGCCACAAAACACATCTAACGTATGAGCTCAGCAAGTTGTGTACTAACTTGGAGATTATCTTGATATCATTGTATCCTAACGCAACAAGGATCATACAGCCTGCCGACGTATCAAACTTTAAACCTTTAAAAAATTCTTGGAAAAAGGAAGTCTACAAATGGCGTAGGAATAATCCATTTGTTGAATTAAGTAAGGTCCATTTCGCTCCAATACTTGAGAAGGCTTTAGCCGCTCTGAAGACGGATACAATCCGTAATGGTTTCCGAGCAACCGGGCTTCAACCGTGGAATGCAGACTCAGTCGACTATTCTAAATGTCTGGGAAAACAAAGTAAAACTCAGATCGAGATTGTAGACGATTTAAGAGAAAAAGAAGAATACAAAATGAGTTTACAAGACTTTTATGACATAATTGGACCAGCGACTATTGAAGAATTGAAAAATGAGACAGATGGTTTAAGAGAAAAAGAGAAATCCAAAGAATGGAGGCTGCTACTAAATATTTTTCTAAAGTTCGGTTCTCAAGTATCGAATAAGGAAACTCATGAAGCAGTGATTGAAGATCATTCGGTTATAGAATTGGACAGTTTTAATAATGATGATTTCTATTCAGAAGAAGAAATAAATAATATGCCCTTGGACATAGGAAGTCATTCCAATAACGACATTGAAGACATAATTGTCGAAACCTCTGCAGAAGTTTTAGAAAAAGAAAATGAAAAAAACACTTTTTCATTATTATCCCTACCAAGTACTTCTAAATGTAATCCTGACTTTGGCTTAGTTGACACTCATGATGTATCTCTTATATCTGATGTAGCATCCACAAAAAACAACAGCGAACTAGAATTAAAAGAGTATCTCCTTTGGCCGCAAACGCCAGAAAGGAAAGGCACAAGGCAAAGTGAAAGGCTTCCATACGTCATCACCTCAAATGGCTGGAAACAAATTTATGAGAACAAAGAAACTGAAAAAAAAGAAAAAGAACGTAAGAAGCAAGAAAATAAGCAAAAAAGATTGGAACAAAAAGCTATCAAAGAAACTGTTAAAAAGAATGCCAAAGCAAAAAAAAATACTACAAAAACTAACAAAAAAACGTGTGACAGAAGAGTCCAAAAAAAAGATTACCAAAGAACATATAACAGCCGAAGACCAAAAAGATGATACCAATTTAGAAACTGTTGCAAAAACTGCAAACTCTATTAAAGAGCCGATTCTTGAAGAAGCCACATGTTCTACATCTTCTTTGTCGCCCGTACAAGCTTGCCAACCACCAAAAAACAATATAATTGCTAACAAAGGCATGTGTTACACGTGTGCTAAAAATCTTTCTTTATTAAACTACGGTGTGAAATGTCAGCTTTGTGCCAGAACATTCCACGCCAAATGTCTTCAAAAGAGAAATACCTACATTGAATTTTTTAAATGCGCAACATGTTTAAAAAAAATGCAAAAAAACCAAAGCCATGTTAAAAATTTGAATTGGTTTTTGTAATAATTAACACGTTAAAGTTAATTTATACTTTGTTATTTGAAGAAAAATTTAAAAAATTACTAATCAGTTTATATTTTGTACTTAAATAAATTGTAAGTTAAATAAATTTCTTTAGTTAAATAAATTTCTTTTAAATTTACAAAGGTAGGTACCTACCTACCTATAGATTTTTAATTTTATTACCTGTTGATGATTGTGCCAATAACTAGATAATTGAGAATGCCAATGACTGAGTTAAAGTGCCAATGACTAGCAAAATGGAATGTTTGAAATAAATGTTATTTTTTTACCAAAAGTAGTCAACAAATTTAAAAATATCTTTAATTCTTATAAAACTATAAATGTTGACGCATCTCTGGATAAACATATCATTTCTTGTTGGATTGATTTTGTTTGCATTACTTTCACTTTAAAGTGCAACATTTCTTAAAGTGCCAATAATTGGGTGTTTTACCCTATGTTCTTACAGTTACATTCACATTGCTAAATTAGTCTAGCTTAATATAAAAAAGATTGAAATTCAATAATTTTCGAAGAATTAAATAATTGTAATTAGTTACTATTTGCAGGAATATGACGGTACGTAGAGTAAAACAAAATACAATAAATTACAAATACAGAATACTAACTTGTTTGTGTAAACTAATCAATTACATATGCGTAAATAGAAAACAAAAATACAATCACACAGTAAACATAGGTGTGCAATGTGAATGTTTGAAATATTTGTTAAGAGAGGGTCGGTTGTATAGAAAGTGTGATGATAGACTAATGCTAGTGATACCGAAGAAAATGAGGTGGCAACACTTTCGTGATGACAAGGCACACCCATCAGTTGATGCAACAGTGGAGGGCATATGATCAAAGTTCTGGTTTGCCCGTTTACGAAATTTTGTGAAAGGATATATACAATCGTGTCCACAATGCCTGTTCCATAAAGTCCCTGTTGGCAAGAAGCATGGGTATTTACACCCAATCGACAAACTTGGTATTCCACACCATACCGTTCATTTTGATCACCTAGGACCATTTGTTAGAAGTAATCGAGGTAACGTGTATGTGTTGGCTTCTATCGACGGATTTACGAAGCATGTTATTTTGAGAGCCGTGAAGGATACCAGATCGAGTACTACCTCTAAATTACTCAAGGATATGATTGTTGTGTGGGCCGCCCAGCAGAGTCATAACAGGGGTGCTATTCTGGGGTGCTATTCTGCACCCTTCGCAAAGTATGAAATCGGTCTCGATCGTTCGCAAACAGTCTTCACGTTGCTGAATGCGTATTCTGATGTCTTCACTTCGACTCGAAGTTCGCAAACTATCCTTCGCCTCACAACGAGCGGGTAGAAGTGGACTTCAAGATCGTGACGAACGTGACGCCTGCGTAGTAAGGATAAACGGTACGGTAGAAAGTCAATTTATGAACCTTCGCACTAGTAGAGAGGTTAGGTGTTTTTGCCGTTACCGCTATCATTTTCCAAATAACAGAAAAAAAAATGGAAAACTTTATGCTGTTTGATGCACTTCAAGATTTAGAAAATGCAGAAGAGAATGCCATAGAGAGGCAAAACATGAACATACATCAGGTGGACCCCATAAATGTTGTCAATACTATGACATATGAACAATTTAGAAAAACATTTCGTTTATCCAAAGAATTGTTTGAATATTTGGAAGATATTTTGCGACCTTATCTACGACAAGGACCACATAGGACAGATATTAATACTTTAGCTTCGTTCGTGACCGCATATCATGCCATGTCTTAAAGAATATTATATTTTCAATAATTATATAATATACTTAATTTCTTTTTTATTTTAAACAAAGTTTAATATAATTTTACTTTACCTTACGCCAATTCTTCCAGTCCTTTACAATCCCTGGCATACTATTTAATAAATTAGACAAATATTTCCATCTTTCTTCTGCATCCTTTTGTGTAAACGTATTGGAAAACTTGCCCGAGATTAAATTATGATTCATTTTTAAATACTCAATCATCGCGCTTTTTTGACTTTCCGTAATTTTCATTTTGGTTAACAAACAACTGCTATTTCCACTTATAACGTGTACCGAATAACGTTTAAATATCGTCTGAGACCATTTACAAGCAAAACATAGTAAAGACTTTTATTGTTGGCAGGAATTTGCAAAAATTTACATAAAGGGTTTCTATTTACCGCCATAATAATTGTAAAGTTTACAGACACATCTGCGCGCCATATGTTGGAAGGTTTTGGAAACATAGTTAAAGTCTTTAATTATCGGCGTTGTCAAATATATCGCACGCAAAGCTGCGAATACGTATGCTAGTGGCGTTCAGAATACAGATCTTCGCATGCGCACCCTTCGCAATCGCAAGTATACGTCTGGACGCGAACGAAGTTCAGAATAGCACCCCAGAACTTCGTTCGCGTCCAGACGTATACTTGCGATTGCGAAGGGTGCGCATGCGAAGATCTGTATTCTAAGTTTTCCAATACGTTTACAGAAAAGGATGCAGAAGAAAGATGGAAATATTTGTCTAATTTATTAAATAGTATGCCAGGGATTGTAAAGGACTGGAAGAATTGGCGTAAGGTAAAGTAAAATTATATTAAACTTTGTTTAAAATAAAAAAGAAATTAAGTATATTATATAATTATTGAAAATATAATATTATTTAAGACATGGCATGATATGCGGTCACGAACGAAGCTAAAGTATAGTCAAAATCGGCAGCAAAGAAATCAGACTGGGGGCGGTCCATCACAGGAAGAAACTTTTACAAAAATTGAGGAAGATATCCTAGAGATTATAAAAAAGGTGTCGGTGGATGGCCACGAGAATGTTAGAGAGTCTATAGTCGATTTTACTCTATCAAGCACATTTTTAGATATGCCCAACACATCGCGTGATTTGTATCATGGTAAGTAATACAATACAAACATTGCTTTTAATACGAAAATATAAACATTTAGTTGGCATGATATTCCACTTTTTTTAGATATACCAGCATTAGCAATTCCGGAAGTTTCGAACAACCAAATACAGAATGAAGTTAAAATTGGTAAGTGAATCTGTTTTCACAAATACTAATGTTGTAATTCTATCCATACCTGCACTATTTATAACAGTATAAGCATGTGCTGTGTTATAGAATCGCCGGTTCTTAAGAGAATGCGCCTAGCAGAAGACAATCTGGAAATAAAGAAAATTCCAAAGCGAGATAGTAAAAAATTAAAATATACAAATGCTGCAGTAGAAACCTATCAAAAAATGACCATTAAGGAATTAGAAATGAAAGAGCAATATTATGCTGCTAAAATGAAACATATGGAAAAGCAACAAGAATATTATAAAGAAAGAATGGAAGCAAAAATTAAGGATCTTTTGATGAAAGAGGAAGCCGTTAATGCACTTAATAAATTAAACGAAACTTTATCCATAATTGCTGAGGTTGTTAATAATTTGTAATTATTGTTTAGTAATAAAAATAACATTTACATATTGGGTTTTTTATGTTTGTGTAAAAAAAAAACTTAAACGTTATGCAGTTCAAATATATATTATGATGGGAACATAAAATGATACGACAATGAATAACAGCTATATGTATGTATATAGGTAAGATTAGTGGATCTAAAGCCGCTCACGACACTGGCTTGTCCTGTTTATTTGAATTCTGTGATTTACTGTTATAATAACAGAATACGGGTTTTAATAATAAATAAATACTTACTATTTGTATTTTAGGTAACGTTTCGGAATTTTTATTATTCCTTCATCAGACCTAAAAGGATATTTATCACAACCAAGGTAATTACAAGCACAATTAACATTTTACTTACACTTATAACTATTAAACTTTAAAATTTTGTCATATACATATGTCAATTTGATTGATTAATTTAAATTTATAACATAGGGTTGCTAATTTTTTTTCATTAAGTATATAAACATTTTTTATAAACAATAGAAATTATCAAGACATTATACAATATATTTTGTAGTTAATAAATTCGAGATCCAAAATAGGTATGTTTTCTAATCTGAATATTAATCATAAAGGTAATTTAATGTAAAAAAATTTAATGTAAATTGTATTGTATGTGATTTAGAAGGTTGTTATATACTGGAGGAAGTGTTAATGAATTTTCTTTTGTATTGATGTTGTTTTTATGTTTAGAAATGGCTATATTTTCAAGGAAGATTCTTTTATTTTGATTATTTTCTTTATATAGAATTTTAACGTTTTCGAAATTAATTTGGTGACCCTTTTCTCTGATATGAGCGGCTAGAGCGCATTTTCTAGGGTTTACTCGGGCGTCACTTCGATGTTGTGTGATCCTATATGTGTATATATATATATATATAAAACTTAATTAATATTAAAACTTAGAAAATAATAAATATATATATTTATTTCACCTAAATATTTCTCATATATTTAATGACCTCGTCAGGAAGAAATCTACAATATTACAAAAGAATATGAAGCAATGCACATGCACGTTTACCTATACGACTATCACTTTTATCACTTAATCTTAAAAATATAAATAAATGTACTTAATTTATTGATTTCGAAAGAGGTGCTGCATTATTCGCTGTCTTGCTGCACGTCCTTCCACCAGATCGGGATTTATCCGTCTTCCTACTACATCTTCTAAGTCATTGTTACCAGGAAGTATTATACCTATACAATAAAGGTTACAAATAGGAAAATTAGTAATCACATTCATGTTACCTAAATCAATATCGTCATAATTTTCATCTGGTTCAGGTACATTATGTTCAATGCATAAGTTATGTAACACCACACAAGCATTTACAATTTCACTTGCATATTCTGGGGCATAATGTAGTACCCTGTGTTTTAAGCAACACCTAAAGCGCATCTTTAGTAATCCATTACAACGCTCTATGGTACTTCTAGTTTGTTTATGGATATTGTTGTAAACTGACTCTGGTGTATTAGGAGCAGGATCACCTCCTACAGATGTTAATAAATAGGTTCGCAGGGGATACCCCGAATCCCCTGTAATACATTTTTAAAGTAAATTCATTTTACCAAAAATATTTTTATTTACCTATTAAATAATAATCGGTATGTCCTGCAAAATGTATTTGTTCAAGTGTGTTAAGATTCAACAGTTGGTATGCGCGATCAATACTTTTGTATACAACTGTACACAATAAGTAGGTTAAAAAAAAATGTCGAGATATTATAAGTACAGCAAATGTCGTTCTATTGAATATAAAAGTTAACAAAGTTTTCTGTGTCTAAATTAATCTAATATATATAATTACACGCGATATAACGATATACCAACAGGTTATGGGCCCAGGCACTTATCGATAAATAAGAAGTAAATATATATATAGATAAATAAAAATTGTGTTATAACCGGTGTGTCCGAAAAGAGGTGTAGAAGAGTCTAGAAGCAAGAAAATGGCGGGGTGCTACGAAAAATTCAACAATTTGATGGGAATAACTTCAATAACTGGCAATTCAGACTGAAAGCTGTATTGGACCAACAAGGGGTTCTGGATTGTATAAGTACTGAGAGTAATGAAACAGCTGAATTTAAGAAAAATGATAAAAAATGTAAAGCCATTATCATCACATGCCTATCTGATTCACATTTAGAATATGTAAAGGATAAGGAAACGTCATATGAAATGTGGGAGGCGCTAAAGAAACAATTTGAAAGAAAGAGCATCGCAAGCCAACTCTACAATATCCTGTGATGGGTGGAGACTGTGGCTTGAAAACTATAACAAAAATCCCAAAAGAAAGGTGAAAAAATCCCTTACCACAAAATTAGATAACAAATCTAAATACGTGGAACTTGTTGTACTCCGTAGACCGGGAAGTCATGATATCCTGTGATGGGTGGAGACTGTGGCTTGAAAACTATAACAAAAATCCCAAAAGAAAGGTGAAAAAATCCCTTAACACAAAATTAGATAACAAATCTAAATACGTGGAACTTGTTGTACTCCGTAGACCGGGAAGTCATGATATCCTGTGATGGGTGGAGACTGTGGCTTGAAAACTATAACAAAAATCCCAAAAGAAAGGTGAAAAAATCCCTTACCACAAAATTAGATAACAAATCTAAATACGTGGAACTTGTTGTACTCCGTAGACCGGGAAGTCATGATATCCTGTGATGGGTGGAGACTGTGGCTTGAAAACTATAACAAAAATCCCAAAAGAAAGGTGAAAAAATCCCTTACCACAAAATTAGATAACAAATCTAAATACGTGTTGTACTCCGTAGACACGTTCCACGGAGTACAACAAGTTCCACGTATTTAGATTTGTTATCTAATTTTGTGGTAAGGGATTTTTTCACCTTTCTTTTGGGATTTTTGTTATAACTCTACAATAGAAGAAAATTGTTGACATTAAAGTTACGAGAAGGTGAGTCCTTAAGCAATAATTTTATTAGATTTGATAGTATTATTAGAGAATTGAAAGCAGTAGGAGCAGCAATGGATGAAACAGACATAGTCTGTCATTTGTTGCTAACTCTACCCAAATCATTCGACAATATTGCAACAGCAATAGAGACCATAGAACTTGAGAAACTATCTTTGGATTTTGTAAAATCAAAATTATTAGATCAAGAAGTCAAGAGAAAGATAAGTAATGAAGAATTAAGTGCTGAAATACCTACAGCCTTTGAAGCAAAAGTAAAAAACAATAGACAACAGAAACAAACAAAGGTACGAAATACTGAAGGGAAGGGAACCTCATTTGAATTTAAATGCTATGGATGTGGAAAAAGGGGGCACAAAATAGCTGATTGCCGTTTGAAAAGGAATCAATACCAGAACAACAGGAGGCAAGCTAACTTAAATGAATGTGACGCAAATGAGACACAAGAAGAAACTAAAATAGCTTTTATGACGTCAACAAAGGTGAGTGAAAAACAGAATAAAGATAAAGTATCATTTTATTTAGATTCTGGAGTACAGACCACCTTATCAATGATAATTCATACTTTTATTCATATTCTAAGTTAGAGAAACCTGTAAACATTAAAGTAGCCAAAAATAAAGAATGTTGTACAGCCACAAACATTGGAAATATTCATATTGCTCTAAATGATTCTACTGGGGAAATTAAAAATGTATTATATGTTAAAGACTTGAGACACAATTTGTTATCGGTACAGAGATTAGCAAATGCAGATATACAAGTATATTTTGATTGTAACAAAGCTGTTTTAAGAAAAGGAAAGAACATTATTGGAACTGGTTATAAATTAGAAAACAATCTGTATGAAATTAGTTTTAGAGTTATACATAGTGTGATAATCACATGAAGCTCAGAAAATCAAATTACAAAAGCAATTTATTATTTAACACATTTTGGCGCCCAACGTGGGGCTCGATTTGTTTCTTTTACCAAAAATACAAACAACGATTTCTTTAAAACAATTTTCATCAAAAAAGAACAGAACAAAAAAAAAGTTTTTTAAATAAAATCCTGTTACAACCATTTGTTATTGCTTTTATTCGACGTATTTTGTTAATTGTCTCCACATAAACACAAAAACCAACATGCAGCCAACACAACCAGAACACAGACCTAGAACTCGCTCACAGACACGAGAACAGGAGGCAACAAAGACAACGGAAGAAACACAAACTACAGACCAATCTGCAGGTGACACACACACAAAACCCAACACTGACACCAAAACCGAAGATCAACTAGCTCTGATCTTAGAATTATTAAGTCAAAACAAGAGAAGTCAAGAGGAATTAAAGGAAAGCCAAGCAGAATTAAAAGCTAATCAAGAGAAAACAAGAGATGAATTAAAAGAAACTCAAGAAAAAACAAGGGAAGAAATAAGAGGGGAATTACAAGGTCTAGACATACAAATACACACTATACAAGCACAATTTTTCACACAAATACAACAATTAAACACAAAACATGAAGAACATACACACGAGATTGCACAAATTTCAGACAAATTACAATTACACACGGAAATCACTCAATTACACATAAACGAATTAAAACAAGACACACAAGAACAAATTACACAACTAAAAGACAACACCAAATCAGAATTCGAGAATATAAGGACGGACTACAATTGTAAAATAGATTATGTAGAGCAACATGCAATACAGAACTCCGGGAAAATCGACATCATAGGGAAATCCATACACGAGAAAATTGAGCAAGAAAATGAACATGTTCAACACATGATGAGTCAACTCAAGAAAGAAATGGAGCGGTACAAGAACCAACCACCTGTAATGATTCATGGAGGACAGATGATGAATTATCACAACCCGATAAAACCAGAAATGTGGCCGAAATACCGGGGAAACAAAGACAAAGTACATGCGATGACCTATTTGAAAAACATCTTACGACTGACAGAAGACATAAGGGATGAGAAACAGGCAATGACCTTAGTGAGTTTAACTTTAGAAGAAAGGGCTCTAGAATGGTATGAAATGGTATCAGAAAAATGCCATACACTGGAACAGTTCAAACAAGAATTCATAAGGAAATTTTGGAATTGGGATGAACAGAACAGACAGAAAATATCATTAATGACAGGAAAGTATCGAACAAGTCAAGGAAGTAGATGTAACTACGCTTGTGACTTGTACAACAAGTGCAAGTACATCAATGGACTTGAAGAAACGGAAATAGTTAACAACATTTTAAGACATTTCATCGACACGGACAACACAGTGGTAATGAGTCAGAAGATTCAAAACATTGATGAACTAATGGAGTTACTGAAGAGATTGGATGATTACACAGAAACTCAACGCAATGAGAGGATCGAAAGTCACAACAGATCTCCAAATAACAGGTATAATACATACACACAAAATCCACATTACAACCACAATTACAATCAAAACAACCAACACAATTACCCAAGATACAACAACAATAATTACAACCGACATAACAACAATTACAACCGAAACAACAATTCATCATACAACACTTACAATCGAAACAATTACTCCACAAACCAAAACCCAAATTACAACAACTATCCTCGAAACAACAATTCATCATACAACAACAATTACAACCGAAACAACAACACCACAAACAACAATTCAACAAACAACACTTACAATCGAAACAACAATTCACCAACCACACAAAACAATCGAAACAACAATTACCCGAACAACAATACTTATAACAATCGAAGAGTAAATTTCACAAGACGAGGATCACCGCCAAGAAGTAGAAGGAACAGTCGAGAAAACTCACCGGTTTGAACACAACGCACACCGTCAGAAACAAGAGATTCTCGTGAACATCACGGTACCAACTCGGAAGGAAAAAAAACTCCGATTTCACAACCGAGCACTTCCAAACAATAAAAGACGGTTACCTAATAGGACAAATCACCCGGACAGACTACAACCGATTTTACGACAATTCACATAAGTTTTTGACGATAGAAAATGATTATATAGAATCCACAGAACCGAGTATACCTTTCATATTTTTCAAAATTAGTGGTAAAAGATTAACAGCTATCATTGACACAGCTGCTGAAATATCTTTAATAAGCGAACACATAATGAGATCCATACCTGAGCTGAAAACAGAACTGATACCTGTACAACAACAGAATTTAATAACAACAAGTCACAAGAAGATAGGAATAATTTCGAAGAAAATAAGCACATCCGTCGAAGTAAACGGAAAAACATATTTAATGGAATTTTATATACTAGCTGGTATGAAATATGATTGTTTAATTGTAGTAGATATGAGAATAGTGCGCCTGCCTGTCCAGTGGGGGGAAAAATGCATGGCCAGTTCGTACTGGGCAGTTGACGCGACCGCAATTGTTTTACATTGATTTGTTAAATTAAATTTAATGCACAATATAATATATCTCTAATGCTAGACAAACGTTTTTAATTCATTCGATCCAAATAAACATCAAAACATAACAGTGGCGACGAGGTAAAAGAAGAGAAAAGAAGAGTTTGATTTCCCAATATGGCGACGGGGCACGTGGGAGTGATAAGTGAATTTAATCATCAATCATCCGACTGGACGATTCACGTTTCCAAACTAGAACAATTCTTTATCATGAATAGTATTAAGGAAGACTCAATCAAGAGAGCCGTTTTATTAAATTCGTTAGCAGAAGTTAGTTATAAATTATTGAAAACGTTGTGTGTACCCGATAACCCGGAAACAAAGAGCTTCACCGTATTAAAACAGTTACTGGAAAAACATTTTAAACCGGTAAGATCGTATTTTAATGAAAGAAAGAAATTTTATAATGCAAGGAAAGAAGAAGGAGAAACGGTGGTAGAATGGTGTGCACGCATCAAAAGTTTAGCGGCAAATTGCGGGTTTGGAGAAGAATTGAAAATTGTAATGAGAGATATGTTTGTGGTTGGAATTAATAATTCGCAAATAATGGAGCGACTTTTTGAAGAAAATGCAAGTGAGGGACATGTAACTTTGGAGTCTATGGTTACATTGGCTCAAGTAAGGGAATCTTCGTTAAAGGACCATAGCGATTTCGCATTAGTAATAAAGAAAGAAGGAGATGGTCACGAGGTGCATCGACTAAGCAGTCAGCGCAGGGCCGTTTCCGCGTCAACGCCGGCGCAGCAACAGCAAGGATCGGGAAGGCGAACGAGCTATGCCCGGAAAACAACATGCCCAGACGGACGAGATGCAGCGGTCAAATGCGAGGTATGCGGACGAAGAAATCACAGATCCCAGGAATGTAGGTACAAGAATTACAAGTGTAATAAATGTGGTAAATATGGCCATTTAGCCAATGTATGTAATATTAAAAGTAAGAGAAATAATTTTATGAGTGATGTTAATGAACTCTGTGATGATGTATGTTTTTACAATAGTTTTAAAGCAAATTTTAATTACAAAGCGGTAGAACCATTTAAATTAACTTTATTAATAGAAAATAAAACTGTAGATTTTGAGATTGATTCAGGTTTTGAATTTTCAGCGATATCCGAATCATATTATTTGGAAAATTTTAAAAATAAGCCATTATTAGTAAATGATATCATTCTCAAAGACTACATAGGTAAATCATTTATTCCTATCGGTAAAATAAATGTTAAAGTTACTTACAATAATCTTGAAGTGTTATTAGATATATACGTCATACGTAATGGTGGTCCACCCTTATTAGGTAGAAAAGGATTACAATTATTAAATTTAGGTATTTCTGAAATGAATTTAGTAAATAATGAACAGAAAGCGATCAATGATTTATGTGTTAAATACAAAGATATTTTTGCAGATGAAGTAGGTAATTGTCCTCGAAAAATTGATTTAAAAATTAAAGATGGTGTTATTCCAAAATATTTTAAACCAAGGCCATTGCCTTTTTCATTAAAAATTAAAGTCGAACAAGAAATAAATAGATTAGTTGAACAAAAAATATTACTACCTGTAAATTTTTCGGATTGGGCAACACCAATTGTTCCTGTTTTAAAACCGGATGGATCGGTGAGATTGTGCGGGGACTTTAAAGTCACATTAAACCCCGTATTGATACCGGAATCACACCCCTTACCACGTTTAGAGTATTTATTTTCGGAATTGCAGGGTGGTGTCTTGTTTTCAAAAATTGACCTTTGTCAAGCATATCAGCAAATGGAAGTGACACCCGAGACATCAAAATTGCTTACAATTTCTACACATAAAGGTTTATATAATTACACCCGTTTACCCTTTGGTATAACGAGTGCGCCAGCAATTTTTCAAAAATTTATGGATCAAATCCTTTCTAATATACCGGGTGTGGTGTGCTTTCTTGATGATATTGTTGTGACAGGGCGTAATTATGAGGAACATTTAAGTAGATTAGAGAAAGTTTTTCAAAAGTTAAGTGAAAATGGCTTAAGAGTTAAGAAAGAGAAAACTGTATTTTTTGCTACTCAGGTTAAATATTTGGGTCATGTAATTGATAGTAAAGGCATTCATCCCACAAAAGAAAATGTGGATGCAATCAAAAAGGCACCCAAACCGGTAAATGTATCGCAATTAAAGTCATTTTTGGGAATGGTAAACTTTTATTCTAGATTTATTGATAATTCAGCTACAATTTTAGCACCGTTATATAATCTATTAAAAAAGAATGTAAAATTCAGGTGGTCTAATCAGTGTCAAAAAGCTTTTGACTCAATTAAAAATATTTTAACTTCCGAAAACGTGTTAGTTCATTATGATCAAAATAAACCTATAAAATTAACTGTAGATGCTAGTGCATATGGCGTAGCTGCAATTATTAGTCATTATAAGGATTCAGAAGAACATCCAATTGCTTTTGCATCACGTGTATTGAATAAAGCAGAAAAGGCTTATTCGCAAATAGATAAGGAGGCTTTAGCAATTATATTTGGAATAAAAAAATTTCATCAATATTTATTTGGTAGGAAATTTGTAATTGAGACTGATCACAAGCCTTTATTGTCAATTTTGGGTCCTAAAAAGGGTTTACCTCAAATAGCCGCAAATCGAATGCAACGTTGGGCTCAATTTTTATCAGCATATGATTATGATATTGAATTTGTTAGATCAGATAAAAATGTTGCGGATGCTCTTTCAAGATTGCCACTTAGAGATGATTCATATAACGATCCATTATCTAATTTGTCTTATTTTAATTATGTTTCACAAGAAACACCTCTAGATTTTAAAAAAATTCGTGATTTTACTAATCGAGATTTGATTTTGTCAAAAGTTAAATATTTTATTTTAAAAGGTTGGCCAAACAAAGTTTCATCTAAAAATTTTATTCCGTTCTTTAAAAGAAAGGATGAATTGTCTGTTGAACAAGGTTGTTTGTTGTGGGGATATAAGGTAGTAATTCCACAAAAATTACAATCAGCTGTACTTGGGGAATTGCATTCAACCCATATGGGAATTGTAAAGTTGAAGTCTTTAGCACGCTCTTATTTATGGTGGCCCTCGATTAATTTAGATATTGAAACAATAGTAAAAAATTGTCATGTGTGCTGTAGATACAGGGATGTTCCAGAAAAAGCACCACTATCACCTTGGCCATGGAATGCAGAACCATGGACACGTGTACACATTGATTTTATGGGTCCGTTGCTTAATAATTATTATTTGATTGTTATTGATTCCACAACTAAATGGATTGAATGTATTCCTATGAAGATAATTACATCAAGTAAAACTATTAATGAATTACGTAAAATCTTTTGTCGTTTTGGCTTTCCAAAGATAATTGTGTCGGATAACGGTCGACAATTTGTATCGGCAGAATTTCAGCAATTTTTACTTCAGAATGGTGTTAAGCACATTACTACCGCTCCTTATAATCCAGCAAGCAATGGTCAAGCCGAGAATGCGGTAAAAATACTGAAAAATGCAATTTTAAGAGCTAGGCATTCTCACAAAAATAATGACATAAATCTAATAATTGATCGATTTCTGTTATATTATAGAAACGCGGTTCATTCTACTACTGGTGAAACACCTGCAAAATTGTTATTAGGTCGAAATTTACGCACTAGATTAGATTTAATTAATCCATTATCAGCAAACGTAGTTTTAAGTAAGCAAGTTAAACAATGTACTAGTTTTAGAGGAAAACGTCAAGTAATGTTTAATCCAGAAGATCGCGTACGGTATCGAGTATATTTATCAAATAAGTCATATTGGTCAGAAGGTGTAATCGTTAAACAACTTGGGGCTAGACATTACTTGATTAAAGATAAAAATAATAAAACATTTAAACGACATGTGAATCAGCTGTTACCTGTAGATGGCTATAATCAAAGGGTAAGTGGAGATAATGGTAAACAGTATGCAGAAGAATTCATACCCAGATCTGAGCTAGTCAATGAGTTGTTAAATCCTTCTACGGGTGACAGGGGATTAACATCATTAAGACCTAGAGATTTAATAAAACCGCCAGATAGATTAGTTTATACGTAAGAAATTTTATTTATAGGGGGAAGGTAGTAGATATGAGAATAGTGCGCCTGCCTGTCCAGTGGGGGGAAAAATGCATGGCCAGTTCGTACTGGGCAGTTGACGCGACCGCAATTGTTTTACATTGATTTGTTAAATTAAATTTAATGCACAATATAATATATCTCTAATGCTAGACAAACGTTTTTAATTCATTCGATCCAAATAAACATCAAAACATAACAAATTGGAATAGATAACTTGTACATGCACGACGCAAAGATTAATTTAGAAAGTTTTACAATAAATCTTAAAGGGAATGAAATAGTAATGGGAAAGCTAAATGAATATTATAGAATGGAAAGTACGAAAGAAGTGGAATTGAGGGAAGAGGATTTGACAGAAGATGGAAAGGTATTGATGTTTAATAGGAGTACAGAAGAAATTGTCAACGTTGTTTGTGGAAGGGTAATGGCACGTAATGGTTTGCATTTTTTAGCATAGCACATCTCGGTCTTCAAAATGTATATAGTTGGTAAAAGGGATCCCGGTAAAAGTACACGCTTTAGAGAGAGACCTTCGCGGATATATGTCTCCATCAACGGTGGCGGTAGTAAGGAATTTGAAATAAGTTATCATCCGCCTGTTGTACATTTCCGTGCAATAGACGCAATAGACCCTGAGCAGGTAGAGAATTTGTTCGAGAATAAGCGAGAAGATTTACCAGTATTCACAGGGAACGACTGGAGTAAATGGAAATTTAGATTAACCCTATTTCTAGAAAGCAAGGGTGTGGGAACAATATTAACAGAACCGATGCCGACTCCAGAACCACAACAAATTGAATGGAAGAAAAATGCTTTAAGAGCAAGAAACATAATTGTTCAATGTATGTCTAACTCACAGCTGGACCTTATATTAAATGAAACAACTGCAAAGGCTATGGTAGAAAAGCTAGACGCTATTTATAAACCTACTTCCACAACCTTACGATTATTGACAAAAAGAAAACTATTGGAATTAAAAATGAAAGAAGATGATGATCCGACAGAATTTATTACAAAGAACATTTAGTGAATGAACTGAAGAGTACAAATGAAACGGTATCAGAAGATGACCGATTGAATTATCTATTGATAGCATTACCTCCGTCCTACAATCATATCATCGATATTGTTGATGCATTACCAGCAGGAAAGAAAACAGTGGAGTATGTGAAAAGTAAACTGCTAATTGACTTTAAGAAAGCTAAAAATACGAGTGTTGAAAATCAAGGGTCAGTATTTACATCACAAAGTCATCGTAATAATGTCAGATATAAAAATGAAAGTATTAAGTGTTTTAAATGTGGGAGATTTGGACACATACAAAAATACTGGAGATCTCAACAAAATCAAGCATTCAGAAGAGAAGATGAGAGGTTCAAGCAGACAAGAAATCAAGATTGGAATAAATGTCAAGAAGCAACTCAGAGTAGAAATCAAGAATCAACATTAAGAAGAGGTCAATACAATTTGCTGGAAATTCATCAAGAGAAAACCAAGAATCTGGAAATTCATCAAAAGAGAACGAAGAATGTGGGAATTCCTTCCAGGCTACTGTGATGAACGCAAACAAGATGGATCAATCCGATGAGAAGCAATCAGACGAGATTACATGGTTATTACTGTTATTAGATAGTGGATGGATAGACCATATTGTAAATGAAATGAGATATTTTTCAAAATATGTAGAATTAACAACAAATGTAAACATTAAGGTAGGTGATGGTCATTTAATTAAAGCAGTAGGAATAGGTACAATTGAAATGAAATGTTTAGTAGATAATGAATTTAGTACAGTTACAATTAGAAATTGTTATTACGCACCAAATATGTCACAAAATTTATTAAGTGTTTCAAAAATAACAGATTTTGGAAATACATTATTGACTGAGAAAGAACATTGTGAAATTTTCAATCAAGCAAAAAAGAAAACTGCTGTTGTAATAAAAAGTAAAAATTTATATGTATTAAAAGGTTATGTGATCTCAGGTGATGTCAAAAGCTTTGCAAGTAATCTTTTAACATTTAAAGAAAAATGGCATCGAATATTAGGGCATGTTAATTTTAGAGATTTGACTGTTATGTGTAAAGATCAACTGGTAGAAGGCTTACCGCAAAGCATAGAGAATATTCATTTAAAATGTGAAACCTGTTTTATTTCAAAAATGAGTAATTTAAAATTTGAAAATAATCGTACAAGAGCAAATAAAATTGGTGAAATTATTCATACAGATGTAAATGGTCCAATTAAACAAGAGGGTTTTAATGGAGAGAAATATTTTGTAAGCTTCATTGATGACTTTAGTAGAATAGCTGTTGTTTATTGTATTAAAAGTAAAGAGGAAGTGTTCGAGTGTTTTGAAAAGTATGTAAATAGAATTCAAAATCAGACTGATAGTAAAATTAAAGAGATCAGGTGTGATCGAGGTACAGAGTATTTAAATAAAAAGTTTTATACATTTGCTAAAAATAAAGGTATCTGGCTAAGACCAAGCCCAGCATATACACATGAATTAAATGGGATGGCCGAGAGATATAACCGTACCATTATGGACAGAGCACGGTGTTTATTGAATGAAACTAATTTAGACAAAAAATTCTGGCCTGAGTGTGTTAAAACTGCAGCATATTTAGGAAATCGACTGATCGCAAACAACAAATTTAAAGTAACGCCATACGAAGTATTTTTTGGGAGAAAACCAAATGTTTCACATCTAAAAATGTATGGAAGTACAGCATTTGTAAGAATACCAGAAGTCGACAGAGAATCTAAGTTGTCGCCCAAATCAATGAAAGGTACTTTAGTGGGATATGATGATATGGGTTATCGAATTTTAGTGGATCAAAAGATAATTGTAAGTCGCCATGTTGAGTTTATAGAGAAAAATGAAGAATTTATTAAAATTCCCAGTAATGAGTTCGACCATATAAATAATGAGACAGATCAATTGAAGGAAGATAAAAATAGAAATCTAGAAGAAAAGGATGATGATAATGAAGAAAAACAAGACAAAAGATCCAGACGTGACATCAAAACACCTAAATGGCATGATGATTACTTGATAGATGCGAATTTTTCCGATACTACTGTTCCTAATACTTACCGTGAAGCTATGGATGCAAATGACAAAAGTCATTGGCAAAAGGCAATGAATAAGGAATATGAATCCCTGATAGAAAACGAAACCTGGTCACTAATCGACATTGAAAAAATCCCGAAAAATTCAAAGATTATACAATTTAAGTGGATTTATAGAATTAAGCCAAATGCTCAGTACAAAGCTAGATTGGTAGCTCTAGGATATCAACAACCAAATTTGTTGGAAGAAAATATATATTCGCCAGTGGCAAAAATGCCAACTCTAAAGGCCCTATTTTCCGTTACATGCAATCGAGGATTATTCATTGAGCAAATGGATGTGCAGACGGCTTTTTTAAATGGAAAAATCAACTCTGAAGTATATGTTAATCAACCCGAAGGTTTTATATTAGAACAAAATAAAGTATGTATTTTAAAAAAGGCCCTATACGGTTTAAGAGAAAGCCCTAGAACATGGTGCGAATGTTTGCATAATTATGTAATATCTATAGGTTTTAAAAGATCAAAGCATGACAACTGTTTATACATGAAAGACACAGAAACTATACAAACTTATATTATACTATATGTTGATGATTTGATGTTCCGATCATAGAGAGTTAGTAAAAGTCAAAGAAAAATTAGGTCAACAGTTTAAAATGAAAGATTTAGGAAAAGTTAAAAATTTTTTAGGAATTGAAATAGAGTATGATCAAAATAAAAAATTAATGAACCTAAGTCAAACAACATATATTAAGTCTTTGGCAGAGAAATATCAAATTATAGAGAGTAAAAGCTATAAAACTCCTATGGAAATAAATTTGAAACTAGAACCAGCAGAGTCATGTGACACAAATATAAAATATAGAAACTTAATTGGAGCTTTATTATATGTAAGTCAAGGTACAAGACCAGACATTTCGTATGCTGTAAATTATTTGAGCGTTTTTCAAAATAGTTATTCAGGAACTCATTTTAAGTACTTATTACGAATTCTAAAATATTTGTATAAAACAAGAGATTTAATATTAAAATTTAAAGGATCTAATAATACTCCCATAGATTGTTTCGTGGATGCGGATTGGGCAGGAGACATTAACAATAGAAAATCACGAAGTGGAATTCTAATTCATCTCTTGGGTAACCCAGTACTATGGATCTCACGTAAACAAAAAGTAGTCACAAGATCTTCGTGTCATGCAGAATATATTGCACTTGCTGAAGCTGTAAACGAATTATTGTTCTTGAGAGGTATTGCAAAAGATTTATCAATTGCTTTCATCGATCCCATTAAAATCTACGAGGATAATTCTGCATGCTTGGGATGTACTAGATTTGAGAAACTAAGATCATTGTTAAATTTAATGTAAGATTTATGTATGTATTTTTAGAATAATATTTTTTTTTAAATTATAAAACTCCTAAAAGAAAGGGGATATGTTGAAATATATAGTTTATTTTAGTTGTTACATGTGGCAGTAATGCAACATAGGTTGCCTAACCTGTGGGGAAAAGCGGCAGCACGTAGTTGTACGACATTCACATGAAACTGTAAAGGTTTATAATATCAGATTCTCATCACTGTAATTTAATGTTACATAAGTTTAAATAAACAAAAGTATTCAAGTACAAGTGTTTATCTTAACAGACTTATCTGATATTTATGCACCCGTAGCAAAGCTGTCCACATTTAGATTTTTATTGGCCATTGTAGTAAATGAAAATCTGTTATGTGAACAAATGGATGTGAAATCAGTTTTTCTCCACGGTGAACTAAAGGAAACAATATATATGGAATTACCAGAGGGCTTTAAAATTAAGAACAAAATATGTAAACTGAATAAAACCTTATACGGACTAAAACAATCACCATGTTATTGGAATAGTAAATTTGATAATTTTATGAGAAAATGTAAATTTAAAGTGTCAGAATATGACCCATGTTTCTATTGGAAAATAATGAAGGATATAAGAGTATTTATTCTACTATATGTGGATGATCTGGTAATCACAAGCAATAGCCAAAATGAAATAGATAATATTAAGAATAAACTATCAGAAGCTTTTGAAATGAAAATTTTAGGAAAATTAAAATACTTCTTAGGAATGAGGATTACAATTCTTCCGAGCAAGATCTACTTGATCAAAGCGCATATTTGTTGAGGGTGTTAGAGCGGTTTGGTATGGAAAATTGCAAATCCACTAAAACTCCATGGAATTCAAATTCACTAGAATTATTGCAAGATACAACGTTAGTAGAAGAAAAAGTGTCATATCGTGATATCATTTGCAAACTACAAGGTATGTGTCTGTGGCGACTTCAATATTAACTTTTTAGTTCCTTCTGGTGATCTGAAGAAACTCAAGGATTTATTAAATTCATTCTGTGTAAGGGCAATTATAAATGAGCCTACACGTGGAGACAACTGTCTGGATAATATCTGCGTAAGTGAGGCATTTAACCAATTCGAATCTACTGTTATCCATAACGGTCTTTCTGACCATTCTGGCCAAAAATTACTTGTTCCTTTAGAGACTGTGACGGATTTCAGTCAAAAGTCAAAATGTAGAGAGCTGAACAAGGTAAATAATATTTCAATATTTAGGGAACTCATGGAGCACCAGAGTTGGCATGATGTGTACTATGAAACGGATGTAAATCGACAGTATTCTAAGTTTATAAATATTATTCAATATAATTTTAATTTAGCATTTCCACTAAAGACAAAGAGAATAAATAAATGTACACCAAGGAAAAATTGGATAACAGATGGTATTAGAGTCTCGTCACAAAAACTAAAAGATTTATATTTGTTAACATTAACTGGCAATGAGGAAAATAGGGTCTACTACAGGCGGTATAAAAAAATATATACCTCGGTTATTAAGAAAGCAAAAGAAATGTACAACAATAACTTAATGTTAAATTCAAGTAATAAAAACAAAACAGCTTGGGAGATAATAAAGGGTAAAACCTTGATTAATAATGGTAAAGAAATTAAAATAATAGTAAATAATGAAAAAATTTCAGACTCTGGGGTAGTCTCGGAGTATTTCAATGATTACTTTGTAAATACCGCCTGTGGTATGTCCCGAAATCAGTCTAACGATTGTAAATTGGGATTTTCAATGAATGACTTAACGTTGTTCTTTGATCCAATTTCTGAGTCTGAAGTACACAGAGCACTTGTTCAGCTAAAATCAAGTTTCTCAACAGGTTATGATGAAATCCCCTCTATAATTATCAAGAAATGTATAAGCTATATTATTATGCCACTTACCACCATTATAAATAATTCGTTAAGCTCTGGTGTATTTCCAGACGACTTGAAGCTTGCTAAAATAATACCTATATATAAGAAAGGCGATGCAAACCTTATGCAGAATTACAGACCCATCTCGTTGCTACCTACATTTTCCAAGGTTATTGAGAGGATAGTTGCTGATAAGTTGTTATCATTCTTAAACAGATGTAACATATTGAATGAGAAGCAGTATGGCTTTAGGAAGGGGCGCTCAACAATGCATGCAATAGTCGAACTATTAAACAACATTTATAATAGCGTTGATGTAGGAAATGAGTGTTTGGCTATATTTCTAGATCTGAGCAAAGCATTTGATCATGTTAACCACGAGCGGCTCTTGGAAAAGCTATATAGGTATGGTGTAAGGGGAATACCCTTACAGTGGCTTAAAAGTTACTTACAAGGCCGAGTACAATATGTACAGCTTGGTGGATGTCGATCTCGGCAACAGTCGATTGTTTCGGGTGTACCTCAGGGATCCGTCCTTGGACCACTTTTATACATAATATATGTGAATGACGTTCCTACAGACAGAGCTTTGCTGTTTGCCGATGACACAACGGTGTTTGTGGCCTGCGATAAGACTGATGATGTGGCCGCATTGGCGACTGAAGAATTGCGGAGATTGGAGTCGTATTTCAATGAAAATGATTTATACCTAAATTCATGCAAAACGACATTTGTTAACTTTTATGCGTCAAATCGAGAAAGAAAATACAGTTACCTAGTTAAAACAAGTGAAAGTAGTATTACGCAAGATGACCAAGCAAAATTTTTAGGTGTAACTATTGATTCGAGATGTAACTGGGAGAGTCATATTGACGATCTGTGCAAGAGATTGGGATCGGTTTGCTTTGCGTTGAAACAATTAAGATATTCTGTCAATATTGATATTTTAAAAAAATACTACTATGCAAGTTTTCACTCCTTGATATCGTACGCCACAGTTGCATGGGGCTCCTCAAGTGAGAGCTTGAGGGTCTTTAGAATGCAAAAAAGAGCAATACGGAACATGGTGGGTATAAGTACGAGAACGTCATGTAGAGACTACTTCATTCAGTTAAATATTATGTCAGTACCGTGTATTTTTATCTACCAACTATTAACGTACGCCAAACAAAACTTACATCGATATGCAAAAGTTGGGGATCGCCATGAATATGCAACGAGACGGGGTGATGTTTTGGAGGTGCCCAGACATAGATTGTCTTTTTATAAGAGGAGTCCACTGTACTTGTCGATAACTTCATTTAATAAACTTCCCATAAATATCAAGAGTCTGCCGATAGCGAAATTTAAATTAGAGATAAAAAAATTGTTGATTGCTAAATGCTATTACTCTTTTAGTGACTTTGTGAGCGATAGGCATATCTCAGATCGGTACGTCTGAACTGTATTTGTTGTAGTCGTAATGTACTTATGTCCTTTTACGGTTAATCTACTCTTGTTTGTTTTTTATCTGTTTTGTGACTTTATTATTATTTATAAAATTTGACTTGTTCCATACCATTTATATGGTCACAGGAATTAATAAATATTAATTAATTGGTTGCCTAATTTACGCAGTTATGGGAACTAGACCGGACTTAAGTGCTACCGTAAACTTTTATAGTCGTTACCAGGACAAACCCACAACAAAAACATTATGGATGGGACTTAAACGCGTTTTACGATATATCCAAGGTACTGTTAATTACGGATTAGTGTTTAAAAAGAGTGCAAATGTACAAGAAAAACTAGTGTGCTTTGTGGACGCAAGCTGGGCGAGTGACTTAATTGATAGAAAATCTACCACCGGGTATGTGTTCAAGGTACTGCATAGGAACTCTGTAACTTGTATATCAATATCAATGTCAAAGCAATAGCGTATCGTCTCGCTATCGTTTTTGGTACTCTGTAAGGAAACCGATATCGGTCTCGGTAATGATCGGAAAATATCAACTCCGTGCTTACGTTTGGTCTAAATCTTGTCGAGATTCCTAATAGATTCCGTCAAGTGCCCTAAAGGATCATAATTATCTGTCATTCTGTCTTTTTTATTATCGTTTTAGTAGTTTGACTTGACGGTATTTTTTTGAAAATTTCAAAAGTTTCTTATAAAAGTGTTATTATTTAATAATATATTTATCATTATTACTTATATCTAAATCAAAGGGAATAAAGTAAGCACTTATGTTTAATTTTAATATATTTTTTTAAATATTTATTCATTTGTGATGTATAACAATAAATAAATTAAACAGTTTATTTTATATTTTACAAAATTATTTTTTACTTAACAAATTAACAAGATTATCTGCACTATCAGCTAACCTGCTTGTATTATTATTAATACTAGTGAGTACGGTCAACAGTTCACTATGCATTTGCTCTGTTCGATTTGTTTCTGTATCTGCCATTATCTTCCTTTTGGTGTTTTTTCTGGAGGGCGTGTTGATTATGGCGGCTGGTGTCGATGGCGCAGGTTCTGCATTGGAGTAAGTGGTGGAAGTATTGGAGGATGAACAGGAGCATTTAATGCAGATGGGGAGAAGGGTGTTAAAGTCAAATTTTTTGGGAGTTTCACAAATTTTGGGGAAGTCGTTGACACCACAGTGCCCCCCGAAGTACCAGCTACCTATAAATTTATTTGTTTATTACAAATACCTTTTTTTTTCATTTTCCATAGCTTACCATTCCTAGTTCAACATTGTCATTGCCTTTAATAGCACTCCATCCCATTAAATTTATTAAGCGGAGCTCCTTATCATTTAAGGGAGGTACTTGTGCCTCACCACCACCTGTCCCTTGGCATTCCTGCCTTAAAGCTTGAGCTTTACTCTTAACTTTTTGTTTCCAGTCAGTTAAACTCTAAAAAATATTTCTTGCTTGTGGATCTTCATATTAAGGATATTATAATATTACTTACTCTTTGCCATTTCTCTACTGTTTTACATCCCAGGCCCATCGAATTTAATTTGTTTGCCAGTTCTGCCCAAAGTTGATTATAATCTTGCCTGCCATTTATTCCCTCAAACTTTTGTGTGATGAGACTGGGGTGCTCCTCCAAAAAATCCAGCATCACACTCCATTGGCTGGAATTAATTTTCATAATATAATGCTGTGAAAAATTAACAAGTACAAAATATAAATAACTTACGTTCATAATAAAATGTCGTGGTAGTAATATATTGAAATATAAATATTTTACAAAAAGGTGTCGCCGTCTTTACACTCTCACGCGAAATAAAGAAAAGGAATATTTAAGCTAACTGTTGACCATTTCCACATCTGTTCAGCAAACGTTAAAAATAAGGGTAGAAGGTTGTAAAATTATTTTAAACGCAACTCGACAATTCGAAACATTGTTTTCGCACGTCCAACAACAAAGAGAAGTAAATACAACTACCTCGTACATAAGACAAGGACAAGTATGTTGATATTCGATAGCGACAGGTTTACATGTGTCGCTATGATTTTAAACATCGGAAATACGTTCGGGTCACGGTGACGCCCGAGAAGAGTTACAGAGTACCAAACTGTAATATCAAAGCAAAGCATAGCGATATCAACGGTACAGAGTCCCACCCCTGAACTGTTTGGTGTCTTGGAATACGAAGAAACAAACTACCGTATCCCTTAGCTCAACGGAAGCAGAATATGTAGCACTAGCTACAGCGGCAGCTGAAGGCCTATGGCTCCGTGGCTTCCTTATACAGAACTCAAGATTAACTGCTACGAGGACAATCAATCGTGCATTAAACTTACAGAAAAACCATCTCATAAAAAACTTAAACATGTCGATGTAAAATATAATTTTATTAGATATTTAGTTAAAGATAATATTTTATCATTAAAATATGTTCCAAACCATCAGCAAATAGCTGATATTTTAACAAAATGTAATCCAAAGTTGTTTTGTAAATTTTGCTATTTATTAGGACTAAGAGATCTAAATACAAAAGCATTGTTCGAGGAGGAGTGTTAAGATTCAACAGTTGGTATGCGCGACCAATACTTTTGTATACAACTGTACACAATAAGTAGGTTAAAAAAAAATGTCAAGATATTATAAGTACAGCAAATGTCGTTCTATTGAATATAAAAGTTAACAAAGTTTTCTGTGTCTAAATTAATCTAATATATATAATTACACGCGATATAACAACAAAGTGTTGCTTTACTTGTGAATTATTCCATATAAACGCATCATTAGTACTACCTGGATATATTGCATTCACATTTAGAATTTTTAAGTTGGAATCACAAATCTGTAAATCAACTGTGTTTATTTTTATACTAGTACAATTTAGAAGTTTTGTTACCAACTGAACATTAAGAGAATGATAACCTTTACGGTTGACATATATATGTTCAGGGTGGACAGGATCTTCAATACGTGGTGGGAAAATCGCAATGTGTGTACAATCTATACAACCAATTACTCCTGGTACTCCATACTTCTGGTTCAATCTAGGTACAGATTACATTATTTCCAATTCTATGCTAAACAAGGTAAAGTGTGTAGATAGTAAGTAATACCTTAAGCGAACATCATTTAATTCACCAAGGTTCCTAGGAAACCTCACCCACTCATTAAATATATTTGGTTGATTCAAAGCAGTGACTACTTCTTTTATAGATCGGCTCACGTCCATTTGATAGCTTCCAATTGCAAAAAAGCGTAAAGCAACTAAACTCTGAAATACACATAAAAAATAAAAATATTTGAGATACAGTTTCTTTACCATTATCTTTATCACCTTTGTTTTTGTATTAATATCTGTCCTATGTGGTCCTTGTCGTAGATAAGGTCGCAAAATATCTTCCAAATATTCAAACAATTCTTTGGATAAACGAAATGTTTTTCTAAATTGTTCATCTGTCATAGTATTGACAACATTTATGGGGTCCACCTGATGTATGTTCATGTTTTGCCTCTCTATGGCATTCTCCTCTGCATTTTCTAAATCTTGAAGTGCATCAAACAGCATAAAGTTTTCCATTTTTTTTCTGTTATTTGGAAAATGATAGCGGTAACGGCAAAAACACCTAACCTCTCTACTAAGGTGCGAAGGTTCATAAATTGACTTTCTACCGTACCGTTTATCCTTACTACGCAGGCGTCACGTTCGTCACGATCTTGAAGTCCACTTCTACCCGCTCGTTGTGAAGCGAAGGATAGTTTGCGAACTTCGAGTCGAAGCGAAGACATCAGAATACGCATTCAGCAACGTGAAGACTGTTTGCGAACGATCGAGACCGATTTCATACTTTGCGAAGGGTGCAGAATAGCACCCCAGATCGAGGGACCGCTTTTAGCGGTACTGCATTTAGAGAGCTATGTGCTGCACACAATATTTGTCACATTAAAAATGCTACAGCCACCCCGAGAGCGAACCGCCAGATCGAGCGACACAACTGAACTTTAACACCCGCCATTGCTACTATGAGCAACGACCCGGAGGGACGTGACTGGGACGAAGTGCTAGGACAAGTCCAATTTTCGCTAAATAATACAATTCATAAGACGATTCAAGTCACGCCTTTTAGGCTTCTCTTTAATTACCAATATAAGGAAAGAAGCCGCGGACCGAATTCGAGTAGACCAAGAGCGACAATCCATACTTTATAATGAAGCTGAGGAAAGTGACGGCACCAACGGAGATGATGACGATGACCAAGATGAAGGAATAAAGACAGAGTATAGTGGGCGAAGTGGCCGAATGATTAAAGTGCCCCAAAGGTATACAGACTAACTGAGATGGACTATGAGTGTATGAACGAGAACGTTCACAGAACAGCATGGCCGAATATAAACAACAGAATAATAAAGACATTTGGTGAAAAGGGGTTGGTATCACTGAACAGAACGGTTAGACAAGGTGTGCGTTTTCCCGCGTAGAGTCGTGCCGTGTGACGTGTAATCATTTGTTAGAGACGATGAAAGTAGTGCCGTTAATATAGTTTGAGTTGTTAATTATAATAAGAAGTTGTAATACCGAATAAAGAGTTAAAACCAAGGTTGAAATAATAAGATAACAATATTAAACGTTTCCTTCTTGGTATATAGCTCTTTTGTTGGTAAAATGTGTAGTCAAAGTGAACATGTTGATGTACAAATCGAAGATATGCTACTTACAGTGAATTCAGAAACTGCGGAGAAGCTAAAGTCAAGTATGTAATATATTTTATATTAATTACTTTGTTGTAAATGCTAACTGCTGCTTTTTTTTTAACCTATATATGTGTTGTCCATTTCCAAAACTCGTCTTGTCACTTTTTGGTCCAGTACAAATTATTGATACTGAACAAAAGTATATACTAAAATACATCTCTTAGACATGACAAACAAGTCCAAACATTATTTTATTCTATTAAAAAATGACTTTTAATGTAAGGTACAGTTCCAAAACTTAACTTATATTTTTGCTGGACAGATTCAAAACTAATCATTTTTTGTACAATTCCAAAACTCCACTTATTCTACTACAGTTCCTTGCAAACTTAACTTACAGCTGCGAAACTGATCAGATTTCAATCTGGAACCCGCACGAAATGAAAGGTGTCGCTTTTGTTGTGTAAGTTCTACAGACGCCATATTTCAACTTATTTCAGTGACCTGTGTTGCTTGTTTACATCTCCGTTGTGTATCCCACGAGTGAATAATTAATAATTGAGTGTACTGTGGGACAATTTCTGTGTCAAAACTCTTAAATAATGAATTTAGAAAGCAGTATAAAAACAGATGAAAGTGTCTTTATACAACAAGTAGCATTCGGCAAGGGAAGAAAAAAGTTAAGAAACGAACTATGTTGGAAGAAAAATGTAAGCAAATTGTCTAGGTAAGTTTAACAAATGTTTTTAAATAATGGCTTTAACTAAACTGTAATCATTTTAGGCACACTTCAAAATCGTTGCCAAAGTTTCCTGACTGTAAACATCCTGATAAATCTTCTTACCAGTGTAGACGTTTAACAATACAAGACATAAGAAAATTTCATGAGTCATTTTATAAAGCGAAAGATAAAATTCAGCAAGATATGTTTTTATTGAAAAATTGTGAAGTTAAAGTACCAAAGAAGAATAAAAAACCAGTACGTCAAGAAACAAAATTTCGTAAATCTATAGCCATAAACTATTTTATACAAACAACAAGAAACAGAAACTTTGAAAAAATGCAAGTTTGTCAGAAAACTATTATTAGATGTTTGTCCATATCTAAATTTCGCATTCAAAATATTTGTAAGAAATATTTGTAGAACGGGGAATTGCCATGTGAATTACGTGGTGGCGATACAAAAAGTCCGCAAAGCAACAAGCAGTGGTCAACTTTCTAAAAAAGCATGGTCCCATTACAGTCTCACTATTGTAGAAATTCTAATGTAACAAAACAATACATGCCAAGTAATTTAAATATAAAAAAGCTTTGGCTCATGTACGAATCTAAAAACCCTAATAATGTGGTAAACTACGAATATTTTTGTAATATTTTTGTAAAGAAATTTAATATTAGTTTTGCAAGTCCTGCGACTGATGTTTGTTCTCGTTGCCTAAACTTTGCGGAACTCATTCGTAATGCAAAAACACAAAAAGAGAAAATAGGTGCTATGACAAGTTCCCGAATCCATAAATTGAGGGCAAACGCGTTTTTTGAATTACTTCGGCAGAATGGGGATAACGAAATTACTTTAACTTTCGATTGCCAGAAAAATTTGGTTCTGCCTAAAATCCCAGATCAGCAAACTTATTTCAGTAGACAGCTTTACCAGTATAATTTTACTGTATGTATGGGATCTTCAAAATCGAAACAAACTCCAGAAAATACGTTTATCTACACCTGGAATGAAATAGAACGTCCAAAAGGATCCAATGAGATTGTTTCATGTGTTTATCATCGTCTTCGGACTCTAGATTTAACAGGTATGTTTTCAAGAAATTTGTTCTTACTAAAACTTTGGAATACTACTTTTCCTAGGAATTAAATGTGTGCGTCTATTTTGCGACGGCTGCGGAGGACAGAATAAAAACCGAGCTATGTTGCGTATGCTGTTTAAATATTTCAGTGAGGTCCCACCAACATTAGAAAAAATACTTATGATATTCCCAGTACCAGGACACTCTTTTATCCCTCCCGACAGAATATTTGGAAACATTGAACGTGTATTGAATAAAGAAGAAACAATAGTAAAACCAGAGGAATATTTGGACATTTTTTCAAGATTTGGCAAAGTTTTGCAAGTTTCAAAAGATGTTGCTGTCCTAGATTGGAAGGAATCATCCGAAAAGGCTTTTAAAACACTTCAGAGTTGGCACTTTTCGTTTGCTCCAACCAAACGATTTATAATATCTCGTAATAATGCAGGAATGCTTACTTTAAGAGGTGAGCAATTTTATAAAAATGACTGTGGCACAGATGCTAGCATTTTTAAGAAGAAAAAATCTTCACATTCTATTAAGCCAAAGAAACTAAACTTGAAAAAAAATGTGAAACTTGAAAAATTACAAAGTGTTAATAAGCTGTTAATTCTTCATTTTGGTGAAAAATGGAAAGACAATCCTTTGCTTACGTATTACGTCCAAGCGATGCAAGAGGGAGATAATGAAGAGACACGGGAAGATGATTTAATAAATAATGAAGATGAAGAAGCAACTGAAATTCCCGAAGGGGGAGAAATTCGTGTGTAATGAAATTGTGAACGGTTCTTTCTAATGAGATGAACTTTGTTTTTCTTTCTTTAATCCATAAATATATTTACTTTTGTTTGCAGAATTATTCCTTCATTTTCCAAAATAAATAGACAGTTCCAAAAATCGTTTTATTTTAAGTAAAGTTCCAAAACTGATTTTATACATTCTTAAAGCTTTTTATTGCAAATGTCTTTAGATTTTTAGATTTATTTCACAATAAAATAAGCTTAGTAATCTTTAGAACTGCATCTGAAAATGCTAAGGACTTTTTTTTTTAAATAAAACTTTAAAAAAGTTTTTTTCGGTTTACTTCAAATTAGACAAAGGAGAGAAAACTAGTTTTGGAAATGGACAACTCATATGCAAGTAAATACTTAGCCTATGTTAAAGAACAGTTTGAAGAAAGTAACTGTGAAACTCACATCTCCACCTTGTGGAAGTCATCAAAGAATCCTACGCAGAGCGATCATGAGGCAACACTTGCCTTTTTGGCTTTAAGAAAATAATTTAACAAAGAATTTCTAGATAAGAAAACAAAGAAGAACATATTGTGGAGCAAGATTGCCGATGAAATGGGTTATTATGTTGGAGAGGCAATAGAGGGACGAGAAAAGTGTAGGCAGAAATTCTCAAATCTCCAAATGGCTTATACAAAAAGCATGGATAAAAGAAAGAAGAGCATTTTGCTTCCGCACAAAGCCCTGCCTGTTATCCTAATTGAAACTAAACAGGATGATAAATAAAATTGTTTTACAAGTGTGTTAATTTATATTTCATTGAAATACGTACCAGCTACAGCTACTACTTGTTACTAAAACGAGATAACCTTGCCCAAAAACAACAAATGTCAATTCGCCAATTGTCATGTCAGGTTAGGTACAGTGCCTCCCCCGCTTGAAACGTATTTTGAAGCGGTTCAAAAACGCTTGAACCAATTTCAATTTTGACGTCATTCTTTGAAGCGCTTTCGTCGCTCGAATGGCATGTTTTAAAATAGTACGCAGTGCTTTCGTATCGCTGGGTCGCGAAAAAATGCCTTTATTGATTTGATGTTGCAGTATTATTAATGTAAGTATTTCAAATTTCGTGCCAACAAATTAAGTTGGTAAGACTACATTAGTGAAGTAGGATTAGCGTCGTTCGTTTTTGACATTGTACGTTTTAACCGTTTGTGATATGTAACATTTTTAAGCATTGTTTAATAAAGACATTACATTGGCGATGAGTCGGAAAAACGAAGTGAATAACAAACAACATGGAACACACACATCATATACAACCGTTCCATCTGAAGGACAAGAACACACCAGAGAGATGGGAAAAGTGGATTTCCCGATTCGACAACTACTTGGTAGCGACAAACATAAAGTGCGAAGAGAGAAGAAAAGCGATGCTCCAACACTCTGCAGGTGAAGATGTTTATGATTTATACATTTCGACCTCCCAGATAGGGTTGCCATATCAAAAAAAAATCCAAGAAAAATGCCGGACAATTACAGGAAATTCCGAATATTTTCTTTAAAATGTCTAATGTCGCGGCATGACGATCTCTTAGGTGAAGGGATGCATGTGGCGCGGCGTCAGCTTTGTCGGGCAGTGAAGAGAAGGAAATAGAGTTCAATGAAAAACCTTTGTTACCGGTTCCCAAATATAGCAGCCATCGTTCTGACTTCTACATCTACACCCCTATTCTGTAACTTTATCGTTACGAGTTCGAAAGTCGTTACGAACGATAATCGTTCGTGTCGGCTAAACGATTTCCGTTGAAATTTGTATTCCCTAAGTAGTATCGTAAAGATGACGCGGGCGATCGTTAACATAGCGAAGATGCTTACATTTTCAAAAGTGACTGTACACAAGTTGTTATATTCACAGCAAACATGGTCAGCTGTTGCATTTAGTAAACAATAAACGAAAGTTATATACAAGTTACGACAAGAATAATATTAGCTTTAATGAGTTGAGTTCGATGGAAATGTGATATGAATTGACGGTCGTAAAATCTCTCCCTTACAGATAAACGTGCGAAAAAAGTAAATATATTTGTGTACAATAGAGTTTATTGAATGTTGTACATTTTATTGTCCAAATGGCTGGGTTTCCCAGGCCCTGGTTTATTATCTAGAAATATAAGGGTAAGATGATATTTTTAATGTTAGTTATTAAAGAAATTTGTGGGAGTAAACACGTTTCTTATTTTATCAAGCCATGGAGAATAGAAAAAGGAGTCTAAAAGTTAGTACCCAGCAACAAGGAATCTATTTAGATTTCCTTAAGAGTAGTCGATCTTTTCGGATAAATAAAAATTTTCCGGAGGACCCAAATGCTATTGATAATGCATGGAATGATCTAGTGTCTGCATTAAATGCATGCGGTGACGGACCCCAAAAGACCAAAGATCAGTGGAAAAAGGTATACATTTTTTTTTAAATTTACATACAATTAATAATAAAAAAAATCCCTGGTTACGATAGTATCAAATTAAATTAAGTCTTGCACCGTGTTTATAATTTGCAGACATTCACAGATTGGAAATCTGTTGTAAAGAAGAAGGCCAGACAAGAACTTGTTCACCATCAGCAGACAGGTGGAGGACCACCCTTGAAAAAATTATCGCCATTGGAGGAAAATTTAATTAATATTTTAGGAAAAGTGGTGGTTGTGGGAGCACCAGGCCTGCCGGAAGTTGGCTTGCCCCCTCCATCACAGGAGGTAGAAACAATGGACAATGCTGGTGCTACTATAAACTCTACTCCTACCACACCAAGTGCGTCTTATGCTGATGCTAATACTCCAATGGCAAATCAGGCTACTACCAGTGGGGTCGTAAGCAAAACACCTACATCTTCAAAATCGGAAAGGTATATTGAATTTTCTAACATTTTATGTTATGAAAAATAATTATAAAAGTAGTATCATGGTTTGTGGCTCATTCTAGTACACGTTATCTATTTAATTTGTTTAATAACGAATGTTATGTAGCAGACAGTATATGGCCAGGTCCACGTCAATAGAAGCTGTCCTTAAGGAGTACAAGGATTCCAGCGCCAAAAATTTGGAAACCTTCAATAAAATTGCAGATGTGTTGGAAGGCGTGAAGGTGGCTCTAAATAGTTTCACAAATGCAAAGTTGGCAGAGAACTATATTAAAAAAAAATTATTAGAGTATAAAATAAAACTGTATAAAAAGAAATATGGGATAAGTGATTCTGATACAAGTGATACCGACGAATAAAAAATTATATGAAAGTTCTCTTTCGTTTTATTTAAGCAAGTAGAAATAGAGTATTTATGGATTTATTACAATGTAGTAACAAGTTTTTCTGAAAAGTAGGTAAACTAAACATAACTGTTTTTCATTTAAGAATTTTATTTAAAGATTTATATGTACATAAATGACAAACAATATTGTGAACTTAAAAATTAACTCGTATGTAATGGTCTCTAATCCTTCTACCTTCATTGAGCCAGTTATTATCTCCATTATATACTGCATTATCAAGCTCTACATCATTAGCATTATCAACAACCTCAGGTTCTGCAACATTACCACCTGCAATTAGCATATTGTGAAGCACAGCACATGAATAAATTATTTTGCCAGATGCTACAGGATTGTAATGAAGGGTTCTGTGTTTTAAAAGACATCGAAATCTTATCTTCAATAGCCCTATGCATCTTTCAACTGAGTTCCTGGTGGTAATATGACTTCGGGTATATTGAGCTTCTGATGTATTTGGAGCTGCTCCAAGTACTGGTGTTAAAAGCCAGGGTTGTAAGGGGTAACCTGAATCACCTAGCAACCAACAAGATCTCTCGCCTAAAATTGCTAGTTAATAATTATCATGTTTTATTCATGTATATGATCAATACCTCCTGCATATGCTTCTTGCAAATGTTGAAATATATACGATGTTGTCCATATAGCAGCATCGTGAACAGAACCAGGATACCGTGCATTAATGCCGATAATTTTTAAATTTGCGTTACATATTACCTGTACATTTATGCTATGATACCCTTTTCGATTAATGTATGCCAATCCTGGAAATTCTGCATCATCGGCAGGAGGAGCTACGATTGCAACATGTGTACAGTCAATGCAGCCAATGACTCCTCCAAAATGAAATTTATCGTAAAATTCTAATTTTGTTCTATGTTTTTCTTCATTAGTAACTGGAAACTTTACCCATGTGTTTAACATATGCTCGCAGATAGGCTTGGATATAGCCTGTATGCATCGACTTACTGAAGGCTGGCTTAGTCCAAACAAGTACGTTGAGCCAACGCATTTTTGGTATGATCCATGGGCAAAAAAGAAAAGCGCGGTTAATACCTTCAATACAGTTGGAATGCCAGTTATACGATTATTTATTAAGTGGGGTGTCAATTCAAGAATTAAATTCTGAGTCAATTGCCTATTCAATCTAAAGAAATTGATGAAGTTCCTTTCTGGCATTTCAAAAGGATCACTTTCATCTCTAATCATTCTATTTTGAATACGTACATTACGCCTGAAATACATTTTTACTTTGAACTTGATGATAAATATATGAAATAAAACTACCTATTTTCGGCTTCATCCAAGTTTTCAGCTATCACAAACAATAAAATTTCATCCATACTTTCTTATATA